>VWZT01001059.1:1268430-1588265 GCA_013397055.1 Pachycephala philippinensis
GGTGCCGGAGGAGGGACTATGGGGAGAGGAAGGTATAAGAAGGGATGCGGGCAGGGGAGGGGGGTGATGGAAAGAGGGGGTGCGGGGCCGAGGGGCAGGCACTGACAGCTGCTTTCCCCGCACCCACAGTCCCCTCCCCCGGTGCCGCCGTGGGGTGGGACTCCCCGGCGGGCCGCGGTNTACGGCGGGGGCGCGGGGCCCACCTGCGCCGGGTGGCATTGCGCGGGAAGGGCGGCCCGAGGTGTAACCGCGTGGTTTGGGGCAGGTGAGCACAGGAGCCGTGCCTTTCTCCCCCCCCGAAAAAGGTTTTCTTGTTTCTTTTCTCCCCCCTCCCCATTCTCCCTGTTTTCCCTCGAGGGTTTTATTTTCCTGAGATGTGGGGCATGGAGGGAAACGCTGAATCAAATTCTAGCGCAAGTGAGGAACCATTAGACTTTGAGGAGTGTTTCCAACATGACAGAATACCGGCTGATCAGCACTAGGGCCGTAAAGGGTTTCCTAATTTGATTCCGTTTGACAGTCAGCCTGCTAATTTTGACTCATTTGCCAAGTGGTTGCCGTGCATTAAAAGGATGCTTGGTTTAGCGTTTGTGCTGTGCTCCTGGTCCAAGTCCTCAGAGCTCAATGGACAGCTTTCTGCTGATTTCAGTGAGCTCTGGATCTATCGTTATAGACGTATCCTGCTTTGCATGGAGTACTCGTTATTCTCCACACGTCATCTGAGAGAAGAAAAAGCGTCCTTCTTTGCTATAACTGGGGCACAAAGAAAGTCTAGGTTTGTGCAGCAATAAAAGGCCACTCATTTTCCTGTTCTCTTTAGAATCTTGCAGAAATGCTGAACATCCTTGCCTGATTAAACTGGGCAAATTAAGGCAGATTTCAAAATCCAGGGCTAGGAATGGAGCAAGGGTTAAACGTGAGAGTGACGAGGACAGTTTCCAAAACTGTCAGGGTGAAATGAAATATGCTAGTATTTTAAAATTTTGTTTCTATTTCAGGATCGGTTGCAAAATGTGAAAATGAAGGGGAAATTCTGCAGATACCTTTTATCACAGACAACCCTTGTATAATGTGTATTTGCCTGGTAAGTGTGTATTTCAGTAAGAACATTCAGACATGTACTAAATGTGACTGCACAGAGCGGGGAATGTTTCACATAATCAAATCTTGGGTGACTCTGTTGCCTTTATGTAACACAAGGTTATCTCAGAGCTGAGCTAATGGAAAGTAACCCAATACATGATCTGGCAATCATTTCTTTGACTTTAAAGCCCGGGCACAAAGTTGTACATGACTTTATTTCAGGCACTGTGAAACCATGTTTACCATGTGAATTTGGAGGGAGAACTGCTTTCACAGAGTTGGGGGTGCACCCAGAAGTCTTTGCTTGTAGCTCAGCAGAGAAGGAAAGGTGAGGTTTGGAAATGCTTCTGCTTTGAGTTCCCACGTACTCCCTGTCACAGTCCCAGTGAGTGAGGAACTCCGTAAGGGTGAAGGCAGCAACGTGACAGTATGTGCTGTAACAACATGACAGTGAAAGCACAAAGGATGCTTTGCCTACTGTGCTGGGAGCTCAGTGGTTAATGGTATTGCTAGCTGATACACATTTTGGGGAGAAACATTCCGCTTCCTTGTCATTCTCCTTCAGCGTTAAGCATTTTTGTGAGCAGTTCAGTTGGACAAGCCAAAGCTTAGGAGTTATTGTAAAACAGTCATTCTAAATAAAACTTCCTATGATATTATTAAAAGAAAGCCATAAACCTTAATTTGCTGTTGAACGCAAAGAAAAGTATAGGCTGCAAAGCTCTATGTTTTACATTTTGGAATTTACAGAGTAGTTGAATGTACAGAATGTGTTCTACTTTAGGACTGAAATATCAATACACCCTCTCCCCCTAATATTATTGCTATTATTATTATTATAAGTCTCTAAAAGACGTAAAGAATTGTTTCAGTTTGCCTTTTAGAAGGCAATTTTGGCAACTGTAGGACCAAGATCATCCTGAGCCCCTCAAGGTTGTTATCTGTTGCTGCACTGAGTTCAGTAGATTTTAAGCGAGACTCATTGATAACTTTTTAGATAATATTGGTAAAGAATACATTATTGATTTCTTCTGAGTAGAATCGGATGGGAAAAAGAGGAGCATGGGATGTGGCAAGTAAAGAAATCAAAGGGAAAACAAAAAAGAGACGAAGCTGTGTTTTATCATGGATCACCTTTCCAAATATGTCTGCCACCACTTTTGCTAATGGAAGCTGGTGTTAACCAGCGAGGAAGCAATTTATCTGTGAAGGAGCAGAAGTTCAGTCTTGGGCATCAGGGCAATAATGCATGAGGGTAAAACACTTGTATTTATAGATCTCTCTAGACCTTGGCTTTGTTAAATCAATGAGCACCCTTTTAGTGCGTGAGCATGAAGAACTGCAAAAAGCATTGGATGTAAGAACTCTAAATCCCTGTGGTTTGCTGGGCTTACTTTAGTGAAATGGCAACTGAGGGCATTTGGCTCCTTTCTGTGCCAGGAGAACACTACATTTTATTAAGCTCACAGATGGCCTAGTGAGTTACTGCAGTTACCTGCCCTGGCTACACTCTGCCAAAGGATAAATGCAATCTCTGTTTCTTGAGTTGGAAGCTGGGAGACTTGGTAGAGGAGAGGAAAACCAGTCTGGAGATACTGGCTTTAATGTTGTGCAACATCCAAAGCATTGACTTATTGGACAGCCTGTTGCTGAAATCTTTGTTTAGGCCTGCCACGAGGGAAAAGATCAATTTTAAGAGGTCTGGGGAGAGCAGAAACAAAAGAAACAATGGGGTAATTTGTGACCAGGAGGGGAGGGAAAACCAGATTGCCTTACATTCAACTAGAAATATTGATTGTTTAATAACAATTCAGTGAGGAACTTTCTCTGGAAGAGTGATCATACTCTTCAAGGGCAAACCTGATGGATGTTCATACTGTAAGAAGTGTGCAATTAAAAAGAGAGCTTGATCAGCTGTTACAGAAAGGAAGCAATTGCTGTTCAAGACAGGACAGAAAATTCAACAGAGGGCACCTGTATTAAAAACACCAATAAAGTGAGTCACTGAAATTGCAGATTGGATTATGGCATGTCTTTTTAGTGATGATGTATTTCCGTGACCACAGGCTGCCGTAAATAACAACACAAGTTATGGAAATCTGAAGCTCTGGGAGGAAGAGGAATATCTAAATAACTCTGGGTGCCCCATCCCTGGCAGTGTCCAAGGCCAGGTTTGATGGGGTCCTGAACAACCTGGTCTAGTGGGTGGCATCCATGGTGGGGAGTTTGGAACTAGGTCATCTTTAGGGTCCTTCTAATCCAAACCATTCTATGATTCCATTAACTCCCTTCCAGGACTTTGCCCATCTCACAAATGAGAGGACACAGAACTGAAATGCAGGAACTGAATCGTCAAGTGTTTGACAGAACTTTGCAGACTGTCCTGTGGAGCATGCAGATGCATCCTAGCAAGAGGGAAAGAGAGAGGCAGCATAAGCAAAATGATCTCTGGCTTTCTCTTAACAGGCTAAATCATTTTGGACGGTAAAGCTACAGGTAGTACTCTAGGAGCAAATGTGGTAAACGTTGGAAGCTCATGGATTATGAGTAAGTTGCAATAATGAAATGAAGACTGCAAAGAGCAATTACAAAATCAATTCCTTTTACACCACTGGAAAGTCTTGGTAGGAAGACCAAAACCAAAAGTTGTCTTTTCTCATTGATTAGCAAAGACAGGGAGGGCTGATCTTCGTGGTAGGAATGTGAGCAGAAACAATGAAAATGGAGCACAGACTGCTGTCTGTGGATGCTGCTTTGGTGGAAGCTTCTAGCTCTTCTTGTAGAGTTTTTGGTAGCACAAACCCCTGAATCTTGAGTACAAGAGGGACAGTGGTGGGGATCTCCTAGAGATAGCCAAGTTTAGCTACCGAACCAGGTTTGCTCATTTTTGAGCACTTGGTCCAACATATGGAAAGAGAAGTTGTGACACGAGTTCACATAGAGGGTCATATGCTGGAGGTTTCATATGTGGTGTATAGTAAGCTGTTCACTTCTGAACTATTGGTAATGCTTTCTAATAAAAGGCACTGCACCCACAGTGAGATAGCTCTGCCTTGGATGTCCCTACTTGTCAAAATGAAATGTGTTGGAGTGCATGAAACAGCTCTGGTGCTTGCCTTATATTAGTGAAAAGGAAACAGGTAAGACTAAGGGTGTGTAGGCGTGTACATAAACAGTACAGTGCTCTGCATGCAAGAACTACCAGCTGAATAAGCCACTATGGGTAAAATCTCAAGTTCTCAAATTCATATGTCTCTCTTAATGGTCTTAATAATGCCATAAAAAATGGTAATTTTTAATATCTCTAAGACAATAGTTTCAATGTGAGCTTTTACAATTACCACACTTTAGCAATGGCATAAACATCAGTGAATTTGATCTCCAAAGAACTTGCCATTAATTACAGCTGACTGCAACAAATGGCCATTTTGTTTTTGTCCTTTTAGAGAAAAACATCAAAGTCAAAGAACAGAATGTGGTTTATCCACAAGGAATTTCTTGTAGGACTGTGATGAAAGCTCTGGTCTCCTAACTCCTGGTCTAATGGTTTGACTACAAAGACATCCCTTTTCACTTTGTGCACTTCCACGTTACAAGTGGATGCGGGTGATACAGTCACAATTGAACCATACTCATTTTCTTTCGTGTCTCCCTGGCAACAGGCAGGCGGCACAGATGCCAGTTTTTTGGTGTGTCTGCTCTCCTGAGCTTCTTCTGAGGTGTGGATGGGCAAAAGACAAATTAAAGCTGTCTTCATGATCCAGAGCTTTGGGGAAGTATGCTTTATGACTTGCTGTTGCTGTCTGCAAAATGCTGTTAGAGCCAGAATGCTCTGGTATTCGGCCCACTTCCACTCTGAAAGTCTTGTGGTTCTGCATCTCTTAGGAGATGCACTATCTTTGGAAAGATAACATCCTACCTTGCTTTCCATAGGATTTGAGATACTGGAAAAGGGCAAAGAAGGCTGAAAGCAACTGAAAGTCCCTGCTTTCAAATGCATTCACCTTATATGCTGTTAAACACAGACACTGGAGAAAGTACTTAGAGCTGATGGGTAAAACAGATACACAGAAGTTGCACTGGAAAATTGTTTTTCTGATCCTGCCATGGCTGAGCATCCCATTGCAACTGTGTTTATAGCTAAAGACTTTTCTAATGAAAGGATGGGAAGTGCTCTCAGCTGGAGCAAGTTCTGTGTCAGATGAAGGTAAGCACTGAAAGGAAATGCTGGATGCGATGGGCAGTAAGTTAACCAATCCTATGAAGAAAAAATGTTGTCAAAAAAGGGGAAACTGTTATTTCAGATAATGATGTGGCCCCTGCTAGTACAAAAAAATAATTACAGAACATATGACTGTTAGATTATGTCATGCTTAATGGTCAACGGTAAAAATGCCTTAAGTCTTGTTGGCGTCTGAAAATCAAAGTAGTGAAACTGTGGGTTATGAAGCTGACTGAAAAAAATTTGTGTTTTAAAGAACTAGTCTGAATTGGTAATGATGATTATACGTAAAAATACATAATATTGATGGTATTCATAACGGAGTTATATTGATTCACTTTGAGAAATTGATTCCAGTTATTAAATGCTTTAAGACTGCAAGTGATTATAGCTACACTAGCTGATACAAAAATTATCTTCTAAAATTATCCTCCCACATCTGTGGAAAAATGATTTTTTTTCTAATCCATAGGAGCACTTTGGACATCTTGTGCAGTTTGAGAAGCGCAAACATATTGTGTATGACAATTTCAGATCTTTCTCTTTTATATGTGAAAGTTTTGGGCTGAAGGTGGTGGAGGCATAAGTAAATTTCTGTTACTAGCATCAAACAAGACTTCATAAATATGAAAGCCTAGCACATTTTGTTAAGTTTGGGACTTTTTGTATATTGAGGATTTTGAAATGTTAGGGGGAAAATGCTATTAACAGACTTTTGAGGGAATTTTTGATTAGATTTTCTTTTATAGGAGTGTCAGCATTTAAAACAGGCATGGAATATTTAAGTTCAGCTCTGGTACAAGTACGGTAAATGATCAAATGCAGCAGAGTTTTTGTTGGTACAGCTTTTTGGCTGGAAGGTATCTAACACTCAAAATAGAAGTAGGCATACTGATATTATGGCATTTGCTTTCAAAAAATACATGCTTCAACATACACGTGGAAAAGACATAAAAATGCTACAGTCCGTCAGAAATAGGTGAAATGAGAACCTGTGCATAATTATAGGGCGAGAATGTAAAAAGACCACAGAATTAACTTAGCCTGAATTAAAGTTCTGAGTGCTGAGTTTTTTGAAGGTGAGATGAGCTCAGCAGTGACAACGATGACAGGTGGTGGTGCCAGTGGTGGTGTGGAGAGCCATGTCATTTCATGCTCATTTGTCATCATCTCCGTGGACCCTGAACACCTCGCCAGAAGCAAGCAGAGATCCAAGAATAATGTATCCATTGGCCAAGTGGTGTATGTAGTTTCAAAATGAACGTACCAAAAATGCCAGCTGAGAGGGACAGGGTAGAAGTGAGGAACTGCAAAGGAGATAGATAAGTGTACCTCAGCTAACGATGGCCTTGACATTGCAAGAGCTTTTAGAATGTTTTTGAAGAGAATGAATGATTTTAGTTTTTGTATGGTTTTTGTGGGGAGAAAAGGTCTTTTATTATCTTTTTCCCCCCAACATAGTTTAGAACAAAGTGAGTTGTGTCAAGAAACAGCTGATAAAAGCCAGTAGTGGTCTTGACAAACCACATCTAAACCAGAGCCATTTCCCCCACCTTTTTTCCTCCCCCCTTCCCTCATACTTGTGCCTCAAACTTGCCAATTGCACCTGAGGAGTGATAATCATATGTCTCAACCTTTTATCACCTAAATCCAGTACAGAAGGAAATAAATGTGAGCCAGAAAAGATAACCAAGTGTCGGAAATCTGAGAAAAGTTTGGAGACAGGAGCTCAGGAAACTAGAAATCAGAGCTTTGATTGCCATAAATTTTATTCAGCATGAAACATCATTCTCTAGTTTAAATTTCCGCTTTTAAATCCAAATGAGCAGTGTAGAATTTGACCTTTGCTCATAAAAAATTATGTTAAATTTGTCATTATAAGACCTAGTGTTCTGCCTAGCTTGAAATAATAAATTGGTGAAACCAAGTGCAAGCAAACCAAAAAACAGAAGAAATAACTTCAACATTTATTCCCCCCTGCACACACACACCCCCAGCCAAAAAGAAGCCCAATCCTAAAAACCATGTCCTCATTGCAGACTAAAGCGAAACAGCTACTAGATGTGCTGGGGTTCTTTACCTCTGGCATAGCTGATTTCTGTGGCACAGTGCACAAGTTAAAAGCACGTAGCTAGCCTGAGAGCAAGTGTTTGACACATGTTCAGTGAAGATGGCAGTGTGTTAGTACATGAGGATTCAATTGTTGTTGCATCAAGGTATAATGCAGCCCAGATGACTTTTAGTGGAGTAGTGCATATTAAAAAACAAAAAAAAAATCATCAAACAATTCTTTCATACCTATTTTATTTAATTTAATTTCAATAGTTTACATACATCAGCTACAGAGTCTACCAAGACTGCATCTTCTTTCAATTTAAATATTCTTGGTCTTTATTACTGTATAATACAATCAGCTTTCTCTTCACCCACAAAAATAATAAACAGAGAGACAAAAAAGCCTATGATACAGTAGTGTACTGATAGTTTTCGCCCCCATATTACTCCAAAAGAAAATGTTTTTTTGATCGGTGCATGAAGGGTTCCTGAAACGCAAACATGCTCCAACATGATGAAAGTTTTATTAGTTTTTTTCCCAATTACAGATGTATATGCCATCTCTTAAATGAAAAAACCCAACACTCCTCACCCCAAAAAACAAACCCTGAAAACAAAAAGCAGACATAACGCCATGTCTGGTGCAGCAGGGTGTCCCATATGTGCTTTGTCATATAAACTAAAGAAATGTATGTATGAATATGCATATGCATGTGTACATGAAGGAGGTCTTGCAAGAGAGAAGTGACTTGGATCAAGACCCAGAGGTGGTTTGTGATTGCTTTGGTAGGCTCTTCTGAAGGATGATTCTGGTGGGTTCAGCTGTACTTGTTCTTAATTCACGCAAAACACTTGTAAGACAAGACTTTGACCTGCCTGAGACTGAAACACAAACTGTCTATGGTAGGGGATGGTTGCTCTGGCTTGATCCTTAAAATTTCCATCAGCAGTTTTGAGGAATGTTTGGGTCAATTTAGTCCCATATACAGGTATTCCCACCCTTGTCAAGTAATACCACATGCAACATCTTATGTGATTTCCTCCTCTGGGGAATGAGCATGGATTGTATAGCTGTTTGTTGTGTCTGTACTATCCGTGGACCTTTTGATATCCACTTTCTGGACTTCATATCCAAGAGCTGCCTCAGACTGTGGCATATCCCTGCACAGGTATGTTGGCCTTCAGATCACTCTGCTTTGTCGTGACAATTAGCTTGGGCATGTGGTACACAGTCATGTGTAAGAGCTTTCGATGAAGCCTTTCTGGAAATCTGCAGGCTGGAAGAAGCTATTTCATGTTGTTCTCAGACCACATGGGATAGTGAAGAGTTCACTACTTGCACATTTCTAACATCGTCAGCTGCACTGAGCAAATACACATATGCACACAGTGCTGAACTGATTATAGGCCTTGGCAAAACCCTCCTGGAAGAAAGCTGGTGATATGTCACTGTAACGATGATGAAGATCCAATCCATCAAGTATGAAAAAGAGATTCTCTTTTGTGTAATTAAAGGATCAGATAACTCAAATACAAAAGAATATGTATAAATAATACATGGAAAAGTATGAAGGGCACAAAAATGCCGTAAACTAAATGGAAAAATGTAATATAACTTGCAAATGTCTTTGGAATGCGTCTACAATAAGTGCAAAATGGATCAGTCTAAGTTAAGACACTTTTTTATTGCCAATAAGAAAAACATTATTAAAGAGCTGGTCCAATATCAAAATGGCATTTTAAAAGCATACGGTTACCTGTATATAGTTTTTATTAGCTTTCAAGTTTCTTCCATTGAGTTGTTAATGGTCCTTTTAAGAATTATGGTTCTGTAAGTGAATGGCTCACAGTGTCAGTACTTCTGCTGTTCTGCTTTGTGCCGCTGTATAAAAATAGATATTTTTCCCCCACCAAATATCTGGTTTTATTTCCCCATCATGTTTTAATAGAAAATTTTGAGGGAAGAAAAATATTAAAAAACAACCAAAAAAATCAAATGAAAATGCAACCTCTTTATATCGAGCTTATGGTCAAATAAAAGGCCATTGTGAAGAAAAATACCCAATATTACATAAAAGCTTTTACCTGTATTACTACTATTAAAATGACTATCATAATGGTACTTGCTCACAGTGTACCTAATAACTGCTGTGATTGCTTCCTCTGAGGCCTCTTGGCCTCTTCATCTTATGCATTAAGCTGCAGCTAGAGAATTCCTAGTCTGACTTTGGCTGATCGAGCTCTGTGCAGCGTTTTGCATCCAACCGAATCAAGTGCTCAGCTCTGGGTCCAAGTATAGCGTGGATCTCATCCCTTATCATCCCCAGAAGCTGACCTTGTCTGCTTACACGTGAATTTCATATACTTTTTGTCTGTCTCTCCCATTTATTTATTAGACTTTTTTCCTGGCTTTCTTTTTTTTTTTTTTTTAACATTTTCCCTCTGTCTAGCATCCACTTGCTCTAGATAGTTGTCCATAATCGGGTGTTAAAGTAGGACTGTGTACCACCAGCTCACTGAGAAAATAACGTGTCTTCATGCATTGTCTGTGATTTGCATCCTTTTTACTTGTTTTGTCATCCATTCTACACATCAACCTCGTGGCTATAGTTTTCATTTTCTGTATTGTATCCCAGATTTTTCAGAGAGGGAAACATTGTACGTGTGTGCTGTGAACTGCTATGGCAAAAGGCAGTACTGT
The DNA here is from genome assembly GCA_013397055.1 of Pachycephala philippinensis. Classification (NCBI taxonomy): domain Eukaryota; kingdom Metazoa; phylum Chordata; class Aves; order Passeriformes; genus Pachycephala; species Pachycephala philippinensis. The sequence goes on from VWZT01001059.1 coordinate 1,278,492, forward strand.
GAAACAGCATTAGAGTCGAGATATATTTGTTCTTGTGAGCACCAAGGATGGGGATGTGATAAAATGCCATGTAAAAAAAATGATGCCAAAGACCTGATGTTTTCCCTGACAAATTGCAATCCCAGTTTTTTTGAGTCCTTGTTTTAAGTAAACCTTTGTATGAAGCTTCAGTATTAGAGGTTGAATCAGGCCGTCTTTAACTCTGCCTCAGAGCTCTGCTGACCTGGTTGCACTGCATTTTGCTCCAGAGCTGGCCTAGGTCACACTGGGCATCTACAGTCGGTCACCTGGAAGCAGTGCAGCCTAAGGTATGTGTAAACCTCAGCATGCAGTACTGAAACTTCCTGTGAGACTTGAGAAGCCCAAGACTGCCATTTCTACTTCACACTGAAAACCAGGTGTAGCTCAGCCCCGGGCAGCTCTGGCGTGCTCAGTGTAACCCCAGGCTCCTCTGCTGGCTGCAGGATCAGCTGTCCCTTTCCCCAGATGGCCATGGCATGGCTCATCTCCTCTTTCATGGCTAAAGATCTTGCATGAGGCATGGCAACAACACCTTGGACTCCTCCATAACCAGGGCGATGCAAGCAAATGTGTTGTATAGCCCTGGCCAGGAAAAAGAGATTTCTGACAGCTCATAGGCTGGAATTCTATGTATTTTGGATTGTGTTTTCTTGTTTGGGTGTGTTTTGTTGTTATTTATTTTGTTTGTTTGTTTGTTTGGTTTTTTGTTTGGTTTTTTGGTTTTTTTTAACTGCTCCTGACATGTTTATATTCAGTTATATTAAGTGGCTTCAGTAGGAAATGGGAGTTTCCCCAAGGCTTGGAATCATCAAAATGTATTCTGATGGCCAGCTAGAGTCATACATTTGCATTTGTTTTTCTGTTTCGTCTTAGGATTTATTAGTGGATGAAGAATAACAGACCTTGGCTGTCCTGAGATTGTCTCCTTGTTCTGTTTTATGTCTGGATGAGCAGTTGAGGCATGGTTTGGGAGAGATGGAGAAGAGCTGATAAATGACTGCTCTAGGGCTACATAGTGACTATGATCTGATTGTGCCAGTTAGTGAAACATCTCGAGGTTGTGTCACCTAGAAACCATTGGGGCAGGAAGGAGCCAGGCAGGGTGGCTGGCTTTGAGATAAGGCTATTAGCTGAAGGATTGCCTGTAAGACCTAAAATACTGATAAGAGCAGAAGGCTTTCCTACTGCAGGGAGGCTGTTGATCATTTGCTTGTGACAGAGAATATTCTTTTTTCTGTGTATGACACTGCACAGATGATAATTTTCATATGTAGCACTTTACCCTTCTACCCCAACAGTCCTGGGAATAGCTAGAGTGATGATCCAATCTGGAAAATCCTTTTGATTCAAATAAATGAATAAAATTATTTTGGCAGGTAAAGTGCAAAGCATGCAAGGTCTTTAGCCTGTAAACCAAGGGTAGGTGGATGGGTTGTTTGTAAGTGCAGTGGGTAAAAAGTGCTGGAAAATTAAAATTGCTACACCTTAAAATGTTGAGGGTCTTGTAGTGTAAGAAACCTTTTTAACAGACGCATGTTTGAGGCATAATCAGTGCATGATCTATGGACATGAAGCATTTCTGGAGGAAATTGTTGATGTGGACATTTAAGATGCAGCAGAGTGAACTGATACTGAACCAGAACTTGTTTAACCTGAAAATGCAGAGGAAACTGAAGAAGTCTGCAATTTGTATGGCTTCTGGGAAAATGTCTGTATATGTTCAGTTTAACTTGGCAAGGTTTTCAATCCTCAGGCAAAAATTATTTGACCCAAAAATCAATCTGAAGCTGAAATTTATAAAATATCTGGAACTTGAGGCTATGGTAGTAAGAAATTTGAATGGTTTAATGCACTTGTTGTTACATGAAGGGTACATATATGCTGCCTAAAACTGTGTATAATCATTTTAGTATCAAAGGAGTATCTTTGATATCATTGGAGTTTTTTTAAAATAATTAAGCCAGTCCACATACAGAAACATACAAAGGTGAGAGCCAAAAAAGGGAAAAAGGAAGCAAATCACGTGCCAGTAAAGGGAGTTTCGCTGGAAGGCAGCCATCTGGAGAGATGAATAGGCAGCTCCAGCCTGTTCAGTGGGCACAAGAACTGCTGGCAGGAGAGGATGTGGATGTGATATGACTTCAGGAAAGCTAGGCATGGCTCTGGAACCAGAGGTCTGGACGGATTTGAAGTATCTTCTGGAGAATTAATATGACTCCTGTGTGTTTGTAGACAGCTTTTGATTGTGGCCACAAGGTACTGTTCCCATCAGAGGATTTAGGTTAACCCACTGAGTGGTGCTGAGGTTGGGCTGTCGGCCCAGGCAGCCCACGCTCACTGTCATGTCTCCTCCATTGAGAAGACAGCTCCAAAGAGGAATTTCTTAGAGCTGTCATGCCGAGCAAAGAGGTGACAGCGCTTGCTGAGTACAAGGCCTTTCCCTAAACCCCCCTCTCTGTTTTGGGGCCAAGCACCTCATGCCGTGCCATTCAGGGTTCACTGCTCTGACCTAGGTGACAGGAGCATCTGCTTCTGTATCATAGAGCTGAGTAGTTGGAGGCTGAGGGAGAACAGCAGTTTATTGTATAAAGCAGTATGTCGTGAGTCACTGATGAAGAGATTAGTGATCTCATCTTGGTCAGGAAATGTCCTTTTCTTCTCTAGGGCAGAGAACTGCGGTTCAATTGCCCATGTAAAACTCAGCAGTGTGGACAGGCTGGATGAAACAGTGTTTCTCTTCCAACCCAGACCAGGCTGTGACTTGGCAACAAGGACTTTCTCTAATTGCACAAGAAGGTACAGTTAATAAAAAATTAAGTTTCCAAGACCTCAAGTGGATACTTTTTTAGTTTTTCTCGGTTCAGCCACAGGTTCTCCGTTTTACACAGCATTTGAGTCTCTCATTGTAAAGAGCACTTCTTGTGCTAAAAGCGTGAAACTTTTGGATTTCAGATCATCTTTCTGCCTCCCCTAGCTGTCCAGGTAGAAGGATTGCTGCCTGAGTTCTTGCTCAAAGAGAGCAGTGCTGTCCCACACAATGAAATCACCTCTGTCTGCCTTCAGAGCACTGTGGACTTTGAGCCAGGCATAATCTGTTTCCTGACATTTGAGTCTCATTAATTGGGTTAACAAGATGCTATCTGCACTCCATACTTATGTAAATGGAACCTGCTAGCAAAGATCTTAATGGCACCTGATATATCACACTGCCTTTGCATCTATCAAGAGGTACCACTGCAGGAGTCACTTCCAAAAGCAGGTTGTGTTCTTGGTCCCATGGGTCCCTTTATAAGCTGTAAGAAATGCTGGTGGTCAAGGCCAACTGTTCAGATGTCTTTCAAGTGTCCCACTGGTGACCAAATCTCACTTTGTCAAGATGACAAATGACTTGTGCGTACCCCGTTCACCTTCGAGCTTCGCTCTAATGTCAGCTCCATTTACTTGTCAGGTATTTTTTTTACTTCCCGCAGTGCAAGTGGGGCAGGGGAAATGAAGGAGTGAAAGGAACACAGGCTGACGAAAAAAACTGCTTGTATGGCACCTATTCAATGTATTATTATAGTTGAGATTTGCAAGCTTTGGACATACCAGAATCTGTTTGTTTGTACATGTGCAAAACAGAAAGAAGGGAATTTGCTTTTCAGAAGTGAGAACTGACCCTGCAGGGCTACGATTATGCAAAAACATGTTTTAACCACTGGATTTTTCAAGAAGAAAGTGGTTATGCAAGATGAGTTTCTTATTTTGGACAGCAAATTTTTTCCAGAGCAGCATTTAAAAATAAGTGTTTAATTAACAGGGTCTACTCAGAGCATAGGGCATTGTGCATGTGTCTGCGCTGAAGAGCTCGACTCAAACCTCTGAGCTCTCATGGGTGGTTTCATTGACTGCAGTGGTATTGTTATGTGGCTAAGTGATTGCTGCTGTGATTGAGGGCTGTTACATCTCACCCAAAAGCAGCCACAGCCAGGCCACAAAATATGGTCAAAGTCAGCTCAAGGACTGTGAAAGTGACATTGACAGCTTTGGCTTTTAGTTTCTTCTCAATGACTTCCATATCGCTCTTGCTTAGTCCACAAGTCAAAATATGCTTTTTCTCCTATTAGCTACAGCGTTGGCTGAAGTTTTGAAAGTCACAATCTTACTTAATTTGGCAGTGTGATTAATCACAACAAAGGAAAGCTTATTCCACCTTTCTTCTTTGTCTCTGATAGAAGCAAAGAAGTTTGAGTACATATGAAGTAGGAACATGCAGAAGTGAGATGTGTCAAATTAAACATTATGGTATCATAAGCTTTTCTGACTAATTCTCCCGTGACCTTGAGCCTTCCTTTGCTGGCAGCAGCTGGATGAAGACAGCTTGAGGATGATGCTTGCCGTGAGTTGCCCATGACCCAGGATTACCATGGCCCCTACGAGATTTTACTAGCAGCCAAGCAGCAGTTGCAGCAAAAATGAGTGAGTCTTTGTGAGTTGAAGGCAGCGTTAAAAGACCCTGAAAGCTCCGAGGAGTCCTGCCTGAAACACTCCTTTTCCTTGTCTCTTCCTACTCTTCTCTATGCTGACTGACAAGCTGGGGGCTGTGCCTTCTCTCTGCAGACTGCTGTGAATAACCTTTTTTTATTTTCTAAGACCAGTGAGTAGCAGAGGCAAGATCATATAAGAAAACAAATTCAGGGTCAGTGCTCAGTTTTCTTGCAAGTTCATTAAAACAGCAGTGTCTGGAGGCCTTTTGCCTAAATAATTTCATAATAGAAAACAGACTCTCGTTGCTTCTTTCTTTTGGGCTACTATTTTTATTTGGTTGTTGTTCCTCAAGCGTTTTGGTCCTACTTCAAAACTTGCTTCAATTAAATGAAGAGACTGTTTTTTTGGTGCTTTCCAGTTTAAAAGCTGTACTGCAAAACTTCTAGGAGTCCTCTGGATTATGAAGCTACGATTGACAGGGATTTTCCTCTCAAAATAACATTAAAAAACCCCAACATGTAGCTTAAACATTTGAAAGAAAATAAAAAATCCCCTCCCCTTTCTCTCCCCCAGCTGAGATCTCCTGTTGCTGCTTCTGGCATGCATCACATCTTTGAGGGTACAGTATCATGAGAAAACTGTCACTTGGTGATGTATTAGGGTAATATATCATGAGAGCATCGTTTCTTTAGAGGATATGGGCAGTAAAAGACATGATTCTGGCCAGACAGAGCAGCAGGGGACCCTGCTCTTTTTCTTTCCTTTTCTTTAATCTAGCCCTGTTTTTGTGTTGTACAGAAGTGAGTTTCTTCATGGGATATGACTTGTTGCAGAGTAAGTTAGGAGGCCCATTGGGCTTTTTAAAGTCTTTAAGAAGTACATGGCCTCAAGGGCTGCTTTGTTCAAAGTTTTTAGAACAGACTGAAGCCCAAAACTCGAGCATTTGCCACTGCTGAAATCTCCAGTGTAAAGACGGAGTAAGCAGGCTTCAGACAGAGAAGGCAATAAAGATGCAATGACAGGTAACTATTGTTTGGGCAATATATTTGTAGATTTAGCCTATAAAAATGTGATGAAATGATACTTATTTAAAAGGCAGTCAATGCATCTCTCTTTAATAAATGTCAAAAGAAGTTTTAATTCACAATAGTAGAAAAAAAATACTATTGGTCAGTACTCAGTCTAATAGAAAATATAGTTATCAAAAATAGGAATTCTGAACTTATGGACTTTGATTTTGATGTACTTTGGTTTTTATGTACTTTTTAATTGTTTTAATGGCTTTGTTTCTCTCTCATTGACAATATCTGCGGAAAATAGACAGCAGTGTGTAGTACTGGGATGACATTAGTTAAGAAACAAAAACAGAATATTGTTAGGGCACTCTTTTGATGAGCTGGGTTCATTTTTGAGATGAGCCAGAACATGACACCATGGCTTGATCTAAAATTTGCTGAATTCAAATGATTTAATAATTTATTTTAAACCTTTGGTGTAATCTGCTTTGCCCTCTATGAAATCAGCTTGATAATTCATGAGTGTCATCTTCAACAATTTTTAGGACTAGAATTTACTTAGGGTGTTTTCAGACCAATTTGTCTTGGCAGACTTTTCCTTCTCCAAGCCATCCTGTGGCACTTGAGGGGGACCAGCATGCTCCAGGAGCTAATACACTCAGGGCAGCAATGCTGTTCCACATCTGCTGACTTCAGCTGTGTTTGGTTGATCAAGCTCAGGTAGTGGAAGCTTTTATGGCCCTCAGCTGCCCATCACTTCTCTGGGAGAATGAATTCTTCACCAGCTTCAATCAGGGTAAACCAGGCTAGGCTGGACCATGTCTTCAACATCACTTACTTAGCTCAAAATAAGTTGCAGTGATCATCCAAAGGGTTTTGCTGACTGATCTGAGTAGCTGAGAACATCCAGAAAGGGGTAGATCATAAACTCACAGGGCTGGGTCAGTGAGGTGTAACCTTTTACAGCAGCATGAGTACAGGTTTGCACCTGGAGCTTCAAATTCACAAGTATTACCTGTCACTATTTTTTCTTAGGTATTGTCGTCAGATTTAGGTAACTGATAATCAATACAAATTCTTTATTGGCAAAGTAGAAATATCATCCTGTGAATTAAAGTTCACTGAAAAAGATGTGAATTTTAAAAGTGTGCATCTCATGAAAAGTGAAGGTGTGGTATCCCACAAGAATCCCAGTGCGTAACCAATGCTCAAAATCTGGCTCCTGGATTACTATGGGTATTTTTTTTACAACAGTATGAACTTCTGGGAACTTGGGAAGACCCTGTCTCTTATGGCTAGAAGACTGCCATGCTATTCTGCTGAGAGGTAAAGAGTGTTGCCTATAGCTGTGCTGCTGAAGAACTCCAATCTCAAGCAGCACTTGGAGGTTGAGGTGGAGACAGGGAGACTGAGAGCTACATGGTCTGGATCCTGCTCTGGCTTTCTCACTGACTCAGTCTTCAGTTACAGTGATTGTGTCTGGCCGTGTCTACTTTGTCCCTAAGCTCACTGGAGCAGGGATGTGCTGCTACAATGTCTGATGTTCTAGGACCCTGACCCCAGCTGCAGCCTTAGCGTTAATGCCAGCAAACGCAGGACGTTTCTTTCTTTTCACCAAAAGCTGGTGCAGATGGCTGCTGTCAGGGAGTGTTGGGATTGCAGCAGGCCACCGAGGTCACTTTCCTCATGCTGGTGAACATCATTAAGCACAGCAAAAAAATAAAAAAATCTGTTCAGTCTGTAACGGATTGTGAGTGATTTGTCCTGAGTCACTTGCACATACTCATGTCTTCCTCACAGCAGTGGGGAATACCCATTTGAAGTGAAATTTGGTGTCATCTTTCAGCAGGGCTTTTGTTTCAATCATCTTTCCTAGGGAGTGGGGAGAGCTTGAATTATGAAGGGGGATGGTTGATGCTGGCTGAAATGCTCACCCTGAGAGGCCAGATAAGCTAAACAGATTACAGGGATAAGGGGGGGGGGCAAATTGGAGGCTACTGAGTGCTCTGCTCAAAAAAGGAAAGAGAGACTGTGAGCTGAACTAAAATACTGTCATTTGCATCCAATGAAATTCATGCTGAAATCACGGTCGTGTTGTGCCACGGGCAATGACCTAATGTTGAAGGTACTGAAGCATATGTTTGACTTTACTCCTGTGAGTTGTCCCATTACAATTTTACATGCTTAAAATAACAGGGCCTTTCTCTCTCTTGGTAAAGCATATGCCTTGGTGTTTGTAGGTTTATGTGGGCAAATGGAGAGAACTCTATCATTTTGTAGAGAACAGACATTGTTTCACAGGGAAATATTTTTTCCACCTTGAATTTAGAAGTGCATCTAATGTGCTAAACCATTTTTGTTACTGTAGCCACAAAATTTGTTTTGCAAGGAAAAAGCACCCCAGCAGATTAATTGGAGGGGAACAAGGGAAATGAGACCTTGTCCTCATCTCCCTTGACAGTGGTTGGAAGTGTCTGAAAACATCTCTCCTTGGGGAGTGGTGTCTCCTCCCTGAAGCCTAATTGTGTGGCTCTTGCTCAGGTAGAGAAATGCTCACGGAAGACAGCAGTGCCACAGTTTTAGCAGGGATCTCTTTCTTGCATCAACTCTGCCAATTGAAGGGAGGTTTGTACATGGGACCTGAGACAGCGAGTTCCAGGCAGGAGTGCCAAAGAAGCAAGGGTACTATTTTCAGAAAGAGCCTCAGGATTTGTCTAGACCATGAGCCAAGCATGTGTCTGAGCCTGTTCTCGAGTTCCAGTTGGCCCAGCATCGGGGTTGTTTGCACGTAAACATAGGTGCAGGCACAGGCTTGGGAGCATGGTGCTCCCAAGCTTTGCTGAGAGACAGAGCCTGTGACCAGTGCTGCCCCAAACCTTTTCTCCTGTGGCCTGTGGTGTGGGTGTGGCTTCTTGTGCACTTGAGAGGATGCTCTGGCCGTGTGCAACACCTGGCAGAGATTCCAGCAGCATGGTCTGAGAACATGGGGATCACAGCACGTAGCGGGAGCCTGCATTTGAGCCTGCCCTTTGCCTTGCGGTGGAGAGGTTGTCTATGTGAATTGAATACACTTGTTTCATTAATTTTAAATGGCTCTTTCTTCTTCTAAGGTTACATATGCGTATTTGAAAGCTCCACCCCAAATTCCTCGGGGGTAACTTTTACCATTGTTTGAAAATTGTTATTGTGTTCATGGGTGATCCCACAGGATTCTCCTAGCAGAAACTTGAGGACACCCTGAGCTTCTCGGTGAGGAGTCCTATCAGAATTACCAGTGGGGCTGTGATGAATAAAAAAAAAGATGGTGAAAAATGAATGTTTTCAGGATTAGTCATTAATGGGAGTCAGTATTTCTACCTAATCTGTCTCTCTTGCTTTTATTAATTTTCTCTCCACAGCATTTTTTTGGTTAAATGAAAGTTTAAGCAACATTTTTCCCATTCAGTATAAATAATTAATAACCTCAGGGTATCAGAAATGCAGTGCAAGCTTCCTGAAAGCATTTTCAATACATAAAAAAAAAGAAAAAAAAAACAACCCCAGACCATCACTGTGGACATCTGGCCCCCTGAGAAACCACATCTGCAATGTCTTCTGCAGCCAGCTGTGACAGCACAAGAGTGGGCTTGGGGTACCATTGATGGAGGCACTCCTTGGTACAGTCCTGGATAAATTAAGCAGACTCCTATTTTTCTTTTTTTTCCCCTCTTGAAGCCAAATCCAGGTTGAAAAGAGCCATCTTCCTGGTGGCTGCTGTGAGCCGGCAGGAGTCCAGTGGGGAACCCTGTAGAAAGTTGGCTGTGGCTTCCAAGCTGTGGTTTGGCACATATCCTCTCCAAGATCTCTGCCAAATATTCAGACTCCTTTTTAGTGTTTTTTTTTCTTCTTTTCATGTTGGCATTTTATTTAACTGTACCATATGAGTTTAAGGCTGTTAGTTTGATATAATTTGTCGCCAGAATGGGCTGTTTTGTGTGGAGTTCTTTGATGGAAGGTAAAAATATGAGGTGTATGTAGAAGGTGAACAAATTGCGTTGAGAGGAGATTGTAGTAAAGGTAACATGAGGCAGTAACAGTGATATTGGGTCTGGTTAGTGTATCTCTCCTGTGTGGGAATTTGACATCATCTCTGCATGCCAAGTTAAGGAGACCCTTGGTTCCCACTGGCAAAGTGTGGGAGAAGGGAGGAACACGGACACCCAACAAAATTTCTGATCTTTCCCCAAATGCATTAAAACACGAGTTCTTCAGCAGCTGGGCTCAGGGAGTGCAGAGAGGAGTCCAGGGTGATCCTCCAGCACTTCCCTAAATTTTCCTTTCCAAGGGAGTCTGGTATTCCAGAGTGAACCCTTTGCTGATCTGAGCACTGACTGGGGAGCTGTGTCAGATGCGGCAGCATTGTTCTGGATCAGCCTGACCTCTTTTAAAAAATACGTATTTTTCCAACACTAATAGAAACCTTAGCTGAGGTTCTCTCCCTTTCTGTGTGTGCGCCTGAGCATTAAATTAAAAAAAAAAAAATAATCCCAGATGTGAATCTATAAACCATCTGTTTAAAATAACTATTGTGCAGGACTATAATTAAAAGTTATTTATTATGAATCTTGGGATCCTATTATGGATTTGACTGACTCCCAGGTTTCTGACTTAGCAAACGGTTTATGTATTTATGAGCCATGTGTCTCTTCCGCACTTCTTGGTGCCAGAGTGCATGTCCTTTAAACAAAAGGAAAAAAATCCCCTACCCTCCCATAACTGTTGGCTTCTGATTGTTGCCGTCTAAGAAGTTTTCTCTTAAGAACAGCAAAATTCAAAGTATCTGAGAGCTTTCAACAGATTCAGAGATGCTGTTGACAGCACAGATGGAGGCTTGGTAATACAGCTCTCCTGCATGCAGCTACTTAGCGACTTTCCAAATGTATGGCTGGGACAAGTAAAGAAATGTTATGATTACTGGGGGCAGGAGGGGACACTACTGGAAGGAAAGGATTTGTTGCTTAAGTCCCATTTGCTCTCAGCCTCCACTTTGCCCTTGTGAAATGGGAGGGAAGGAGGCAGCAAAATTGAAACAAGCAGATGGACAGTAGACATTAAGAGCAGAGTTTTGGGCAGCTGGGTGAAGCAAAAAACCCAGCCTCCAGATGACAATTACTCTTTGTTTTATTTTTGTACTTTTACACCCAGTGGACCCAGGAGATGTGCACTGGATAATGCCTGACTGCAATAGACTAAACAATGATTTACCAGCCCTGCTTTATCTGCTGCAGGCCTGTGATGGATCAGCATGGTACATTAACCCTTTCCTCCACATCTGCTGGCCTTGTTTTCCACACGATACAGCACTGAGATAAAACAGCAGGACTTTTTAAAAAGATTTTTGGGATAATAGTAATAATAGTAATAGAAGCAGTAGGAGGTATTTGGATGCACTTCCCTGGAGCTACACTCATCTCTTCTTAGTTCAAGAGGGATTTTGCCATGAGGACTATCTAGGGCAGCAATTTGTTGCAATTGTGGCTCTATTGTATATTTTTTCAGCAAAAGGCCTCAGAGGAGTGGTGGGGCTGCAGCCTTGAGCGATGCTATACCTCACACCCTGGAAGAGCAGCCCAGCCCTGATGGCAGGGAGTTAGGCATCTTGGGATAACAAAAAAAGCCTGTTTTGGAGCCATCTGAGCCTTGCCTATAACAAGCTAGAGAGAATGAACATCAGTTTTGCAAATCCTACCCTGTTTAAGTGCTTAGCTGCTCTTCTTGTGCTGGCAAAGATTGGCTCTATTTACCTGGGACACACGGAGCTGTCCTTTAAGGCAGGAGGATCCAGCTTCTTCTCCAAGGGGCGGAGCTAACCGTCCTCTTTAATTTGGGAAAAACAAAACAAAAAAACAACAACAAAAGAACCCAACCAAACAAAAAAAAAGACAAAAAAATTAGAGGTGCAATGGATGGATGGTGAGTGTGGCACCTCCTGCCCACCTTTTAGCACTGTGCTGTAATAACTGAGCTTTGAGACAGTGATCCAGATTTGCTGCCCTCCACATCCAGAGGCAATTCAATGACTCATCTCCTGCAAGTATCATCTCTTCCCCACAAGTATCCTTGCTGTGAGGACCAGCGACTTGTGGGAGCACAAAGAACAAGCCCTTTTCTGCTAAAGTGAGGCCACTGAACAGCAAATAGTTCAAAGTCTACTGAGATAGAGAAAGGAAATGTGAATCTGTAGCCTACTGCTTATGACACCGTCCTAGACGGAAGCACCCTCCAGTTCCTGTCACTGCACTGTGGCCCACTAATATTATTCATGTAGAACAGCTGCTTAATGCAAAACAGCCCTTGACATCAGCACATGAATTCCAAAATCTTCCCTCCCAGAAAACCTGCTAAACCAGCAGCTTTGCTGGTGATAAGGAAAGAAGAGCAAGAGCCAAATTTGGCTGCCCCCATGGGGTGGCTCAGTGGTACCAAGCTCATCATCGGAGAGAATTTTTTCTGATTTTAGCAATGTGGGGGAAACAGGAGGTTTCTGCTTAGGAACAGTAACTAGCAAGTATCTCCTGTTAGAAATATGTGCATTGTGATCATCCTTAGGAACTTCTTGCATTGCCAACAAGAAGAAACCATGTCAGGAGGTACCTGAGGGCAGAAGGAGGCAGACAGCACTCAAGGGAGAAATTGCCTAGGAAGCTGGGCTGCATGAGGCATTTACCCCAGTAGTCCTCTGGGAACGAGGGAATTTAGAAAAATACAGAGCTGTGTTATTCTTCTGGTCCCTCTCTCTGCCATCTGCAACAATAATGTCATCCTTCAAGGAGGGAGCCCAATGGGTAGCTGCCCACTGGCCCCCCTTACACACATCCAGCCCAGCTGGGTTGGTTCTGAAGGGCAGTGTGCATCTCGCTTCTCTCGAAGGTGCATGGTGCATGCTGCAGCTGGGTAAATCGTGCTCTCCACAGGAACAAACTCTAAGCTGGGTTTTGCTCTTCCTTCACACCCACTTTCACCAGGCAGAAGATTTTCCCACAGATAAAGGTAATGGGGCTGATAGGCTTATTAAATCTGTCCTTAAGCAAACTCATTAAAGAGAATCAGATCTTAGCAGAACCCTTTAAAATACAGACTGTAGTTGAGTTGGTAAGCTTGATTCTGCTGCACTTCAACAGACTTTACAGGGGCACCATGTTCGTGTAAAGGGAATCAAGATTTCACTGAGCGCTTTAAAAGAGATGTTGAACCAGTTGCAATTCTGTGTTGTGTCTGCTTTGTGCCAGTCCAGAGCTACAGACCTGCCATAAATTCGGCTTAACCTGCTGGTTAAATTGCATTTATGGTCGCTCTGCAGTGCTGGAGTGATGCAGAGCAGCCAGCATGTAGCAGTGACCTGGCTTTTTACAGTAATCGTTTGTGTTGCTGCAGCTGCGCTTTAGGGCATGATTCTCGTTTGCTGATTTCACACTGTCTTGGTGAGAGTGAGTCCTCATTTACACTGATAAGACTGAAGTGCCTTTATAGCTCCCATCAGATCAGGCAGTGACTTTGATGTAAATAAACCTCTGATTTTAGACAAAGGGCTGGAGTGTAATAAAAGCTGCATGTTATTCTTCACAGGCACCTTGAACAAGGCCACAGGGAGCAAAATAAAACGACTGGAAAGCACAGCTTCGTTTTCTTTAGTTTTATGATTTACATTTTTCTAGTCCTTTGATTTTTTGGTCTCTAATTAAGTCATAAGATTGGGTGAGGTGGGTACTTGCATGTACTAGATGGCCACCTGTGTCACCTAATGAACTGAGCTACTAATTATAGGTGGAGGTGACTTCAGAGGGCTACTTTAAGTAAGGAATTTGAAGCAGCGAAATTTTGCTAAAAGAAACACCCAAAGTATTTGTTTTCTGCACCTATTTAATGGCAGGGATAACCAGAAGGGTTGACACCACCGGGGTAAGGTAGGCAATAAATGGAATGTTTCTGCTGCCTGCTGTCGCACATCCTCTGTTGACATTCCTTAAGGTGGTCAGTGTGCTCTTTGGCCTTGGGAAATCACTGGCTTTTTGCCACAGCAAGATGACACTATAATGTACAGTGATTCTGTCTGCTCATGGTATTTCATTGATTCTCAGCATTTTGGGGTGAATGATGAATTACACTAATCATCTTGTCTGGTATAGTACATAGTAGCCTCTTTTAGAGAACCTCTAGGCAAAATTGATTTTCTGCAACGGCAGAATTTTGTGTTCTCTGAGGTTACCACCTCTTTCTCTGCCGTTTGTCCTTCTGTCACTGTGAGAAGTGATTCCTGAGCTGTGTAGTTCGTGGGGCAGCTCCTCAAGATCCCGAGGATATTTTAACAAGCACATCATTTAGGTAGCTGTTCATTTAAGTAACATGGATTTCTAAAGTGCAGCACATTTGCTGTATGAGACTGGGTAGCGGTCATGAATTACTGTCTAAGTGGGGTTTAAACACCATTTACTTGGGCTCTTGGATTATTCAAAGACTGTTTTCTACTGTGTTCCTTCAAGGGAAAAAAGATGTATTGAGTCACAAGGACCTTTCCTGAAGCAAAAGAGCAGACTGCTGGCCCCACATTTAATTTCTGCATTGCAAGAAATGGTAGCCTTGGGTTTGGTTTGCTTGTAATAGCGTTTGTCTTTTTTTTTTTTTCCCCCAGAATAAGGAAGTGACGTGCAAAAGGGAGAAGTGTCCAGTGCTCTCCAAGGACTGTGCTCTCGTCATTAAGCAGAGAGGAGCCTGCTGTGAGCGTTGCAAAGGTGCCATTCCCTTCCTGTTGTTTTCCCTCTTTTTAAAATGTTATCAGTGCACATTTAGGTTGCCAAAGATAGGACAAAATTTGTAGCTTCTCAGCTGGGACTTGGCTGTCACCAGAGGCTAGAAGAGGGCAGTAACCATAATTGATATATATATATGTTTACAACACTGAGGGAAATGCATAAATTCACATATTTGTCCTGCAATTATTAGTTCTTGCACAGCAACAATCCTTTAGAAATACATCTTTATTCTTCATCGCCATGTTGTCAGTTTTTAAAGAGTTACCCCCATTCTAATTTTGTCAGAAGTATTTTAGGTCAACATAAATCTGCTAGTAGTTACTGGTCAGTAAGAATCTCTTTAACTTTTTATGTGGTTAGACAGAACAGGAATAATACTTCTGAGTAATAAAGAGCAGGGTAATTATCCATGGCTATTCCTATTTCCCCTCGTAGTGGAAACAAACCAAGGAAATTTGATTCATTTTCTTAAACGTGTCCTGATTCAAACAATAGTATTGTGGACATTCTTATGAATGCCAAATAAGCAACAGTCTTAACATTATACATTTATTTATTGACCAATATTGTACATTCCAAGCTGTTTAAAATGAGATAATTATCAAATTAAAAAAAGAAGTGTAACCATGCATGGCACATATCTGCTATGTTTAACCACATGAAAAATATGCAAGTAGATGAAGTTGAAAAGTAGTCTTTTTTTAATATTGATGCAGTAAGTAATATGCTCTAGACCACTAATTTTGCCGAGGGACTGCTGACACAATCAGTGAGGTGGAAATTGTCAGATTCAGACAGCTTTACTTTATTTTTCCTCTGTCGTTTTTAATTCTCCACTGGTGATTGTGTGGTATTGAGAAGGAGATAGGGTAGGATAAATGGTTGGGAAATAAAAGCATTTATTGCCTTCCCAGAGGAAATACAAATGCAGGAAAACAGATTACACTGAAATTCAGATGGAAGAGACATGATGGATGTGTATTTTTCCTGGAAGGTTGCAGAGGTGTGTTAGATGCTGTGCTTATGATTTTCTTCTGTGCTGCAGCTTTGGAATAGGTTTGGCAAGCCCCAGTTCGAGGATTTGTCTAGAAAAATGACACTTAAAAGAGAAGGAAATGAACTTGAAAAAAATTGAAGCATTACTGAAACAATAAGAATTTGAAATTGTAGATTTTACACAAATGACATGTAATTTACTTCTTTTGTCGAATTGTGTTTAGTGTCAGCTTTGTAGGTAGAGGTTGCTAAGTGTCAGTTGGATTAGGATGGAGTGTGGTTTTTCATTTTCATAATGGGATGTGTTTTGCTCAATGGTCTGAAAATTCTCTATATATACATATGCATATGTGCATGCAAAATTAAAAGAATGAGTGTTTCAAAGCTGAGAGTACAAACAGTATTTTAATTCAGACTCCTTTTAAGATTTTCTGTTTATCCTGAATTGGGTTGGGTACCTACAGAATATTATTGATAGGCTTGAGCCTGGCATCTGCAGATTGGTATGCTTGACAGCTCTAATGGGATAATTAATAGAAACTATTCAAAAATAGAATCAGGAGGCACATGGATACTTGAGATAGAAGAGGGATGGGTTAGCTGGGGTCCCTTCAATGTATCAATGGACAGAGAGGTCCCAATAATAGGCACCTGACAAGATCCCTCACAATGAAACTGCTAAAGAAACTAAGCAGCCCTGAGTTTGTAGAGATAATCTTCTCATCAGCAAATAAATAACAAGTATATGATTGTTTTCATAGTAAAAAAAGGTTGTGAACATATCCTTGCAAAGATCTCAGCTTGTTAAAGTGCTCAGAAGTGATCTAGAAGAGGGGCGAAGAGGGACAGGAAGTTTGCTGCTGGGGACCTGATCTCTGTAGCACAGTAAAGCAAGAGGACGGCCTGTGAGAGCTGCAGAAGGTGCTCAGGGCACTGAACAACTGATGACAAAGCAGCAAAGGAAGTTAACGTGGATGGGAATAAATGGGTGCACACAGGACAAAACAGTCCTCACTTTATAAATACAATACTGGGCTCTGAGTTGACAATAACTGAATGGCAATTGTTTCTGAGTGTTATAAAAGACACTTCTGTGGCGTGATCAACTCAGTTCTCAGCAGTTCTCCAAAGGGAAAATTGAATGCTGAGGTTGTTAGGAAAGGAGCAAAGTACAAACCAAAATGCCCTGTTTTCCCTCTGAGTCAGACAGGCTGCTTACTCCTGCCCTTGGGGGGGCTAAAGTAGAGCTATGGACCTTGCTCTGTATTTTTCACACTTCCTGAGGTGTCTCTTAGTGGCTGCTGTCAGACAGAAGACTGTTGGCTAGAAGGATGCTTGGTCTGATCTAAGATGGCAGTTTCTATGTGCTTAAAATGCAAGAACAACATTAAATTTCACAATTCAAAGAAAAAAAAAGCTCTCAAGGACTGAATTTTCAAAGTAGACGTGAAATTTCTGAGTAGGTTTTTCTGCGCTTTCTGAAGGGTAAAACAAAATATGCACCTGTTTAACTCCTGCAGTCTTGACACCACCCACTGTCACCAGGTTGTTCTGGTTCCAGCGGAAGAGGCTGATGGAACCACCTCTACCCCAGGGGAGGCTGCTTGCTCTCCCACCACTCTGAACAGTGCTGAAGCTCCTGCTCTGTTCCATGTAAGAGCTAAAATGAGTGTCCCATGGGGAGTAACTGGGGAATCAAGGCTGCAAATACCAGTGCTGGTAGCCCAGCACTTCAGCTACTCCCTTTGGTGTCCCAGCAGCTCCCCGGCACTCCCCACACGAAGCTCAGCTGCAGCTGGGACTTGGCCCTGCAGCACTTGTTCTCAGTTACTATTTTGTCAAGCTGCCAGAGTGCCCATGGGGAATGCAAGCAGGAAAAGGGAAACAGGGAATTTTTTAAATTTTTTTTTTTTTTTACTAGCTGCATTTCATCTAAACGTGAACAAAATGTTACCAAGGAAAGACATCAGAACCTGATGGCTTTTTTCTTGGCTTTGTTCCCAAAGCCTGGGAGAGCTTAATCAGGCCTTACAGGCTCTTGCCAGCTCTCTTTGATAGCTTCACGTCTTCCTACCTTGTGAAGAAATGAATGAATGAGTGAGTGAATGAATGAATGGCTGCTGTCATCTCAGTGCAACATCAGGAGGATAACATTAGGACCAAAGGGCATGTTCCAGAACAGGCTTGTGTAGGAAGGAAACCACAACTCATGAGTCATTTGTGACATCTCTGCCAGTGCATTTTATTCTATCATGAGGACCACAAGGACATTCCTTGCCCATTGCAGGGGGTTTGGACTAGATGACCTTTAAAGGTCCCTTCCAACCCAAACTATTCTACGATTATATCTGCAGCAGTGCACACAGCTGAACTCTCCCATTTAGAGCTTTGCATACAGGAGAAACAGAATCATTGGTAGAGAACTTTTCCTGTAAACGGTTGTGTGCTGAGCATAAGTCCCTTGCTTCTGTTTGGGTATTTGTATGCTACTTAGATAATTTCTAGCACTTCTTTTTTTCTTATTTCTTAATAAACAGAAAAAGTAAGGAACAGCAGCTAGTGCAGCTTTTGCAATCAGAAAATTCACTGGTGGAGAGCAGCATATGAAGAGGTTTGGCTTTACTTTGCCACAGAATCACAGAATATCCTGAGCTGGAAGGATCCCACAAGGACCATCAAATTCTGACTCCAGGCCCTGCACAGGATAAGAATGTGCATGAGAACATTGTCCAAGTGCTACTTGAACTCTGTCAGGCTCGGTGCTGTGACCACTTCCCTGGGGAGCTGTTCCAGTGCCCAACCACCCTCTGGGTGAAGAATCTTTCCCTAATATCCAACCTAAACCTCCCCTGACACAGCTTCATTCCCTTGGGTCCCGTCACTGGTCACCACAGAGAAGAGATCTGTGCCTGCCTCCCCTTCCCCTCCGCTTCCTCTTGTGAAGAAGTTGTAGACTGCAATGAGGTCTAAGATTTAAATTAAGATTTAAGATTTAAATCCTCCAGACTAGACATGTGTTTTAACACTGTTCTTGACTTTAGGCCCATAGGACCTTGATTGTAAAGTTGGTGGGGCAAAGCTCACTTTTGCTGTGTGTTTATGAAAAGTCTGAAACAGAGAAATGTGGGCCCATGCTTATGGCTCCTTGCTGCAAGGAGAATGCAGGTGACTCAGTCTAAGAGGAAAAGTTTTCAGTAAGATTATTCTTTTGACAGATATTTACTATAGTTTATAAAACATACCATATACCTCTAGCATGCTATTCATTTTGAAAATACTAAAAAATTAAGCCCTCTTATTACTTTTGCATAGGATAAATAGACCACTTTTCATCTCTTGTTTTATTTAATATATTTAATGAAAACCTATGAGGTCACTGAGATTATAGAAATAGATTTGGCAGAATTATCTTATTTAGTTGGATGGAGACCTGTCACTTAGATATAGAGCTGTCTACATATCGAATAATAAGTTATTTGCACTCTGAAGAAGTGGTACTGCTGGCTCAGGACTGCATAAAGTTTGCATTTCTAAAATTGTGCACCATATTCTACTCTCTTATACTAGGAATATGAATCTTCTATGGATGTGCAAAGACAAAGTTGGTGGGAATTTTTTTTACAACAAAGAAAATGTGTTCAAAATTTTCTTCCACTTTGCATTTTCTGTCCCTGTTAACTTTTGAGAATTACTGGGGTTTTTTTTGTTGTGGTTGTTTTTTTGGTTTTCTTTTTAATAATTAATTATTGATCTTAGAAATTCTTGTGCTCTGCTCCATTGATATGGAATCTGTCAGAGAATGGAATCCCATCCCAGGCAACAACAGTCTACTGAATATTGAATATCCAAAGATATCATAGTTAATTGTGCATTTCTTGGAAAGGATATCAAATACTTTGGTTGAGGATTGCAGCCAATTTCAACTATTTGGGCTGGCTTGCAAAGGAAGTTAGAGGGAGGTTATGAGATTATCAGTGTTCTGGCTGCTCTACTAACACCCTGCAGGATCCATATGTACCTCTGGCACTTTGTTTGCCTTTGGACACCCCTCATATGAGGTGCCTGACACCACCTTGGTGTCCTGCTGCAAGGCTGACTGGGAGAACCTTTTTGTGGGGCCCCAGTGGAGCACTGTAACTTGCAGCCCACCCTTGCATGCTCTAAGGCAAACTGTCAGAGACAAGGGATAATACATGGATGGAGGGGGATGGGATGCGAAGGTAATATATATATTTTCTTACAGAAATCTCTTTCATCTTCACCTGAATAATCTAGTCCTGGCTTCTGTCATGGACTGGTTATGGAAAGAAGTGGTTTGAGGACGTAACCAAGTCTTAACTTTTCTATTGGCCCTTCTCACTGCTTCTGCGTCTCTTGGTAGAGTGTTCCAGCTCTGAACCAGAAGGTCTGTTTCTTCAGGCTGGAAATACAGGTTCATCTCAGTGTTCACCCAGATTTTAGCTTTGTATTTCAAGAAAAGGTAGAGGTTTTGAAGCAGTGACAAATAGCCTCTAGGGACAGTACCATTTAGTATCATCAGAGTGACAGTTTTGATTACTTCTGGTTGTGCCTAAGAAAAGGTCTCTATTTCTCCATCCTTTCTTCAAGTTGACTCTTCTTACAAAGGTCTTAGCACATACATTTGACATCTCTTGAATGTCTGGTGCATACTGTTAAGTTCATGTGGCAGGACACGCCTACCCCCTTCCTCTGCCACACGTTAAGCAACGTGTATACAAGAGATAACATGGATGAGTCACAGCCGGGTTGTGGCTTATCTCTGGCAGCCAAAGGGCTTAAGCCCCAGCTATGAATAAACATCCTGACCCAGGATGCAGATGTGGAGAGATGAAAGAGATATTCCTGACCGAAAGACACGGTTTTTAGGTCTATAAAAGCCCACATAACTTGCACAGGAGCAGACGTCTCTTACACGCTCCTTTGGGAGCTATGAGGGATGTCTCCCTGGAGACTGCGAACCTCCAGGTCACTTCCCTGGGATTGAGAGAGAGGACTTCGATGCACACCCCTTACGACCGGTGGTGAGAAACATTGAATCCTAAGTTGTACTATTTCTAAGCTAGCTATAATTTTAATGGTGCCTTTAACTCCGCGTGTACTTAACTCCGCGTGTACTTAACTCCGCGTGTACTTACTAATACTCCCCTCTTTGTTCTATTCCTGTGTAGTATTTCGTTTACTTTAAGTCTTATGTTTGTTTGTTTCCCCGTCTATTAATAAATGATTTATTCTATAATAGACAGAATCAGTCATCAATAAAAGAACATACGAATGAGAGTGGGTTTTGGGGTGCTGGCCGCCTCAATAAAATTACTGTCTGCTGCCAGAGGCCTGGGCAGGAGATAGAGTTAATTTAAACCCCCACATCCATTCGTGACAGTTCAGTAGTGGCTCAAATTTCAGATGCTAATATTACCTTGGTGAATATAATTTTCCATTAATGTAAGAAACTTTTAATGAACAGTCTTGTCGTGTTGTCATAAACACTTTTTCAGTCAAACATCAGTTACCCAGATTTTCACATGGATAATTTTACATGTAATGTTTCTCTGGAACAAAATGATAAACATCATAGGACATGTAGTACTGGAATAAGAATTTTTTTTACTGTTTAATTTTGAAGGTGTAAGCTGTAAAGATCATGGATGATTTTGCTGGTGTGAGAAAATTGGGCACAAGAGCAAGTAATTGTGTCACTGAGCAACATCATTCATGACAGCCCTCATTACTGTGAGAGGTGACAATTCTCCAGCTGCCAGGCTGGAGAAGCACATCGAGTATGTGTGGCAAGCACATCGAGTATGAGCTCAAGATTCAATGGCAGCTCTAACTGTACGCCATTTTGGATCGCAAGGTTCCTAGGAACCCTGCAGGGCAACTTTTTTCACCCTACACGTGGAACACAAGACATTTAGGAAGGTAAAATTCAGTTCCAGTGGTGTGCAAGGGGCAAAAAGAGCACGGGGAGGAGTTGATGTCTTTGCTGCTATTTGCTCAGTGAATATGGGCTGCTTCACATCCTACGTGTGTGAACTGTGCTGTCCTAGCACAGCTCACCCACTCTGCTCTGCTGGGCGGCCTTCATATGGCCCCTGTGCATCCCTTGGGCATTGTAATTGCCATGGCTCAGCTGCAAATAGGTTTGCTCGTACTTGGTTACAGAGGAAACAGTTGGATTCACTGTTTAGAGCTAGACTTGATAAGCATGGGAGGTTTTGTATACATTTTCATGCTTCTGTGTTGACAAATGAAGACCAGGGTTACTCAACAGGAAGTTTAATTTTCTGGTAGCTGTCAATGGCTCTACCATCACGAAGACATGTGAAAATACATTTCATAATAGGTATATGTGTGATTCACAGTTCTTTTATTTTGGCTAACTGATTTCACACCAGGGAAATACTGCAGAATGTGCAAGTTATTGGTGTTTCTTGTTTTTTTTTTTTTTTTTTNTTTTTTTTTTTTTTTCTTTGTTTAGTGTTTTGGGGTTGGCTTTTTTTTTTGGCTAGAAATGGTATTTAGTGTTAGCATGCCTGGATACCTCCCTGAGGATTAATTTATCAAACACTAAATAAAACATGTCTTCTGACTGTTTTCTTTTTCCTAATGTTTATTTTCCATGCCAGTAGAGAGGTTACATTTTTTAAATAGAAAGTGGAGGGAAAGCAAAAAAAAAAGACTTAATAGGAGAAGAAAGATGCTGAAGAAATGAGGGATGAGGAGCCAGTCTATTGTGCACCAATCTATCACTTTCTCTTGGGAGAATAAGGAAATGACTTGTCTATAAAATTCTCATTAGACTAAAATAAGCACAAGTTTCTTCTGGAATCTAATTAGGCAATGTCAAATTGAGTAATAAAGGGTTGTTTTTTAATGAACTCCTGAGGACACTGGCTGAGCTTTAGCACTACTAAACTGTCTCTTACAGTCAATTTCCCTATCTTCATGGTACTGTTATGTGGTTGGGTATCTGGGGAAGAAGAAAAAAGGGTCATTTATCAGAGTTGTAGGATTTGGAAAGACAAATGGCTTCCTGATCATCAACTTGTCCACATGCCAATAGCAAAATCTGCTATAATTTGCCTCTTTTGTTATTCCAGTCCAATTCTCTGCAAGGATGCTTGTTTTAGAATGAAATTGTTCTTCCAAATTAAATTGGCCAAGGGTTGGTGCCAAGTATGGCATGCACAACATTGAAACAAAGTAGCTAAATAAGTATATTAGAAGTTATTTAACTATTTAGCATCTTTTTTTTTTTTTTTTCTTTTTTTTTTTTTTTTTTTTTTTTTTTTTTTTTTTGGTGCCAGAAGGACTCAATCTGGAGGATCATTTTGCATTTAAGAGGTGACTAGAAGGTAATTAGCATTAGTTTCCACTGCATATGCAACAATTGACCAACTTCAAAGTATTCAGTGGTTTGGTTAGATTCAGATAAGCAACTTTAGGCTTGCATGTTTATCCAGGACTTATCTGAACTATTTGGGTTGAAGGAGGTAATGGCAACAAAAACCTACAACTAACTGAAAGTTAATATTTTACATTAATAAAACACCAGCTATTTTTAAAGAATGGAGCAGGAAAGACTGAAAAATTAGGACACACTCCTTGACTGATATGAATCACTTTAGCATTTTTAAAATTGATGTAGACCACTAATATTTAACTTCCTTCCATATGTGGAATCCTAAAGGTTTTCCTTATGGGGTATGTGAGTCAGGATCAAGTTTACTTATTAATGTCAAATCTTTCACATGCTCCTTAGAGCGTTCTCAGGCTTTTTGGGTTCCCTTCTTGAAAACTTCCTCTGTAGCCCTTTTAAAGTTTTCTTTTAAGTAGGTATTCAGGCAGAAAAAAGTAGATAGCATTTAAGTGATAGTCCTAAGCTCTGATCTTTCTTGATTTATTATTTTCTCCTGCTCTTCCTTTCAGATGGTGGATGGAAAAAGTAAGTTAATGTACTAATATTTCCAAAGGGCTTTTGGGAAGAAAAAAAAAGCTTCAAAATGGCTTTTAGGAACTTCAAGTATCTTCCGTCATACTCTGTTGTGGAAATTGACATCAGGGTCTTTGCTGATGCCTTTGAACATAAAATATTCAGTGACTTCTACTTTCTAGGCCAAATATGGTGGACCTTTAACCATGGATGAGCTAGAATGGCTTGACTGAGTTGGCACATAGAATGAGGCAGGTTTCACTCAGATGAGTTTAGGTGAGACCCAGAAATTTCCATGCTATGAATAGGGGGACTAGGAAAGTTCGGCTGTATGTTTGCAGGTGTCAGCTGAGAGACTTGTGCATTGAAAGGAAGGTTCAGAAAAACCAGCTGGTATGTGGGCTTTGTTTCTTTTTCCTTTTGAAAAGTGAGTAGTGGGTGCAGCTCTGGGGCATCCAAAGGGCAGAGTGTCGGGGCACACCTCTGGTCAGAGACAGGTTAAAGTGTCACCCAGAGATTCTAAAACACTCCTTTCTTACCCTTTTCAGTTTTGCCTGACATTCAGCATTCCCCCATCTCTCCCCAAGCCTGCTTGTGTTACTGGTTAGCTCTCCCATTCCTTCATGCTGCTCCTTCTGCTGAGCATGTGCTGAAATCCAGCCCCCACCATTGGTGTTGGACGGGTGCTGCTCTGTCTCCCTCATTCAACCTTCTGGCCCATGCCAAAGCTCGAGAGCAGTCTTAGTACCTCCAATGCTTCTGCAGCCTTTTCCATTCTGGTACCCATTTTTAAATTTCCCTTTTGGTGCCTGCAGACTCTCCTTACCATGGTTCCTTCTGGGGTGCCACCCCCTTGCTGCTTTCCACAGGGACAATGGCTGGTGCTGCAGGGCAGAGGATTTTGCAGCATATCTTGGATGTGCATTTCAAGCAAGAGCAGTGCTGACTGCATGAGTGCAAAACCTTTATGCTTTGTCGACCAGATTAATCCTTGAGCTGAAAATTTCAGTTTAATATGCACATCTGTACATGCAGATTAGCCCAGGGTCATTAGCTTTCTTATGGAGGAAACATTTTACATTAAAGAACATAATTGCTGAACAAATATGCAAGGTATTTTGCAGTTGCTATTTTCCAGCCTAGCTCCTGATTCTTGATTCTGGTAAAACACACACACAGATATTTAACAACAGAGCTCATTCCATGCTCAGTATCCTGCACAGTTGTAAACTGTTTCTCGGGTTGGGACCAGTATGACCTGGGCTTCAGCAGCTTGGGGATGTTGAATTAAAACACATTGAGTAGGCTCTGTATTCATCAGAGTTTTCAGTGAGCAATAAGTGAGACTTTGCTGCAAGATTAACTCAGTGTTTTTCAGAATGGAACTTCAAAATGCATAAGAGGAGTATAGGGCTTCACACTCCTCTCTTGATGTGTTGTCCTGCATGTACGAACTGCAGAGAACTATATTTAATGCACTGAGAATCTGAACATTTCTTTATTATTCAAAATACTTTCATAGGGGCTTTGCTATTTAAAAAGATTCAGATATATAATTTATACCTTTCAATGTTTGTCAAAGATGAAACTATCACAGCAAACTGAGACTACTGATCATCTCTTTTCAAAATATACCTGTTTTAGCTTAGGTAAGTGAAATAGCCACAGCATCTACAAATTTCTCCCATGTTGCTCTGTATTTAGCCTGGAAAAAGAATTTCTGATTACTGCAAATCTTGAAGTACAAGTCTTCTGTTTTTTAAGAACTTAAATGGAGGCAGTTAACACATTTGCAAATGATCTTTTTGTATCATTATTAGTTTGAATTGTGTGTTGAATTCACAATGATTTTATGGAGATTTTAAGTTCCTCTGCACTTCAGAGCTGTGACTCTTGAGTTTTCTTTTACAGTGGGCTTAAGGATTTACTGGTGTAGGGCTGATAAATTGCCTTTATTTTCAGAAGGACACAAAGCATATCCCAGAGCAGGACAGTGAACCCTACACAGCAGAGAAAGACTTAGAGTAGTTGCTAAGGTAGGGTGGGGAAAGAGAATGGTGCCCTGGGCATTGTTTGACTGATTGTAGTTTTGTGATTCTGGAGCTCTATGTACATGTCTGTGTTTCAAAGTCTTTGGCAATATTCCTGTTGGTTTCATGGTCTCTTTGATCGAGCTAATTTTGAATAAAATATACTAGGAAAAAACCCTAAAAGCAATAAATGGAAAATGGGCATTTTTCCCACAGAAAATGGGGTATGTGTTATTTCCAAAATTTTTCTCAGAACCACTCTAGGTCTCCAAAGAATTATTATTTAGTTGAAACAATTTTGCATTAATAAACTAACTCTTTAAAGACAAATATTATATTTCTACTTTGTAAGTATTTTCTGGTTTTGCTTCTCTGGTGAGTTATTTTATTATTTTCTTTGTGTTCTTTTTTGGTTTTCTTTTTTTGCAAAATACCAGAAAATGGCAAAAGAGAAAACCAAAAAGGAAGGGAAACTAGTAGGAACATGTAATCAAAAATGTGAAAATTAATGTTTGTTTTGGTGTTTGCTTTTTTCCAAATGGCTCCATGAAAATTCATTTTGCACAAAAAAATGTGGGTTGATCCAGTGCATGGGCAAACAAACCTGTCTCCTGTTAAAAAAGTTGTCATACAGCACACAAAGACAAATAAACCCAAACTCTATGAGAGTCCAGAATGTCTCCCCATGGAGATTCACCATACACAAAAGAACTTGATGGCTTTTAGTTTACGTTCTCCTGTCATGAACGTGAAAAGGCATAAAGGAGAGTCCCAGTGTCAGCTCATCCATACTGAGCTGTGCTGCTGAAGAGCTCTCCCGAGGGCTTTAGTTAATGGATGAACATAGCATGGCCAAGCTAGATGATGAATGCTTCCAGCTCTTCTTTTACCCTCCCTCCTCCCTCTCCCCGTTCCAGTGCTTGAGTAACTGAGTGGCTCCTGAATGGACTGCAGAATAAGCACTGACATCCATTTTTAAGTGAATTGTCACTGATTTTGGTTTGTCTTGACCAGTCAGAGTTAGTAAGGAGTTTGGCCAGTTGTGCATCAGCAGCAGGTGTCCGGGGCAGTGCTGCCAGTCCTCCCAGGACACGATCCTTCTTGTTCAACCCAGCTCTCAACTCTACCTCTTCTGTTAACCCAGGGGAGAGGGTGGGTTGCATTTAGGATGCTGCTCTGTGATCCTCAGCAGCAGCCTCCCACAACATTGTGTTCAGCTAAACAGATGTGCTTCTCTCTCATCGTCTAGATTGCAGTTTTGGAGGAAATACATACAACAGCTCCATGAAATGGCACCTCCCTAGCAATCCCTGCGTAACATACCAGTGCCAGGTAAGGATGTCATAAAAGTCGTGCTGCTAATTGAGTTGTAAGCTTAGCCCAGGAAATCCCGAGCCTTCATTTATCCAATCCAAATAACCTGAAATATTTTATGCCCAAAGCACAATATGGACTTTGCATTTAAAGTAATTAAAATCCACTCAGATGCAGCCAGCTATAACCAAACATTCTGCAGTATAGGTTTTAAATGACTTGAGTAGCCCAATACCCAAACTTTGCTGAAGGAGAGATACACAGCCATGCCATTTCCTGCTGTCTTGACCTTGAAGTAAGTCCTCTTTTCTTCACCATTCTAAGCCTTTTGTGAGATAGAAATTATTTTAGTAATTGGACACTTCTGTGTGTATGTGTCCATGCATTTTACCTTTCTTTAAGAAAACCCCACAACCAAATCTTTTTTCTGGGCTCCTGCACTGTTAACACAGTGGTATTTTTGGTAGCATGGCTATCTGCAACCATAACATTTTCAAGATTGTTGCTTGTCAGGCTCAAACCAAGTAATTATGTAGATGATTTTAGCTTGTGTCTGTAAATAGGTCTGCCATTTTTGCTGACAATTTGATCTGGTTTTCATAGTAACACTCAGGCAGCTACTAAGAATGGCAGTTGGAAAGAGGAGATGAGTGAGTATGAAGAGCTTCTACTGAGAGGAGAAGAGAGTTTCAAGGGTTTTTTTCTCTTTTTCTGTAATACTTCTGCTCTGTGAAACCAACTCATTTTTGAAAATAAGTACACTGAGAAGACTGAAGCTGGAGCAGTATTCTGTATCCTTGCACTTAATGAAAAGAAACTCACTGCCTGAATTTAGATACGCTGCATGAAATGATCGGTTCTTTATTGCCTGTTTCAGTGTCTAAATGCAAAACTGGATGATCCTGTTTACCCTAGGTCCACACATTTAAAAAACAATTTTGCCTTGTCTCAAACAGCTGTAAGCAGAAAAAATAGGTAGCAGCTTTTATGCATAGAGTCACACCCCAGTTTGTTCAGGAGGACTCTTGACTTCTCGAATAAGTACAGGAAATGTTAATTTACTAATACTTATCAGGCAAAATATCAAAGATAAGCGTCTCCCCTCTACAGAACAAGATGCTTTTATCTGCTTTCTAAGTCTAGTTTCCTCCAATAGGAGAGGGAGGAGAATGCCTTGTGTCTGGCCTGTTTTCACCAGGGCTGCATGGCAGATTACTGAGGTAAAGGATTCCTGATAAAGCAGGATTCCTTTTCCTAAGAGGATACTTGGTTTTCTACCCGATGCATTTTAAGGCAAATCCCATGTCTGGAGTCAGGGAGACTCAAGTGGATCTTTTGACTGTGGATTAACCTGACTCCTGATACCAGGCAGCAGTACAGAAAGAAACAAGTTTTGACACCCAGTGCTTTGCAGCATGTGCTGGGCTTTAATTCTACTGTCAGTAATTGTGAATCTTTGCATGTTAAAACAACCACAATGCTAACAATGAATGTGTCTGGTCTGCTTCTTTTTCAGGAAGGAGTGATAGTTGAGTCAGAAGTACAGTGTGTTGTTCATTGCAAAAACCCTTCCAAACTCAGGGGAATGTGTTGTCCTGTGTGTCCAGGTGAGATTTCATGGTTAAGATGCTGTTCTACTGGTCCAACTGTATTTCTAATGATACCCATCATCGCCTGGGAGGCTGCCTCTAACTTCTCTGTTATACTTGACAAATTAGGAAAATGTGGGCTGGTGACTCAAAATGCACAAAGTCACACAAGATATGTTTAATATGTTTTAGTAGAGTACATGCAGACCAGGGGATGCATAGGCAATATCCTGTGCCAATATCCATAGGTGTGTTTATGTCGTTTCTCGGAGGGTCTGCAAGGTGGGTTTGCATGACTGACGACCATGATTTTGTTAGGAGGGGAAGGGTAAGAGTAATCATAAAGAAGAAGATTCACTTTTTGAAGGGGAGTGAGAATGGGTTGCCTTTGTGAAGCACAGTGGCAAATTACCATGGTTTTTTAGGTTAATTTGATTTTATCAGAGGTTTTGTAGGTAAGAACTGCTCCAGTTGTGATACAATGGATCTATTATATTTTGATTAGTTATAATACCTGCTAATATCTAATAATAACTAAGGGTGTAAGAATGAATTATTAAAAAGCAAACAGCCTAAAAAAGTGTTTTAAAGGCAATTCTAATGGGAGACTTAGCCTAGCCTTGACTTTATTTTTGCAAATTTATCTGCTGTAGAAGGATGTTTTCTTTCCCCCCCAAAAAAGATACTTAGCGTTTCTCAAAGATTTGTTAAGGATTATGAAGTGAATTGTTTTCTTCTAAAGTGATCCTTTCTCTACAACTACTGAAAGGAGATCGTAGTAAGGTAGGGATTGGTTTCTTCTCCCAGGCAACCAGTCACAGGACAAGAGAACAGTCTCAAGCTGCACCAGGAGAGGTTCAGCCTCCCCCGATGACATCAGGAGGAATTTCAGCATGGAAAGGGTTGTTAAACCTTGCAAAGGACTGCCCAGGTTGCTGGAGTCACTACCCCTGAAGGTGTTCAAGAAATGACTGGATGTGGCACTTAGTGCCATGGCCTACTTGAGTAGGTGATAATAAGTCAAAGGCTGGACTTGATGACCTTGGAGGTCTTTTCCAACCGAAACAATTCCATGATTCTTTATCAGAGAGGATGATACAATTTACTTTTCATATTGCCGTACAGTGGGGCATGTTAGAGAGAAAAGGCAGCATTCTATCTTGAGCTAAACTTATTCAAATGCTGTTTTCCAGGTTGTGTATTTGAAGGGAGACTTTATAACGAAGGAGAAGAATTTAGGCCTGAAGGAAATAAATGTACCAAGTGCTCTTGTATTGTAAGTATTTGCCTTTTGGCATTGTATCTCCCCGTATGAACTTCAAAAGGCACATTATTATTGCCATAACAAAGCAAAAAATATAAGGAATTCAACACTATTATGCATTCTTCTCTTGGAATTCAGGTCTCTGTTGAAGAATTTATGGCATTAATACACTGTATCACTCACATTTTGAATTTATGATCTTTTCTGTGACCTTACACTGTACGCAGATGGAGCAGGTTATTTGGGAGAAGGCTGATCCGTTGAATTAGTGGTGCTTTTTTGTGATAGGATCATGCAGGAGGAGACAGAAATCTTTTTGGCCTTCATCTATTGATCAGCATTTATGAGATGCTTCCTTAAGCCAAACTTTTCCATGGATTCCTTTCAGCTGTATTCAACAAGGGCTTTTTCTCTGAATTGCTGAGTGAAAGAATGAGGGTAGCCTCCTGAGGCTGTCCCAGGTGGATTTTTGGCTTGACGCTTGATGAAAAGGTCATATCCTGGATTTTATTCTTGACTAGTAACAATATAGAGAGGAAGTAATAATTGCATCCTTTGGGTAATGAGTACAGGCTTCTTTTTCACTTCCATTAAGTTAAAAGATAATGCTATATGAGTTGGGGCAGATAACTTTGGCTTCCTTGCTGTAATCTGTGAGATGAGTAAAATGCGGAGTTCAAATCACTGCTTTTGTTGCAATTTGTGGACTGGTTATCAGCAGAATATGTAAGGCTTTACATTTCAGTAGAATGCCAAGAAATTTGTCAGTACCAGACACAGTTCTCCTGCATCATGAAAATCAAATAAAAAAAGGAGGAGAGAAAGATAGACTTCAAAAATGAATATATCTCTACACATATACACACATTGAATGAAGCTGCTACAGAGTATTTGAACTGTTCTGTGGGGAAAAAAACCCTGGTAATCTGCAAAATTAATTTACACTAAGTCCTCACTGCTTCTGTGGAGATCAGGGTGCTCAAGTAATTTTTTTTTTTAAGTTTTAATCCTGTAATAATGAAAACATGCTGTCACACATGTCACAGTGGTATATGCCCTGGGCTCCTGCTCTGCTGAATGCCTTCAGTTCCAGGCTGAGAACTCCCTCTGTACTTGGTCCCCCCCTCACTTCAGCTTCAGCTGTAAAGCAGTAGCTTTACACTCCAGCTTTCCTTAGTTATGTTCCTCAGGGGAAGGCAGGTCTGAATGGTTGAGAAGTTTGTGGAAACATGCTTGAGTCTTTTTGGGTTCTGCTTTGCTCTTTCATAAGTACTGTACAGATATTGCCTATTGCCCAGTTATTGGTGTGCCAACATCTCCTTGATCAACTTTCCTTTGTTCTCTGAATATCAAAAGCTTCTGTGCTGAGAAGAGCATTGGAGGTGGGAGATATCTGGGGAGAGCAGTGTAAAGAAATAAAGGAATAAAGGGTCACACCTGAAGGTCTGACCTTGAGAGTTACCAGTCTCAGCTGTGTTGGAGAAGGAAATGCATCAACTATTGAGAGTAAGAAGTTTAAAGCCACTTAACCATCCCTTCCAAGAAAGACAGCATGATTGTTTTGGATGTTAACGACATCTGTATAAAATGTCCAGCTCTCATTCTGAATCTTTCTGACAGTTAAAGAAGTGCCATCTATGCCAGATCTTCCTTCCCTCTCTCTGCAGAACCTTTTTTACCCTCTTGCCAGTTTCCTCCAGAATTTGAGCCTATGCTGATTCCTTTGTGATTTAAATTTGAAGTAAGTAAAGGGGGCATCCTCAGGGCTATGGTAGCAGTTTGGTACCTGCTTTTCATCCATTCCCTTTTGGGAATGGGTCCTCACTGAATCTCTTATCTAAGCAGCTGGTGGATGGATGTCTTATTTGAAGATACCTATCTATTCATGCAAAGTGATGGGAACAGGCTTGTGTGTGATGTGCTGTAATTTGTGCAGGCTTTAACAGATGGAGGGAAGCTCCTCACCCCAAATTAGACTTCTTCTGGGATTTCAGATTGTAACTAGTGAGTCTTTTGTGGAAACACGGCATAGGAGGTAGCACAAATCATTGCTAAGGTATTTTGGGGATGTGCGTATAAGGATTCCAGCTACTCTCACTTCAGGGTGAATTCTGCATTTTACTTGGGAGCAAGCTTTTCAAACGATGGAGTATTCTGCACTCCCCAGGCCATCACTGTCCCAGGGGTAGCTCAAACTTGGGACTGCGGACACCACTGAACAGGAAGAAAGTAAAGAGGGATGGCTGTGGTTTGTTTTCATGGAAAGATGAAGGGTTGATCAGCACTCGCTAAATGTATTAAAATGAGGAATTACTTAAAAAAAGGAATTTTATTGTTGCAAAATGATGAACCCAAAAGTCAGTACACATCTGCAAGTCTGGGCAGTGGGGATGCATCTTGGGAAAGCACTTTGGTAGTTCAAGTTTGTGGTATTTCCAGCTCAAAATAGTGCCTACTGATACTGTTCACATTCCCAAAGAATGTGAAATGGCTGTTAAGTTTTTGGGATTTTTTGTTTACTTGTTTTTAACGTTGTTTGTGCAAATGAGGACAAAACTGGGATTTTAGGAGCTAGGGGTCCCCATCTTGGTGGAGCAGGCTGGCCAGTTGCAGGGCTTCCTATGTGTCCCACGGCCCTGAAGGGCAGAGAAAGCAATGAGGGCTACACCTGGGTGATTCACTCGGTCCTTACCTGCCAGGTGCTTAACTCATCAATATGGTTCCTGTTTAACACCACTTGTGGTCCTAGGTATTGTCTACTGAAAACCAGACCTAACTCACCAAACTCATTTCATGGAGGTCAGCAACAAGCCATTAACTAATAACTTTTGGGTTGTTACCGTGCCAGGCTGTGCTCGCGGCGGCAAGGCGGAGATGAAAGGCCCTGTATTCCATTACTGCTCTCCTAAGTGAGCTGCTCCTTGGGGCGACTAAGATTTCTTGCTGAAAATGAGAATGTATCACCTCTCACTCAATGCATATTGCCTGTCAGGAGTGAACGAGCTGGCTTTTAATGACTCAGTTTCTCTGGGGAGAGGCATTTGTGTAGGAAAGGTGGATGGGATAATAGGGATCTCCTCTCACCCCGGCTGAAACCCAGCTGTCTCACAATAATTCATCTGTCTGGCCCGTTCCTGTTTTTCGTGATAGGCCAGTGGCCTGTTCTAGAGAAACCTTGGCTATTTTCCCTACCATAAGCACCTACTTAAATGAAGGACTGGCTTCTTTAATCAAGTGTTATTTCTCAGATACTACTTTTATGAGGTCGAGAGTGTGTTTCTGCTTGCACAGTAAGAGCACTTGGCTTACGTGTTTCCTTTCCTATAGCCTGCATTAAAATAGTCAGGCTGTGATTATCGTAAATGTTTTCATTTTCTCCTTTGATGTAGCACGTTTGGGAAAAAAAAAAATAGTGGAGGGGGAAGGAGAGAGAGCCAGGGAGGGAGGAGAGGAGGTTTGGCAGGAAAGTGACCTTGCGTGAGAGCGGTAACCATGGAGAAGCTTATCTTTAGGTGGTAGTATCCAAACTCATAAGCAGCCCCTTTTGACTCCTTTGAGCGCTGTTACCCAGACCGTGGGCGCTGCGCGTTGCGGCATGCGAGGCATGCGGCCGTGCGAGGCACCGCCACGCCGGGAGCGCGCAGCCCCGTGGAGACGCCGCAGCCCAGGGCCGGCCCTCCTCCACACCCCTGCGGGGAGAAGGGAAGCCGACCTGCTTGGGAAATGGAGGCTGGGTTATGGCACTGCCGGGATGGTTGAGCGCTGGGAGTGGGAAAGGTTGTGCTGTCTGTCTGTCCTGCAGAGAGGCACGTCCCGGGGACGACCATCGGCAGGGTGGTTACATGTGTTTGGTCCCCAAACAGCATCGTTTCACAAAAGCAACGCTGTCCTCTTAGCTGGTCTTCCAAAATGATTTGGAACTAGTAAAACCCAAATAGCTGGAAGCAGAGCACAGGGATTCGAGGCTCTTGGAGAGCTGAATCAAAAAGGAGCCTCTGCTCAATTTCCTTTGCATCATCGGGAGCTTTTAAACCACTGCTCAGAGGGGTTTCAAGATGTTTGCATCTACTGGTCTGCAGGTGCACTTGTGGGTGTGTGCGTGCAGGAAATGTCTTGTCACTTATATTCCTGAGTGCTAGGATGCAAATACTGAATAACGAAAGTTTTGCACAAAGAAAAGGAAATCACGACAGCAAAATCTGTTTCTAAATCAATGAGTAACAGGCGTTTCAACTGTGATAAGTAATGAGAAACTACATATGTAAGTGTTTTGGATGCTCAGGGTGGAATTAATCTTGTCTAGCTCCAGCTATTCAGAAGTAATGTGTCTGATCTGAACTACTTATCTGGGCTCCTCTTCAGTTAATGGAGAGAGAGAGAGAGAGGTGGGATGGATTACTCTCTGCAGATGCTTATCTTCCTTCACTAACTAGAGGGGGAGCCTACCCAGCTCCTGGCCTTGGAGATGGCTGAAGATAGCCAAGACTGATCCTGCCCCTGCAGTCAGCTGGGTGATTAAGCATCTTGATAGTGCTTTAAAGGCTTGGCTTTAACCGGTATAGGGAGCTGCTGGAATACATTCCCACCACAAAAGACAGTGGGGGAGGTACGCCAGTCTACTGGGAAACTCAGGGGAACATGCAATTAAATGTATCCTCAGTGAAGGCTGAGGATAATTCAAATTCAAATTTCCATCCTTAGTGCAGTGCCAAATGCTGATCTTCCCAAATTTCCATGTATTTCAGCTGCTTTGATTCAGCTCCAAACTGCAGCAGACACTGTCTGCCCTTACTCTGGGGCTAAGAAACAGAGACAAGGAGTTGTAGTGAGGGGTGGAAAAGCAAAGAATTGGTCTTTTGGTACGATAAGTGTTCACATCCTCTAAGTTAGTGACATTAGTAAAGTGTTTGGCTTATGGATAGATGCAAATGGAGACGAGGAAGAGCTCAGAAATGGGATCTGGAGGGTTGGTCACTGTGTCTCTCTGGGAACACCCCATAATTTTGTCTGCAGATTTTTTGCAAGGCTAGGTAGTTTGGCTTTCCCAGTAGCCTAATGAAAAACCTGTCTTCCAGGTAGGTGAAGTGTGGTTGTGGAGATAGGTGTGGAAGAGCAAGGACTTGGTATGTGCTGAACTTCAGCAAGAAAAATAATGCAGCATGGAGACATAGGCATTCTCCTGTTATTTGTTTTTTCTTTATCTGACTTTCTTCAGGCTTCAAAAAGTATACCTGCTTTCATGGGGATTGTACACTACCTGGGCCATGTCTGAAATATTAAATTCCTTTAATTTTGGAAATATCAGAGTTAAAAAAAAATAATTTGGACATCTAAAAAGAAAAGGTTAAAATGTGTGAGTTTTTTTCTCTTACCAACATGCATAGCCATTTTCAATCTTTTTTTGATTTCTCTCAAAAAATATGTCTCTGAGGAAAAGTTACAAATTATTTTAATAAAAGTCAAGAAGCAAAGTTAAAAATAAAAACTATTTAGAATTCTTCTGAAATACAAGTAAACTGGCATAGCAGTGCAAGTGGGCATAATTCAGTGGAGTTATTCAGTGTAAATAATTTTTATTCATAAGCACTTTGAATTTTAGACTTCAGGAATTATTTTTCTGTGTCAAGGTCTCATTTCCTCCCTCTGTGGATATTTGACTTTCATCCTACCTGCAGAGCTTCCTAGCTCACCTAGTCAGAGTGTGTTCCCAGCTCAGGCTGCAGAAACCCTTCATTATACTTTTAATTTTGGTGAGGATCAAATGAGTGTTTCTGTGCAGCGAGAGACTTGACTGTGCCCTGTTTGGGCACATTTCCAGGGGAATACAGGTATTGAGCAGCTCTGGTCTAGATTACTCTTTAAGGATCATAGGCTCAGAACACACAGCCTCTTTCTCATATCCCTTCCTTCCTTGGAACCTTTTTCCTTGCCCCTCCTACTCTTCACGCTTCAGCTCAAATTTTCCTTCCATATTTCAGCATGGTCCCTCTTCCTCTGGCTATGCAGTCAGAGGGGTCTGCCTCCAGCTGTTCTTCCTTGTCCATTTTTTCATATCGGTGGCACTATCCAGTTATTATTTCTGAGATGGCCTGTATGGGCAGCAGCAAAAGATGATGCCTGTTGTGCTTTATTTCCTAAGGACATGCATTTCTGTCCCTGAGAGAAAAAAATGTGGAAAAAGAATGTGAAGAAAGATGAAAGCATGATTTGGCCGATTTCTGTGGGGAATTTTTCCTGTTGGAAAAGGAAGGTAGAAATGCTGAGGAATTGGAGGAAGGTGCTCTGACTTTATAAGGCTCTTGTTTAGACAGACTGTCTTTCCAGTTTTATGATCAAAGATGGTATTGTGATAATGAATAAATTAAATTATACTAAAAGCTACGAAAGACTTAAAGATTCTTGGGTACCCGAATGGCCCAGATGAATGCTGATTAACAACACTTCTGAACTGGGCATTGCAGTACAGAGAAAAAGTGTCCAGGACTTCTTGTCATTTAAAGGAAATGAATACACAAAGCAGGGTGGATTTTGCATTCCTAAAGCATATAAAGAAAACAATAATGCAGGCTGACCACTTTTAGATGGTGATAATAAGGGCTTATACCATGAGTGCAGGTTGCTGTTGTTCCTGAGAGAAAAGGAACAGAGCTTATGCTGTCAGGTGTCTGTCCCTGTCTTGTTAAACTTTTCCTAATTAACAGGCTGAGATTGATTATTCTTACTGACAAAGAAGAATTAAGTACACAGAGCTTTAGCAATAAAAGGAGAGCTGTTAACAGGCAGCTTCTGATGAGGGGACTATTTTTTATTGGCATTGGGGTGCAATGAGGACTGCAAACATCTCTGCTATAACTCACTCCTTGCAAAGGCAAGGATCTATCTTACAGTGAAAACAAAGCAGTAAGATGGCAGAAAACAAAGAACCTGGTTAAAGTAAGCAAACAAACAAGCAAAAAAAGAACCTGCTGTCCATCAGGGGATGAAAGGATTGCACGTGGTTCCAGAAGTACCCAGTGAAGACAAAGGTTTTATGAGAGAGGCTGTAGCACTTCTTGTAAGTGGCTTCAAATGGGAATGCGTGTGGCATCTCATGGGAACGCTTGTGTGCAGAATTGATTTGGGTCTAAAAGATTCCCACAAATTCTGGTAGGAAGCAGTAAAAGCAATAGCTTGTCAATTAACAGGACCTTTGTTTGCCAAACATTTTACGGAGAGTCCAAGACCCTTTTGGCTGGTGGTACAATGAAGGAAAGGCTGAAAAGAGTAGGAGTGCTTGGCTTTCATGTTTGTCATCCTTTTGGTTTAAATAAACTTGGATGTCACAGGTTTGGGGCTTGTTATCAGAAAACAATAGTTAATGATTTTAAACTTGCACACAGCCCCCTTAGACAAGATGGTTTAGTATACAAAATCCTGGTAAATGAATTTACATGAGAGGTTAATTAACTGCATAACACCTACTTGTTTTCCTCTCTCCTATTTTCCAAAGCAAAAAATAAAATAAAAATAAAATATTGGAGACAATACATTGTTACATTTGGGCCTTAGGTTTTATCATAGAATCATAAAATGTTAACAGGTTGGAATAGACCTTAAAGGTCATCTAGTCCCATCTCCCCTCCCACTAGACCAGGTTGCTCAAGGCCTTA
This sequence comes from Pachycephala philippinensis, assembly GCA_013397055.1. Classification (NCBI taxonomy): domain Eukaryota; kingdom Metazoa; phylum Chordata; class Aves; order Passeriformes; genus Pachycephala; species Pachycephala philippinensis. The sequence continues at coordinate 1,315,581 of VWZT01001059.1, forward strand.
TGCAACCTGGTTTTGAATGAAAATGCATATTAGCTCAGTTGGCTGGAGCATGGTGCTAATAATACCAAGGTTGTGGGTTTCATCCCTGTATGGGCCATTTACTTAAAAGCTGGACTCAATGATCATTGTGTGTTCCTTCCGACTCAAAATATTCTGTGATTTTCTACCCCTCTTTCTTAAGTCTGACCTTGTATCACTTTGGGTATTGAATTATTTTAGTTAATCATGTTATTGTTGTTGACATTGTTCATATTTAATGTATCTTGTAGAAGCTGTAAAGTGAAATTTGGGATCAATAAGTTTGAATTGCTTTGAACTTTAGTGTGGTCGCCAAATTCTATTTTGACTTACTATCACTCTGCCTAAATTCTCCTTGTTCTTTCTACTGCATCCGACAGCGTTGTTTTTGTTTTCTGTCCTTGAAGCATTTTGTGTTGATAAGGGAGTAAATTTCCAACTCTAACTGATAAGCTAGTCTCCAGCTGGGATATGTGATAAATTAACATTTCTTAAAACAAACCAGTGATATTGAAAGGATAGTTAAAGCTCCTTGGATTCTACCAACGTTTTAAACGTTAGCAAAAATACTTACTGCTTTTGCCTTATTTAATGATTGGAGACAAACATATTGGATAGTCAATGGGAGGAAAATTATACTCAGCAAATTATTTCAGGATTGTGACAAGCTGTAACTTTTTTATACAGTTCATCCTGTTAGGCTGAGAGCAGAATAGGCAGAATAATTCATTGGCTGTCAAAATAGACATGGGAAACAGAAAAGGAAAAAAAAAAAGAGTGCTTTGAGACATGACAGTGATTTACTTACTCTGGTTTAACCTGTCAGAAATAGAATGTGACTAGGTGCCAAACTATCATAACATCCTTGGCACTCTGCTGTGGGTACATCAATGTGAAGCAAAGTTGCAGAAATCCTTGCAGGCAGCAAAGGCTTAGGGTCAGGAGTGGGATGTAAACACCCAGCTTCCGGTGTGGGTGCCTGAATATGAAAGGTGACTCCTTAAAAATGCTTTCTAACTCTAGTGATAGAAATTGCCTGAATGTCTTAGCTTTCTTCCAGGAAGTTCCGCTCCCACGGTACCTAAACTTCTGTCCCAAACATGACTAGAACACCATTAAACTTAACAACTCCAAGGTTCATTGAAAACCCAAGAAGTTTTCAGCTCTCTGCCAGAAGCTTTGTAACGAAGCATCGAGATTTTCTACAGAAAGCAGATGTGTGTGTGTGTGTGAATGTGCTGCTTTTTTTTTTTTTTTTTCCCCTAACTGGAGTTACTGGCATTACTTGTTATTTTGTGCTAAAATCATTGGCATGGAAATTTCTTTATTGCCCCTACTTGGGTGTCAGAGTTGATGGAATTGAAAGACCAGATTTCCAGCACTCAGATCTCATGTTTGAGGCATTGGAGCCCAGAAGCACTTGAGTAGCTTGCGTGCTTTGTATGGTTTCTTTTCCCTTTTTTCTTTTCCTTCTCCAGAACACAGCACCAGGAATTTTCTGAGAGTAGGACAGAAGCTGATGTGCCTTTGCCAACAGAATCCTTCTTCACAGGAAAAAACAGAGCCAGTCTCAACTCTGAGAGCATAACAATGAGGACAGTCTTGTTCCTTTTACTACCACCTGTCTTGCACCCAGATATTCAATATACTCAACAAAAATTTGAAAATGAGTTAATACATGTGAAAATAATTAGCTGCAAGAAGTGTAAGGATTTTCTTCTTTTCAGTGCTCAGTCTGTCCTCTGCCCTCTCTCCTAGGGGCAGCATAACTTTCCTTCTCCTGGATGCAGCTGAATAGCAATTCTTCCTAGCAGTCTCAGTTGCTGATGTACTATTTATTCTTTCAACAGCCAGATGAACTGCCCTGCTCCCTGTCTTTTGAGGTCAGTTTTTTAAATCCCCAAAGGTTCCTGCAATTACCGTTCCCCACCCCCCCATCTAGGTTTTTTAGTGCTGCACTTAAGCAAGTATGGGTATGTCTGGGATGATGCAGGGAGGGAAAATCTTATGTTTATTATATCTTCTACTCTCCACTGCTTTTTGTAGTTGACAGGCACATGTAAAATCTCTTATCAGTAGTACTTGCACAGCATCTACTACTGTGACTTTGTCTTTTTGACTGTGAGCCTGATTCTAACTTAGTGAGCATTTTATAAAGTAGCTAAGTGGGAATAGGGCCCATAAAAGTTGACACCTGGTGGAAACCAAGCCAGGGAGGCATTTTCTTTCCCCGTGGTGGTGTTACATTCCTTGTGGTCTGCAGTAATAGCTCTGCCTCCTGAAGTATGGGCTGTGAGGTTTTACTCCATGTTCAAATTGCCGTCGCTTGAAGCTTTAGCATTTGTGGTATTTGGAGGACAGATTTTGGCTTCCTGAGTATTCAGCGCAGCAGAGGTAACAGCAAGTGATTATGTAAAATGAGGAGTAAGTTACAGGCAAGTTTGAGGACTGAGGGAGATGGAGGGAGAAGAAACACGCTTGTACATCAACAGAAATATCATCAACCCATGTAACACATTTGCTGTCATTCTCTTGAGAACAGTATTTTGCAGTGTTTTTCTGAGTCAGATAAGAGGCTAATGAGGATACTATTAATGTACCTAATGACCAAAGGTACTTTTTGCAGTTTACATAATGAGTGCCTGTTTGTATTTTTAAATATCTTATCCATCTGCCTCTCATTGCTGGAAGTCCCTGGGAAATCCTTTATCTCAGACTTTCTTCACACTTATGGAAAGGTGGCAAAGTTCCCAAAGTAGGCTTGGATTTGACATGCTTGTTCCCTCATACTGCTCTTCAGACTTCAGTGTGTAGCCTGGTATACTCTGATTATAATAAATTTTTGATTCCTTGTATGATTTTTCTTGTAGGGCAATGGGTTCCAAAGAGAGAGGATGTTCCCTTCTCAGTATGTAACAAGGTTTAGCGGAGGGGAGCCAAGTCATGCCTAGGGGATTAGTTTTTTCGTTCTTGATATGGTGGTTGCAAAATAATGTGTGAAGCACACAGTGCTCTAATGGAGCAAGCAGGGCTCAAATCGGCTGGCACCCTGGAGCTGCTACAGAAAGCAAAGGTGCTAGCTTGCCTATGGAAACCCAGGGGTATCCAGACAGCGCAGAGATTAAAATCTGTAATTTCCAGCTCCCCACAAAATCCTTCATCTCTCCTTCATTTTCAACTCTATCTTTTTCTAAATACTGATGTTTATTAAGGTTGGGAAGCATGCATAAGATGTATCCTGGAAGTGGGCAGATGAAAGCAAAGGCAAAAAAAGCAATTAATAATTTATGATATACAGGATTTATAAGGTATTTGCGCTCTTGCAAACAAAGTAAACCAGTCATGATGAGAGTAGAAGCTTTAAGTCAGTATCATAAAAATAATTCTAAAATCTCATTTGAAGTTCATACCAACTTTGATCAGATAGAAGACTTTCTCCTAGGGATGACACTTGCCCACAGAAGGAAAACTAAAATAAAACATAGCATACCACACATGCCTTGTCAGAATAGCCTGAAATATTCATATCTGGAATGCCAACAAGCATATTTGTGGTTCAACTACAGAATAAATAACAATTTAATATTATTAATTAAAAATTATTTAAGCACACAATCTCTGGGTAGTGTATAATATGAAATGTATTAAACTCTGCTTCCCCATTTCCCCTGGTACTGAACAGTAATTTGGATAAAATTGAGTCTTCTATAATAGCTTTCAAAATTACTGGTTTAATAAATCAGAACCAATACGTTGAAAATGTGTAGGAGTTTGACAATTTGTCTTCAACAGCCGTAATACCAGAATGAGGATGTGTCAGCCCTATGAAATATTATCAAGATGTTTCTTTGCAGTCTGTTGACAGAAATGAAGTTGCTGGAGTTTTTTTAGCACTCAGGGTTTCAGCATTTCAGTGCAGAAAGCAAAGCAATGAAAAGAAACAGGGTGGAAATTTTCAAACATGATAACTTATGATTGGGCTCTTAGTTTTGACTTTTGGCTCCAAAATCTACGTGTCTTCAAATAAGACAGTGTTGAATTCCACCACCTCATTCTCAAGTAATAAAGTCTCAACAGCACTGGCTTTGAAATGCTGGCCCTTAGAGATGAAGTTTTTTCTAGTCCTTTTAAACCAAATTTCATTTAGACTCGATGTCTCCTCATTTTATCTGAATTAAACAATGCTGAACTTAAAAAGTTACAAATATTTAAAATAATGTGGTTTTCCATGATAAAGTTGAGATAACTTTGTTCATAAAAATGGAATCCAGGAGCTGCGTTGGGTGGGATAAAAATGTGGAACTAATTATGTCCACCACATAATTTTATCACCTATTGCTAGTGTGCTGTCAAAACAGCAGACTGCTGTCTTTGGAGATGACTATGTGCTATCTCTAAATTTTGAAAAACAAACTGTTTTTTGTATAATCCCACATGTCCCACGATTTCCTGGTTTAATTAGGTTCATTTCAGTGATGCTAACTGAGAGACAGATTGAGTCCTGTGTTTGTAACTTACTGTTTTGATACTCAAGAGCAAATACTGGCAAGCTTTACCTTAACATCTTGCATAAAGGCTTGGAGGCCAAATGGAAAATTTTGTCTAACTGGATTGTTTTGCCATATTGAGAATAAGGGATATGAATGGAGGGGAGGGGAGTGGTGGTCGTGGGGAGAGATGGCTTTTTCTTTTTATTCTTTCTTTTCATTCTTTCTTTTTCTTGTTCTTTTGCTCATTCTTTTGTTCTCTCGCTCTTTCTTGGAACACCCCCAGTGGCATGGAAAAAGCGGAGTGTGGGTGGGTGCCTCTGCACACACGTGCGTGTATCTGTGTCTCGCACACGTGCTGCTGCTGCATGCCCACGCGTGAGCGTGTTGGTGTGAGGGCACACACTTGTGCGCACGGCCCTCGGTGACCCTGGCCGCGNCAGGGGGCGCTGCCGGGCGCGGCCCCGCCGGGCGCGCGGGGTCTCGGCGCTGTTGCGCAGCGCCACCTGGCGGCCTCGGGGGGAAGGCGGCCTGTGGCGGGGGCAGAGCCTCGCTCCGCAGCCACGGCGCATTTCCAAGGGGCCTCCTCAAAAAACAACATGGAAACCTGTTTGTGATGGCAGATTTTGTGAAAAAGGCCGGGAGCCATAAAGTGAGAAGGCGGTCAGAGAGGTGAAGCCTGTTAGGTGAAGAGTGACCTGTTAAGATGAGTGGCGTCGATCCTGCCGGGACTTGGCAGGGTCACCTCAGCCGCTCTTTGGTGGCTCAGCCCGAGCCAGGGTACACATCGCATCAAGGTGCACCGAGATCCATTGCCAAACAAGAGGCAGGGGAAACAGACGCCAGATTATCCCCCTGGGCCTGGTGGAGCCGCTCGGGGGGGCCGTGGGACATCCGTGTGGGGAGTGGAGAGGCTGAGCCTGGCCTGACACCCAGCCTGGCCGAGGGGTACTTGCCTTTCCCAGCAGCACAGGGAGCTGCAGAAAGGGATATTTAATGCAGAGTGATGAAGAAGAAGTAGTTACCCCCTGTGATGTTAACTTACTAGTACGAAGGTGCTGTGAAATGCTACAACAGCCTGATGGGCTGTCCTTGAGTTCAGCAGCTCCTAAGCAAAGAAATGGCCAGCTATGACTAACTGGGCAATTAATAACAGACATTTAATAGGACCCATATTCAGAGATTCCAGCAGCTCTGTTTCTGCATGCAGTGAAACCCTAATTTAAATATAATTCCCTAGAACCTGAAAGTACTTGACCCTTTTTTTTCTGTATGAGCTGACTTCCCAGCTGGTGGTGTTCCTGCGTGTGTATTTGTGGTAGTGAGGCCTTTTACGAGTGCTCCTGTTCTCTGCTTTCACCTCCCCCAATCATCATTTCTCTGGTAATGAAACTCAGGTCAGCAGGGTAAAATTGTTGGATTTGATTTCTGGTGACAGTGCAATTTTTGAAAGAAACTTTTGCATATACAGATTGATTAAAAACTGGCAGTACTGGAATAACAGGCATTAACGTATGGCTTTTGGTTTCCAGCCTAATTAAAATTATAGGAGAACGCAAAGGAATGAAAACTGAACAGTTGTGCTCTGCTGGGGAGTTAAAAAAGGCAGTATTGAGTTGGAGTCTGGTCAGCTGTAAGTGCTAAGTCGGAGTTGTTATTTATTATCAGAATGAAGATAAATGAAATCACCAATCATTAGCTCACAATGTGTAAAGAGCTCTGAAATGCCTTTCCACACTTGCAGGCTCCCAAGGGACATCTGCAGCCTCTCTGCCTCCTTGCAGCAGTTAACGGGATGCAACAGCTTTGCTGCAGAGTTATCCACACTTGACATACCTTCTCTTGGGCTAATTTGATGTGTAAGGTGTGCCCATGCAGGGAAGCAAGCTAACAATAGCATGGGATGAGTGGATTACTGGGCAGAGGACTTGATTTAGGAGGTGGTAGCTGGTCAGTGGGTGGGTTAGCTGGTCAGCTGGTCAGTGTTCATGTCGCCACTGAAGTCACCATGTAGGGGACAAATTTAAACTAAAACTTTTAACTCTGTAATACTTCCATTTTTGCAGGGCTGGGAAGAATGTAAGGGACTGGAGGCATTTGTAACCACCTGGAAAACAGAAAATGGTTTCTTGGTGATGGGCCTTCCTCTTTTAGACCTCAGGGACAGCAGTGCCAGAAGGCACTTACTCTTCTTGTTCTTTCAGGCTAGTTAGCAGGAAGATCCACCCCATGGAGTAAGTAATTGGGAATGCCTATGCAAAGTACTGTTATAATTTGGAAGGAGAAGTAATCTATGCCCTAGTAATTCCCATTCACATTTTATTTCCCTCGTCACTGAAGTGAAGGGCCTGGGGATGGTGTAGTAGACATGGAGAATAAAATGCAGACTTCTTTTCCTTTTTCACTTTCCTTTCTCTCCTTTTCACTCTAGCAGAGAATGCCTTGCTAATCCTGGGAAGAAGCACCCACGTGAATTTCTCTAGGGGCAACTCTGGCTGCTGTGTGCTTGACTTTTCATAGGGAGACAAGAAGGCTGTTTACTTTGAGTCATCCCCAATTCACTCGCAATTGACCATTTAAAATGGAATATCTTTGCAACTTAAGCAAAGATAAGTGTCTTTGTGTTCACTAGGACTCTTATGGACACCTTTCCATTGTGCCTGCTGCTACAATAACCTGATCAGGTGCTTTGTATATCTGAATCCTCTGTTTGCTTGTTCAGACATAAGGATCCACAGATTGAGGCAGAAGAATGGTTCATCTGGGCATGTGTCTTGTCTCCAGCAGTTCCTATAAGGAGGTGTTAATTTAATATTCCTCCTAATACAATATATAAAGTTTTATCACAGTTTCTTCAGTAGACTGTGAGAGATGCTGAGGCTAGGAATGTGGCAATTAAAAAGCATAGTAAAACTATCAATTACAAAACCTTGGGTGGGCCAGGTTGACTTCTTCATCCCTGTAGCATTACATAGAGCCCCATCATGCAGTAAGCAGAAGTCAGAGGGTCAAAGGTGTTTTGGGGTTGGATGTAGTTAGAAGAAATGCCTCGGGTTTGGCTCTAGGCCTTCCCACTCCCCTGAGAGAGCACAGTGGAAGGTAGAGAGGGAGAGGCCAGTGCTGTCTCAGGCAGCAGAAGCTACAGGCTGTCTTGAGGATGCAGAGGGAGACTGGCTTGATTTAGGAGAAGTAGAAAAGGTGCTTGAAATATTGGGGCAGATGAAGAAGGTAATTTGTTGTTTACTAAATGTTTAATCATGCATTTGGGTTATTTTTTTTTGCTCCACTACTGCTATGGCCTGTGCTTTCAGTAGACACACTCTCTTAGCCCTTGTTTTCTCTTGCTGGTGAGGTTTGTTCTGACTGATGTGGCACATATTTACTGTACAGTTGTGTCCCTTTAACTGGGATATTAGGATGCTCTTAGTAATTACCAGCTTTCCAATGAGCTACTGCTGTGTAGCCAGAGCATGGTGGTGAGCACCTTCCTGGATCACCTAGAGAGATGACATTCCAAGAACAAGGAGAGGAAGAAGTGTCTTCCAGAAACCAGTAATAACTGAGAAAATTCTGGCATATGACATGCTTTGAAAAGCACTTATGCTTTTAAAGAGAGAATGTGACTTACGGATGTTGGACTAGCATTAAATAGCTACAGATGAAAACTGGACAAACATGACAAGTTCTGGGAGCTTGCATCCTGTGAGCAGACCACTGCCTAGTGTTGAAGGAGCAGGATTAAAAGTTATATATGAATGTTGAGTTTAACTGTGGGTGATGGAACACATTATTTGTAGCTTTTACAAATGGGATAAATGATTTTGTGATAGCTCTAATGATGAAAAATTTTGGGAAGTAGGGGAAGGTCCATATGAGTCAACTACAGCTATATGCCCAGACTGGTAACACTTCTGGAGAAAATGGGCATTTGGCCAGCCAAGCTTAACAATGAGCTCACCTTCCACTGGGACTGCCTGTCCTGTTTTCTTGAAAAGCATCTGTATGGAGGACTTATTCACAGTGCTCTTTCCTTGGTTGTGGCTTGTCCTGTTGGAGACAAAAGAGGAAGCTTGATCTGGCTTCACACCTTATCCTTTCTCCCCACATGAAGGCAGGCAAAGAGCCAGCAGGAGAGCAGCAAAATACATTTCAAGCTGGAACAGTTAATCTCTATACATTTTCCCAGGAAGCGTGGCTTTTCCCTTTTCTTGCACAGTATTTTCATGATACTGAACGTTGCCCATTAATCTGATATCCTTGAGAACTGTCAAAAATAGGACACTCATGTGAGTTGCAGGATTTATTTACCTTCCCCTGAAACATGGAAAATTCTCAAAACACAGGAAATGTATTAGAAGAACGAGTCATTATACTGAGGAATTTGGTAAAAGAATGGTTACCTTTTTTCCCTGCTGCTCCTCTTGCAATTCAGACCATTAGGAACAATGGCAGAGGTGTATATAGTCAAGCATGGAAAAAACAGAGCACAAATGTGTTCATCTTCCTCTGTTGGTAGAAAGCACATAATTTCTGTGTAATTTGTAATGGTGGAAAGGGAATTCAGAGATGCCCTGAGCTGGAAGGGAGGCAGGAGGTGAACATGCAGAAATACATTTACTTGGGAAGCTGAATGGGATTTGATAGAAGTTGTAGTGAAGCAGCCAGAGAGAGGAGTGGCTTCTTATGTTCTCAGGCAGGAATTCCCTCCCCAGACACAATTGTTTGAAAACTTTGTTGGCTAATGAGAGCAAGAGAGTCTCTCGTTGATGTCATGAGAATAGGAGAGCCTAAAGACATCACCAGTAGGAATGTGTGAGTTGGAGTAAAATAAGAATTGATTGCACCTTGGAGTGAAATAAATTACTATGAGAGACAGGCAGTGTTAGTGGTGATTTCATGCTGGGTGAAGCCAGCAGTGCCTGGGAGGCATGAGAATAGGAGATTTCAAGGCCAGAAAGATTCACGATAAGCGCTGGGTGGTGTTTCCCTCCCACCTGACACTGCTCTTTTGGTAGCAATGCTGTAACACGGTTTACATTCTCAGGTGGGATTTGCATGACACTCAAGATGTGCTGTAGGGATTTGAATTTCCAAATTCTGGAATTCTCTGTGTCTTAGCAAACATCCTTCAGTTGTCATAGTTCTTCCCTCTGCATGATGTGGGGTATACATGACATGGTTAGCTGGGCCTAAGAGGCTTCCAGATCTTCCACAGTGCTTCGGAGTGGGCCCCAGACAGTTTGTAAACAATGGCTTTGGCTGTGTATGGGACAACTGCTTGACAACTTACTTAATTACGGGGTAGAAAACAACTTTAAGCTTTAAGAACCAAACCAGGTGTTATGTTCTTTAGGAAAGAAGTAGTTTGAGGAAATCACATTGTTATTATCCAACATATATGCAGTACTGGTCATGCCAAAAAGTTATACAGAATATCCTCCTTGGTGGTGTTTCCTCTCAGGTTTTTTTCTGGCTCATTTACACAAAACTTGCAATAAAAAAAGCTCGTTTGCTTGATGCTGCAGTATACTCAAGTTAGCTGTTGATATCCAAAGGAATCTATCCATGGTAACACAAACCATTGCATGGGTTAATTTACACTGCGGACAAACTTAACTATGGCCAAGGTGCTTAGTGAGGGAGCAGATACTTGTATTGTATGCAGATGAGCCTGTGGGAGAGAGCATTTTTCTTTGCGAAAGGAGACCTGGGCAACAGACAGATGTTAACTTTGCTGGCAGCTGTGTTGGTTAACATGCTACCATCCCCAGACGCTCGATACTCCCATCTTGTTCGCTTTCCTGTCTCCTGAGCTCTGCCAGTGGAAGGGAGCCAGAAAGCACTTGCTAAATGGGCTCCAGGCAAAATCAGCTGCATAAGCTCAAGCAGCTGGTATAGGTGGCTTGAGATAACCTGACTGCCTTTTTCTGCAGCTCATGTACTTGGCAAACCTCTGAGTATGGGATAACCTCCAGCTGGCAACATTAAGATCTGGAAGGCAATCATCAGCTGGTGGTCTTAGAATCACAACTACAACCCTTATTCTTGCCTACCCCTTCTCTTGTGTTGGTCAGGAATGAGGTAAATGTTTTAAACCATCTTTGTGGGCCTTACATTTTTGAATTGGTGGAGGCTTTGTTCAGGTAATGAATCTCACTCAGGGCTTCTCTAATTTATTTCCTATTTTTAGATCTCTCTGTAAGATTAAAATGCAGTTCTAGTTCCTTATATCCATCCCTCAAAGCAAAACTGGAATGAGAATCCTAAGCTGGCCCAGCACTGAGTGTGGAGGACCTTGTAGTGGTGGGGCCTTGGAGAGGCTGATTTTGCTTGCAGTGTGTGACATCGTGAATTCTTACCTGAGCGAAGCATGATCCAAACTCACCTACACTCAGCCTCTCCTCCAGCGGAGTGGATAGGTGCCTCCTGGAAAAGAGGTGGCAGAAGGTTGCCAGCTTCTGGTTCTTCACTGTAGGCATTTGTAAGTTCCTAACAGAATTCTCCTATGTACAGGGAAAGCATTTTTCTAACTAAACTTTCAGATTCTGGCCACCTCCTGGAAGCTGTCTAGCCATCTTGCCTAACTTGACTCCTGGGGAGCAAGCAACTGAGTGAAAGAAAACAAGGTCTGCTCTGGCATCAGGGAGAGAGGGCTCAGCTAGGGCTGGCTCCAGCACAGAGGGGGATGAGGAGAACATCATGGCATTATAATTGGTGCTGAAGTAATGTCATCTTGATGAATCTCAGCTTTCAAGTGTCCAGACAGTGCTTGTACAGCCTTGAGTTCCTGCTTGCGTGGTTGTTCTTTACCAGCAGTCATGACCTGTGTGAGCTTTGTGTTGCTCCCGTGTTTCTGTGAGCCATTTTGTCAGGACTGTGTGTGGGTGGCAAAATTTCCCTTTCCAGGTTTGCAGTGGTGAGGGACCTTTATGGCTTTTGGATTTCCAAGAGGGATATGATAAACTGAAAGGTTCAGCAGTGAGGATGAATCAGAGAGGATTTTTTTTGCCGGTGCCATAGATTCCTGAGGAGGAAGTGCCACACAGTGTCTCAATTAAACTCTTCTTTTTTTTATGCCACACAGTGTCTCAATTCAACTGTCTTTGTTTATAAATTTAAAGTCCAGATAAACATTATTTAGAGAAGAGTTTACTCAGGCTTTTCCATCCTTTCCATTCCACTTGTTTCACTTCCATCTGATGAAATGCTCCATAGAAAAGAATTCTTTTTTAAACAATATTTGTGGATTAGAAACATGGAGAAGTGGAAGTTAAAGATTTGCTTTTGAGCATTACTAGTGGGAACAAGAAAAGGGAGGACCTGCCAGTTTTCCTTTGAAATTTCACAAGTGAAATGTTTTAAAAATATATTAACTTGATTTTATGATGCTCTTGGTTCTTTGAATTTTTGATTGAGAGGGACTTTACTAATTTGCTTCAACATATACTGCAGGCAGAGATTTTTCCTTGTTTTGTTGCATTTAAAAATAGCTACAAACACTGGATATCTGTTTCATTATATTTCGCTTTAATTCCACTCTGAAACCCTGCTTGCAATTAAAAAGTTTCACTCTTGGGGGGAAAAAAAAGTGCTTTCTCTCTCTCTCTCTTAATGAACTTGCAAATGGGACAAATGCATGGTGCAATCTGAACGGAATTTACACCAAAATAGAAGAATCCCTCTTTATAAGTGTCTGACATCTGTACAGGTTTTTTCTCCCTCCCTCTTTTTCACTCTTTTAGAAATAAAGAGTGAATAATCACTTCAGAAAAAGAATCTATTAAAACAATTTATGTCAAAAAAATTTCTGTCACCAAATTCAGCTTTGGTGTAGTATAACAAGCTTGTCTTTCACTGTGTTCAAATTGCCTTTACTGGAATGGCATCACCTTACGTTGTGTGTAAATTTGGCTGTAAAATCTTACCTGTCTACTCTGGGAAGCTCCTGGATCTTTCTTAAGAAATCCTTGAGCTAGGAAATATTCTGTCCGTGGCCTCACTTACACAGAGTCCATTGTATCTATGTCAGAGTTCTGGTGCTTTTGAAAATCCAAGTTATTTCTTTTTTTTTTTTTTAGTTTTGCAGTAAAGCAGGAAAAAAGGAAGAAAAAAAGAAGCATAAGTCAGACCTGTCTTGTTTAAATGAGATAATTATGGAATAGACTGACTCTGTTAGAATTTGCCAGAATAAAAGTAAAGAAAATAAAAAGGAAAGAGAAAAAGCACAGTTACCATCTATCCAGTTAGAAATGTGTATAAAAATTACACAAGGAGTCCAGAGTTTGCCTCAGATGCAATAGTGGCCTCATTCTCTAGGGTGATAACGTGACTGATTATCCTTCCTTGCTTCCTCTTAGAAAGAAGGGAGGAAAAAGAAAAAGAGAGAATAGTAATACATCTCCTGTTTCTAATGCTGTTCTGCAATCCAAAGGGATTTGAGCCAACTTGGAGTGCTCTTTGAAACCAGCAGTAAAATTAATTAAGAAAGTTTGAGAGGGCTACAGACAGGAGGGATAATACGTAGAAGATTTCATTTAGCTTTGAAGAGGAGCCCTTCCTAAGCAAGTGTTTCACATTTGGGAAGAGGATGAAATTGCTAAATAATCCCTTTCTCTTTACGTTTATTATGGTTGCTCCCAATTGTTTAAAACAGAAGTGACTTGAGGGGGAAGGTCTCACATGCAAACTTTGGTGCTGTTATCTAGAGTGATGCATTTTCTTCTGTGTCTTCACTTAAATGACAATTCTCTTGCTTCTGGTACATACACTTACTTAAATGATGTGAAAATAATAGACAGTATTTTGAGGGATGCTCCTGGTAGGAATTTCCCTTCATCCTTATTTTGCTGTTTTTACTTCATTTGTGTCTAAGGAATGAGCTGTGTCATGCCTGTGCCAAATCAAGAGCTATACTGCATCTCCTAGAATAGCTCTCTTGCATATGCTGCCTCAGGAACACCTGGGACACAGTGGGCATCCTTCCTTGAAAAACAGAGCAGATTTCTAAATAGATTTGGGTTGTTTTTCTCTTTGCATAAGTCTTAATTAGTGCTGGAGAAGACACTTTGTGCTTGCAGGTTACCATCTGAAGAACCTTATTGCATGATTTTTACAGAGGCCTTGGGAGAAAGCGAAGTCTCAAAGTTGAAAATAACCTTTTTGTCTAATCCTGTTTTCCCAATACTAACCAGGACTTGCAAGTGTACAGGATTTGGCAGAGTTGTGCTCATGCTTACAAAAAGTTCAAACCGACCTTCTTCTGCAATCTGAAAATGCATGACAGAAAAAACATTTTCTCCTAAAGAAATCATAAAAATATTTTGAAAATAAAGTCCCTGCAGAGTCTTTGAACTACAAACAAAATGGTGTTGCCAATCAGACTCCCCTGGTGTTACTGAAAAAGTGCAAGCTTAATGTCAGTCAGAATAACTTTTCTTTTACATTGTATGCATGATCAACCCTAATAATTAAGAGTTCAGGAATATTAAGCAGAGCCACTAGAAAAAGTGCTTGTCACTCACAAAAAATAGTGAAATAGAAAGCCCTTAGCAAAGGCTGCTCTAGTATCAGTTTAATTTGGACACAGAACTGCAGAGGCCTCATGCAGACCTCACTTGGCAACTCTTAGTTTCTTCAGTCCTCTGTTTCTATCATTGCTATTTTTAGCCCCATCTGTAAAAATATGTTTTTGCCAAGGAGCAAAGGCAGGATAAATTGGAGAATGCATGTAAGCAAACAAAGAGATCACAAAGCTTACAGGACAGTCACAGTTGCAGTTTTGTTAAGCTGCTTCCCATTTATTCCCTGGCTTTGTGTTACCTATTTTGATTATAAGGCTGCCCAGGCAAGAACTTGGTCTTTCAGCTTCTTTGTTTATGCTTAAAACCTGCAGCACATAATTTTTACCTATGTAAATAAATGACTTACTCTCACAGGAGAAGATCCGCAGTGCCCCACTCCAAGGAAAACTGGGAAAATTTTGTTAAGTCATTTAGTGATAGCACTTTGTACAAGCCCCTATAATGGATGTGGGCAGCCTCAAGTTCTCAGCTCATGGTCTGCTCTTTCTGAGATGTATTGCCTCGGCACGCTGCCATGCTGAGAGGTCAGTGTGGCCTGCAGGCAAGCCAGAAGCAATGTCTCATCTCTGGCCAGCTCCAATTGTTGAAATATAGAGATTTGTCAGCACCTTTCCCTGCAGCCATGCTGGAGAGGTTTTACTGTCACTGAAATGTTTCGGATAACAAGCTGAGTGTCGTCTGAATAAAAAATAGCTGGCTGTGGAGAGCGACTACCAGTTGGGGTAGGACAGCTTTTGGTTATTCAACACAGACGTTTTTGTGCTGTTGAAGAGAACACCTGGCTGCTTGCTGTTGTGCCAGGAAAGCATGGAACTCCAGTGGTAAATCCTTCAGCATGGCTGCCAGTGCTATGGGAATGTCTTGGATAGTCACTGGGGGTGATGTGGCACAGGTTAGTGGCATGTATATGGATTTTGCCCAGAGGGAGTTTTTACCTAGCGTGGTCCATTCTTGCAGCAGCTCTAATTTGTTCTAACTGGTCACTAATTGAAAGATGGTTTATCTTGAATTGCTGATGGCTTGCAGACACCTTCTATTTGCTGTTTGTTCGTATGTCTGTTCATGGTTTGATTGTACAGAATTATCCTTGAGTGATGTTTTCTATTGGTATGCATTTCTCTGGGAGGCAATGTGAGTACTGCAGAGCTCTTCTGTGATGTGGTGCAAAGATGTAAGAAGTTTTCTTTGCGTGTTTGTAGTGAGTAAGGTATAGGGCTTCATCTGCTGGATCTACTAAAAGTACTATGTAAATGGACAGCAATAACTGTACTAAATACATGCAAATGAATTATAGAATGGTAGCTGGGTGGGCCAGGAGGCTGGACGCCTTGAATTCAGTAGAAAATTTAGCTTTGTGGGATTTTTTGTTTGTTTTATCTTTGGGGTTTTTTTTGTTAGTTTTGTTTTGGTTTTTTGAATATCTTTTAATCTCCAGTAATCCCAGGAGCTACATACAGTATTTTTGTACTGCATCTCGTAACTTTAGCAAATACCCATTTACAGAAATGGAACAGTCAGGTGGGAAATTCCTGTCAGGGAAGTGCAAGCCTTCCTCATTGCATGGGGAGTGGGCAGTGGAAAATGCTCTCTATGTCTAATCAGACCTAACATGTGTAGCACCAATGACGTGCTAATAAAAGTGTCAGGCCTCGGGACCAGTAATTTACACCCATGTTTTCAGATTCTCTGTACAAAAAAAAGAAACTCTCGTTGTGGATGAAAAATGATGTGTGAATCCGTAAGGCTAGGCTGAAAAGAAGCAGCTGCTGACATTTCTAGAATTAATATTTTTGCCTTAAAGACGCATCTGTCATCAGCCTCCACTTTATAAGAGTGGAGGAACACTTATCTAAATAAACATGGCAGCTGTTTTATATGATGGGTCTGTTTTTTAAATAGTAAAAAATTATTGTATCATTTTGAAAGGTATAGTGGCCTTTAGTGTAAACTTACAATAATAGTTTGGTGTGTGGAGCTATTCTCTGCTTTAGAATAATTTCAAATGACACTTTTGCACATTATCAGAGAACAACCCTGCATGAGTAGAGGGAAGGTTAATAACTGAAAATGCATCCCGCTGAGAACACTGCAAATGCTGAAAACTTGCTGAGAAGAGAGTTCTGGATTGTAATCTCAGGAGCATGTTAAATAAAATTAAGAGTAGAGAAAAAAAGACAAGAGCTTTTGGAGAAGTAAATTATCCAAGTTCTCTGCTTATGGATGAGGGTTGCACTATAAATAATTCACATTTTTTCAAACGTCTTTGCTTGGCTAATTAACATACCTTTTTCTAGTACTTCAACAAATCTTACGCTTAAAAATGTATGTTTCTGTTTCCTATAAGGGTCTTTAATGAGTCACTTTACACTGATTTTAAGACCATTTTACATCATTAGACAGGTACAAAGGAGACTTAACAGGACCAAGGAGACACCTACACTTGCAACCAAACCCAGATTTTATTTACTTGCTTTTTGTCTCTTTGAGGGACTAATAATGGTTTTTGATGATGAGGCAGTAAGCCAAGTATAAGACTGCACTGTAGTTTGCATTTCCAATTGCATGTGGTGTGACCCCCATTATTAGTGTTAATATAAGTATTTTCTGAAATGTAAAATGCAGAAATATCTTCCTGTGTGAGAAGTCCCAGATGTGAAAAATTCTTCTTGGGGTATATGCCCCTTTCACTGGGTGCTAGAAACATACTCCTTTCTAGACAACCTCGTGGTTCATATGGTTCTTTTCATTTTTGACGGCATTTTTGACGGCTCTGTACTTGTGTTTTGAAGTGCTTTGGTTAGCAGGATGTAGTTGGAAGGGTAGATACAAGTGTTTCCACCTCTTCTGTCCATCTTTTTGAATGACGTTGGCCATGTGCTGTGGCCTGAACATGGCCTATATGTATATGGCATTGCCAAGAATTTTGGTATGGCCATTGACTTTGGGAATGTCATGTGAGCTTGGCTTGGAGGTAAGGTCCAAGCTGGTTGGCTTGTTGTAATGGGTCTGACCCAGACCAAGAAGAGCAGCAGGCCTTTAGGCATGTGCCAAAAGAGCTGGCCTGCCCAAAATATAGCCAGGCCTGGTGTGCTAGAAATACCTAAATGGCACCATATTGCTGTAGATGCTTCACCATGCCTAAGCTGTCCCTGAGAAAATTACCATCTGGCCATCAGCCTTTTACAGATGCTTTGCTGCCAATGAGAAGCCATTAATTAGCAACAGGATCCCATCCATAAAGTAGCAGCAATAGCTAGATATGAAATTTATTGTGAAAAAATAGGAAGCAAAGATTTGGAATGTCTGAATTTGTGTTATGGTCCATGCAGGGGTGTAAAGGAGGAATGGATTTCTAAGGGTTTCATCCATGCTCTCCCCATGCATGTGCAGATTGTTTGCAAGCTAGGAATGAGAGAAAAAAACTCTGTTATTCTTCTAGCAGACTTGCTAGCCAGGACTGGGAAATGTCAGCATTTGTTGCTGTTGCTTCTGTAAGTCGTTACCCCTGAAGGAAGGAGGAAGTGGCAGAGGAACTCTGACTTGTAAATGATTCCTAATCAAAATGCTTCCCAAGGCTGTTTCTGTGGAACTGCAGATTCCTCAGCACCCCTTGCTCAGGCTTGTGTTTAAGACTAAAACATGTTACTTTACCTTGATCACAAGCCAGAGTGTGCCCTACCCTGGAGTAGAGCCAAGTCACATCTCTGGAGATGGACATCTCTATGTCATACAAAGCAGTGGAATTATGCACTGTGGTATTACGGATTTTACTATAGATAGGTACAAGTGGCTGACAGGGAGTCTAATCCTATACCACTTTGGGTAGATTGAAGCTACCTCTGTGACTACTTCACTGTAGGAACAGTTTCATAACCTACAGGTTTCATAAAGCTAGTCTAGTTTTCCTAAAACTTTATTTTCCAAGAAATCCTTGGAATGCGCTGCAGTTTACCGCTTTCTCTTGCAGTTAAGATTATCTAGGCATGACATTTTAAAGTGTATTTTTAACTCACTTTGCTAAGTGCTTAGGACAAACAGGATCTCCTGTTAATGAAAAGCTTTGATGGATGCATTAAGGAAGCAGTGTGTATGTAATCCTATATTTCCTGAGGTTGCCTCACCAGTGTACATGGAGCATAACATTTAAGGAGTGTAGATACATGTATAAAGGTCCTGTAAAGAGCTAGAAGTAGTGTCTGTACTACTACTACAACAGTATGATTTATTTTACCATGGATGTTCTTCAGATATCAGTGTGCTTTATCATCAGACCTTGAGGCAAAGTCATCCATAAATTGTAGAAATAGCTGGTGAAGGATTACGTCCCAACCTCTCCAATACCTCACTGCCCTGAACCACAGAATTAGATTTGTTCTCTTTGCTTGTGAATGGAACAGTGATTTGATGTGAACTATTCTGGTAGGTTTTGACCTAGTAACCACTTTTCAAAGTTAAGATACTTAGGTACCTGCTTCTAAACTGTGTACTTTTTTTGCTCTTCCAAGAACAACCCTAATTGGTTTTATTCATGACCTTTATTACACATTTGCATCCCAAAACCCGAAGTTTCAAACCATGCGATGAAGTTCATATTGTCTACAAAACAGTATCTGCTGAATAGAAAGTCTTTGTTTTGTATCTAAATGCCAGATGTCAGAATTTGGGCATTTGGAGATTTAATTCACTCAAGTCTTGCAATTTATTCCTGCAGATAACTTAAGGGGAATTATTTAAAACTAATGCTCTAAGGCAAAGCTGGGTGGATACATCTGTAGAGTTTCTGGTTGTGACCAAGTATTTTAAAGAATGATGATGAAGTGAGAGTCAGAATTGTCACCTTTCTCAGGGCCACAATGGTACTAGTATTCTGTATGTGCAAGAAACACACTGGGGACACTGGAGGGATTTAATAACTGTATCTCTGTGAACAAACTGTTCGGAAGGAAAAGCTGTTCTCAGAAGGGAGGCCAGTAGTGCACTGTAACGTGGGAGTTGGAAGTGGGGGTGAAGGGTGTCGTCGATAGTTGCCAAAGTGTGGGGTTTATAGGAGTACCATTTGCTGTAGGATGTAGTAAGAAAAGCTTGTGAGGTACTCTCACAAATCTTATGCTGTAGAAAAAGAAGCAAAAAAAAAAGGGAAAAAAGCCTTTGTGCAAGTTATCTTATGAAAAGCAGATTATCTTTATATAAATACTTTGTGGCAGTGGCTATCATTTTGCAGGCCTTGAGTTAGGACTTTGAAATGTTATGCAAATGCACTGGTGGTGTATACACAACTGTACACCCACTGGACTGTGCTTCATGTGTTCTTGATGCCAATGAAAACAAAGTAGGCTCCAACTGATTCAGGGGAAAAGTCATGGCTGCAAGAAGCCAGGACCTGTTTTACAGAGCTACTGCTCTGCTTCTAATAACTGAAGTTAGGAAAGTCCCTTGGATTTAACCCTAACTTTCTTATTATCTGGAATAGGACATGAATAAGCTGAAGAAGCTTGTTAGTGGTTTTTAATAGTTTTTCTGGCCACAGACAGTTTCCAGCTTAGCATGTTTTATTGCAATTTTTCATAGAAACAGTTCTTTTTAGAAGAGAAATAAATAATCATGTGGCTCACAGCAAAGCTTCCATAGTCACTGGAGACCTCTGGTGCAACGGCTAAATTAATCATGAATAGCTGAACTCCCTTCTGCAGTGGTGTGCCAGAATTGTTTCCTTGCCAGTGTCTTTGCTTCCCATCTGCTGTCCCCACAAAGCTGCAGCTCCTTACCCCCAAGGTGGTGGAGAGCCCCTTTTCTGCAATGTGCAGCTGCCCCCCTGGCCCATTCCTGCTTAAGTGGTTATCTTGGCTCATTTTTCACCATTGCCTGTGCAACTTCTGGGACTTTTGTTCAAAAGGCTGTCATCCAAAGTGGACTGAAAATCAGTGGAAAGACTCGCACTGGGTTGTATGACGGTTGGGGCAGTTCTTGCCTACATCCTGCCTTAAAATCCACTTCTTCCACCTGGTGTGTATGTTCTAACCTTCAGCCTTGGCTCTGTTTGAGTGTGCCCTATGCTGCAACTGGCAGGGAGATTAGAGGGGGAAGCGTAGCCTGTATAAAGATGTCTGGTTCATAGGAAACACCAAGATATGTGGAGGATGGGGCAGGGGTACTTGTGGCTGTGGCATTTCTGTTACGTAGCTGCCTATTAATAATGAGCTATTTTTAATTTCAGAAGTCTAAAGCCTTTTGATACTACTACTCAGCATGAACTTTATAAGGTACAGTGACAGCAATCAGTTTAACGAGACCTGCAGCAAGGAAGAGTTTGATTAGTAAGTGAATGAAATGGCAGCAAGGGATGGAGATGATGTGAAAGGATTCAGATGAGAGGAAAAGCTGGATTTGAGACGCTGGCCAGTCATCTGCATGCTGAAAGCAAGAACAAACCTTCTATGTAGCATTAAGGCATTAAGTGTAGTTGGTAAAGTTGAGAAAATTAAGATAACTCTTTAGATAGTCTCTCACTGGGAAAAAAATTATGAGAAGTGTTGGTCTGTTGCTGGAAATAGTGCCTGGGATAATTAAACGGTCCACAAAGGTGCTTGTGGTGCAGTGTGAATCCAGCCATCTCCTGAGTTTTCGAGAGATACTGTTGTTTCTGGGTTTTTTTTCTTAACTCACTATTAACTAGAAGAAGAAGGAATAGGCACTTCTGTTACATTGTTGGAAGCTCTGCATCCTCTTTAATTCAGAGACATTAAAAACTACTTAATGAAAGAAAGAATAATTTTTGGGACACATTACTTCTGCTTGCAGGAGAGATTTGTTGAAAGAAATAGATCTAACCCTGGAAAAAACCTCAGCTGTTGAAATGTCCAGGAGAAGGATCAATAAAATAACAGCTCTCACAGCAGAACAAATACATGGGCTGCATCTGAAAGCATCCAGCACTTAGGATAGTTGATGGCCAGTCTGGAACACAGGTATCATGAATCCTTGTAGGTACTGGGAGTAAAAAAACAACACAGGAAACACATGAAGAAAAATACCTCATCTCATGGGAAAAGCGCATTAGGTATGGGACACAGACCTATTTTATGTACCACTGTCCCTGCTAACCTAGGAATAGAGATTATGTTCTCGGAACAGCAGAAGCAGCAAAGCTCTATTTCTATAGATGTGTGACGCTTGATCTGTCCTATCTGCAAAAATCTGTGTTTTTTTCCAGCACCTCCATGACACAAGCACTGAATGAAAGGCAGAAGGTCTGGGACATGCTGGCTGGAAGGCCAGCTGCTGCCTAACATTGTAGGATGCTTTCTGGTGCTCCTTCTAACAAAGAAATCGGGGGCTCTCTACTCTCTGCAGCAGTGTGGCTTTGAAAAAAACTTGTAGGAACTTAATGTCCTTGCGATCTTACTGTCATTTTGATTTTTGCTATTTTATCTCTATATACCTTTTTCAGAGTAGTCCCTTGATCATTTGTGCCTGGAGCTGGTCAGTGATTCACAAACTACAGGTGTCCCTGGTTTCCGCCTGCATAAGCCTTCTTTCCTTAGGAAATCAGCCTGAAAGGGACAAAGTACACACCACAATTAAACCTGTCAGGGCTTCTAAGAGAAGAGGGGCTATTTACAACATCCCTTTCAACAGAGCCAAGAGCTCAGTGTGTAAGCCCTGGAGGGGAGAGGGCTGCCGGCTATTCAGCTGTGTACTTTGCAAGTAGGCTATTGGGTCAGCAAACGATTTGTTTTCAGCTGGATAGTGAAGCCAGATGCAATATCATCCCAGCGACACTTCTACATAGTGCTGTTAGCCTGTAGAAATGCGGCCAAGTGCTGTTTGCACTGTCCCCCAGCTGAAAGCAGAAAGCTGTAACCTCCCCCAAGGAGCCCTTCTGCAGTTCCAGCAACTGTGAAATTTCGGACCACTGTCTCTGCCTGTGTATACCTTAAAGGAAGTTGCTACAACCCATAATTTCATGTTCCAGAATGGTCCCTTTCACCCAAGGCAGTAAATACCCTGGTCTTCCACCTCCTCCCACAGGGCACTCAGGGCAACTCATGTTTTTGTGAAACTTGAAAGAAGCAGGACCAGCACAGTCCCCAACAGTCTGATTTCAAAGAGTAGAGCTATATCCCAGAAGAATGTACTTCAGTCTCTGTGAGGATGCTGTGATATTTCGGCAAACAAACAGCAACCTACTTCCCTCTACAGAAGACAAAATTTATTTTCTTAATCTAACCAATCCCAGGAAATGTGACTCTTGTGAACTGGAATGGATGGCAAGACTGGATAGACCTGGCACCTACATTGTCACTTTGTACACACCATATTTGGTTAATGGAACACATAACAGTATTTAGAGCCTTCATTCTATCCTAAATTACTAATTAATGAATTAATATAGTTAATCCTTCAGCAGATGGATATAACCATATACACAGCAACTTCCAAAAGTGGGAGACTTTTTGTTTCTTGGCTTTAGGTCAAGATATTCTAACTCTGTGACACCTTGCAATTGCACTTGCAGTTTGCTAGGAACTCAGGGACATGAATTTACATTAGTTGGAGACAACTAGTCAGACTTTCTTGTTACTGCACCTTGTTGATGACACAGACTGTACACCTAACAAATTGTATCATAAGTGTGCATATGGAAGGAAAGGTGGTGGAAGTCAAACTTTTACCTGCTAGAAACTGTCAGAGTTTTTTTATGCTTCTTTTGCTGTGTCAAGGAATGCCTTTGTATCAGACTGAGATTAAAAATTGAAATAATTTCAAAAATTGTGCCTTTGCTTTGCCCCAGAGGTGTCTTAGTAATTTATTCACGAGAATCTTGTATCTTACCATTTCTAATCTGTATAGATTTTTAGGTAATTTTAAAGACATTTAAGAAGATTTATTTATATCCACACTAATCTGTATGACCTGGTATTAAAAAGTATGTGAGCTCTCTAGAGCATTTGCTTCACATGCAGTTCTTAGGACACCACTTTAGACTGTCGCTAGGGCCACTTTCTAAAGCCTTCCCATAGCAGTGATATCGCAGAAAATAGGGTTTGAGATCTAGATTCAAAGTTTAAAAATCTGGCACATGCAATACAGTATAAATACCTGCTGTTTTGAACTGAAGCTTGAGATCTCCCGATTCTGAATTTTATCCAATACTCTCTAAAGAGGCATTTTAAAAATCCTAATCTAGACAATAGATCAGGCTGCAGAGATGTGGGAAGCTCTGGCTTGTCTGTCTGATTGATGTGCTGATTGCTTTTATGCTGAGAACTGTATTGCTACTTTGTGCATTTCCTAAAAATCTTCTTCCTCCTGTGACCCTTGCAGGGAACTCTCACTGTGCATGACATGGTTGTTTCAGGGGCCCTGAAATACTGTGTAGGGGTGAAGTTATTTCCAGACGCTGTCCATCACATGCTGCACCAGCATTCTTACAAGAACCAGAGTGTCTTTCATCTGATTTGGGAGAGAACACCTTTCCAGGTTAAATTTCCAGATTAAACTCACACTCTAAGCCCAGTATCCTCTCCCTTTTGTCCCTAAGGTCTACTTGCATGGCACATCAGGAACTGTAATCTGATTGTAAACTCAAGGTATGGGTTTTCAGGGCATGTGATTCCTGAGGCATTTTGGAGATGCTTGCATAGTACATGTTGCTGACCTGGTTTATGTTTTTAGTACACATTTGGGAGGTAGGGAAAGTCTTTATTATCACACAGTAGTTGGTAAGTCAGACAGAGCTCCTGGAGGCCACCAAGTGTATGCAAGCCAATACACCATCCAGTTCATGTAGGAAGCCCTATACACGTCAGCCAATGTGGTGTAATGAAACGAGTCCTGGAATGCCTTAATATTTTTCTAATTCCAGAATGGTAATACTCATTGTTGTCTGAATCTTAAATCATGTGTCTATCTCTTTATTGGTATATGTCCATTTATTCTATTTATTGCCTTTATGCCTTTGCTGTCACAGAAATTATAATATTTCTTAATATGTTCATGGTGACTGTAGTTACTTGAACTGGGGTAGAGTAGTTGAAGACAAACAGTCACACAGTTGTGTGTTTATTTGGCTTCTCTTGCCACTGGCATGGGGCAGACTTACTCAGTAGTGACCCTGTTGAACTTTCAGAGTATTTTTTTTCATGCTGGTGGCGTAAAATCTTTCTTCATAGCTGGAGACAACCTTGAACATCTGTCTTAGTTCTTACAATAACCCTGCTGATTCTACAGTGTGTGTCTGACCTTGCTCTTAATGTCTGGAATATGTATTCCAGAGTTGATAGAAATGTTATTTTGATATTTCCTTTTTTTTTTTTTNCACTGGTAGCAAATGAAACCTTTCACACTTCTTCTAGAATGAAGGTTAAAAATAAATGTCTACAATCCACTGAATCCTAATGCCAGCCAGCACTTAGACAAAATATTCTGCAAAATCAATGGAAATTATTCTTCTGTTAGAGGATGAGCAGACTTTCAAGCACAAGGTGAACATAGGGAAAAACTAAGGGGCAGTCTTTTTTAAATGATTTATAGCTTCACTAAAGCACAGAGATGAAACCTGAAAGTGAAATAGAAAATGAGATACCCACAAGAAACTTGGTTCTTGATAATACTTATGTTGACCTTTAACCTTAAATAACAAGTATGTAAAATATTATTAAGTTTAGACATGCTCATTATCAGTAGCAAACAAATTGGGAATGTGGAAGTCTCTGTCCTACTGGGATTTCATGAGTGCTTTAAAAATCTGCTCAATACAAGCTGTTGGTGGTGGTCACTTTCTTGCCCTCATAGCAGATGAAGCCCAAGGTTCTTGGGGATTAATTACAGCAGGCTCCCAACCTGCAGACATTTTTCTGCAGGCATTTTTCTCTCCATCTGTCCCAGCACACAGGCTGCACACATGCTGTGCACCAGACATGTGGGTAGCCTACCCAGAAACTGCACTCTGTCCTTCATCCAGTGTGTCCAGCAGTCGGTCACAGCCTGGATGGGTGTGTCTCTCAACTCTGCCAAGTTACTTGTGTCCTTATTGAACAGCAAAATGTCATAATTGAGGCAGGAGCTGAGCAGAAGTGAATGGATGGCTAGATGGACCATCCATGCTTTCATTTAAAGGATTCATTATCTGTCTTTCTCAAAGATGGACCTCTTGTGGGAGCATTAGAAAGTGCTATTTCATCTTCCCCTCTCTTCTGTCTCTTGAGAAAGCTGCTGAGACCAAGACAAAACCTCAGTCCACACCACCTGCTGAGCTGATGCTTCAGAGCCTTATGGTTTGTCTTGCAGATATGAGGTGGCAGCAGGAGTTGCAGTGTTTTTATTTGTCTGCAAGGTGGAAAGTGAATCTTTTCTTTGTAAACAGTAGATTTCTTACAAAATCTGTTACCTCCAGAAGACCGTGAACTGCAGCAGCCTCCTCTGATTAAAGTTCATGTTAACTATTGCTCAAGGATTTATTTGCCTAGCATTTCTCACAGGAAGCAGATGTCACTTGTGCTTTATTGGTCTTTGCTGGCTTCCAATTCAGGTTTGGTTTTACTGGAACAACTGGAGGGTGTTGCTTCTGACCTGGAGCATTCTGGCTGCCTGGGAGATACCATACAAGGAAATGTGAGCTAAAAGCTGTAGGTGTAATTGAGAGATGGAAGAGGCAAGGTGTTCACTATGCAGTTCCCATCCTAGCTTAGGTCATCCAAAGCCAATCTTCTTCCTCTCCAGAGTTATTTTTTCCATTGATTTGGGGTTTTTTTGTTGAACTTTAGTTGCACTCATTTTTTTCCTACACAGCTCTATTCCCTGCAATTTAAAGCACTGGCTGCACCAGCTGCTTTGAAAACAGATATTCTGAATGCTTTGTGAGTCTTGAATTATGATGACTGAGGCTTTTAAGAAAAAAGAAATACTGTGTGTGTTTTGACATTCAATGAGTGCCCAATGAATTATCTCTCTAAGTTCTGTAGGGCAGGTAGAATTAGTCTTTAAATGGTACAGGTTGATTTGTTTCAGACTGTTTTTAAACTTGGAATAGCATGACATTCAAGCCTTGGAGAGCCTATCTGGGACAGCAGCAAGTTAGAAAATAGTTTGGTGTTAAAAAGCAGCATTCCAGCTGGAAGCAGGGGTAGCAGTGAGGTGAAGAGACAGGGGGAACTAGTCTTAGTTTTGTGCAGAGGGGCCAGTACAAAAAGTAAAGAAGGACCCATAAACAAAAGGCTGAAATGAGAAAATATTTTACATTATCCATGGCATTTTGTATTTAAAAAATACCTATGCAAGAGGCTACAAAGGCAACATCTCAATAGTTTGCTAAGCTTGAGCTTTGATTCAATCTATCAGAGAAGCAAAACTCCATGGCAATTCTGAAGAACCATAGGTTATGTGAGTATTAAATGCAGCAGCAAGGTTGCAAGAAAGGACCTGTTCTCACTGTGTGTTGGAGTATTGCTTTATCTTCACAGAATCATATAATAGCTTGGGTTGAAAGGGACCTTAAAGATTATCTAGGTACAATCCCCCTGCTATGTGCAGGGATACCTTTCACTAGACCAGGTTGCTCAGTGCCCCATCCAACCTGGCCTTGAACACTCTCAGAAGTGGGGTACCCACCACTTCGGGCAACCTGTTCTGGTGTCTTGCCACCCTCACAGTAAAGAATTTCTTCCTAATACCCAATCTAAGCCTACTCTCAATTTAAAGTCATTTCTCCTTCTCCTGTTGCTAGATGCTCTTGTAAAGTCTCTCTCCATCTTTCTTGTAGGATCTCTTCTGGTACTTGAAGGGTACAATTAGGTCACCCTAAATTCTTCTCTTTTCCAGGCTGAACAGTCCCCGTTCCCTCAGCCTTTTCTCATTATCTTCTATGGATACATTCCTGATCCTGTCACCAATCTGGCTGAGACATCCATGCCCTGATTTCCCTTTTGCTGAATTGTCACCGAAGTTTGAACTTTGGCTTCTTGTAGCCTTTTTCCCTGGGGTGAATGACGGTACTACTTCAGAGAGCCCTTCTTTGTTTTTTTTCTTTCATTCTGCACCTGTGTCTCTTCTCACAGAGCTATTCCCTAAGCATACTAAGGAACATCACTAAAGAATTAATTTAGTTTTGTCAAGTTTCTGGTCTGACCCTTAATTTAGAGCAGTCATTTCAGTCCACAATAAGCTCTGTGTTTGTGCGTGCCACAGTGAAAGAATTACGAGCAGTCCTCAGCCATGTGCATTCAGGATGCTTTGGTAGCCCCATGGGACAGGTAGACTTCAGTGCCTGAAAACTTATTACAGAGCAGGGGTACAGTCAGTATGTTATTTTCTGTGCAACAGTGGGTCTGCCTGTATGTCTGCCTATATATATATATATATATGTAAAAGCTTTTACATGATTCACTGAGGCCATTAGGAGTGGAGTGGTATACCATCATTTCAGGCACAGAGCTCTTCAAAATGAACGAGTTTTTCCATCTTTCCCCAGGGAGCCCTGAGAGCCATTCAGCATGTAGGCTGGAGGAGACTGTTCATAAGCCTTCAATCACAGCATCAGGAGCACAAGGCTTTTTGCTGGGATGAGCCTGCAGCTTTGAGTGATAAATGAGGCAAGACAGCTATATGAAAAAACAGTCTTCCTTGCTGAGACAAAGGTGGACTGATTTTTAAAATTTGGCAACCTGGACCTCTTGTACTGATATGGAGCACACATTGGTAGAGAGTCCAGAGCTAAACACAGTATTCTGAAGGCATGATGAAGTAATCAGGCAACAGAGCCGAATGAGAAATAAGATCTCTTTTGACTCACTCAATCTTAGACATATTCTCAGTGCTTTTGTCTTTGCCTCTGGTTTTGGTATTCATTGATACACCAGGATATATCCAGTCTAGTTTGCTTTTTTTAAATTTTCTTTTACTTTTTTTTTTTCCTCATTCATTCTCAAAATTTCATATACCCACTTGGTTTTCAGTCCTCTGAAGAAAGCAGACCTTCTGGATTTGCATAGTTGGCCTTGGAGGCTAACAAGAATGTGCTTTCTTAAGTGATTTCGGCTTCTTTGGCTTCTGAGGTCATAGACATAGTGGAAGAACACCTGCTCTCACATTGGTTCAGCACTTAATCCCTGTCCCAGACAAGCCTAGAAGGGCACGACACAGGAGATGAAGAATAATATAAAAAATTGCTCAATAACTTTTTGGAACATCCGGAAAGGTTCATGGATAATGATTCTATTTTCCCTGGTTTTATCATATCCACACCAAGAAATAAAATAGAAAGACACTGTTTCTTCAATTATTCCATTCATTGTTTGACAGATTGAAAAAAATATGGATAATCCAACGTCTCTGCAAGCAATACAGAGAGTCTTGAAGGACAGTTGTACATGTCCTGTATGCCTGATGCAAGCATAAATTTCTGTTGGCAAATGCTGCTTTGGCTAAGGCTCTTCAAGACCTTGTTACCTGTATGTGTCTATGTGTGTGTGTGTGCACATTTGTACTTGATATTTTGCTTTAATTTTTTTTCTAATGGAGCCTATTTTCCTTCAGGGTGGCAGGACACAGTGTATCCAAGAAGTCTGCCCCATTCTCTCATGTCCCCAGCACCTCAGTCACATTCCTGCTGGACAGTGTTGCCCCAAATGCTTAGGTGAGTGGTTTCTTCCCCTAGAATTTTGTAATTAATACAATATGTTTGTGCATAACATCTTTTAGACCAGTATTTCACAATACTGGTAAATTCCAGGAGGTGAAAGATACTACTGCTCAGCATTTATAATCCACAGATTTTGAACAGATACTCAGGGTCAGTGTTAGGGTTGTGATGGGTGGTAGTAAGCAAGCAGCTGCAGAAGAGCATTTGAACATAGACCAGTTGCCTTGCCTAGAAGGACAAATATAGAGATGCTTCCCACCTTCATTATATATTTTACAAAGGAGATTGAGGCAGGAGGAAATGTTCCTTTGGAGTTTGCCACAAGAAAAAGGTCTCACCATCTCATATTATTACTTGAGTAAGCATTTTCATTCTTGGTTTTGAGGAGATGCAGGTCAGAGGAAACTTCTGAACTGACATTGCATTTTTAGAAACTGTTGTCAGAGAGGCCACAGGTCCAGGAGTCCCATCTCGTGATTGCCTTCTTAACGTGGAATCACACTGTCATCCAAAAATATTTTCAATAACATCTTTCCAACACATTTTAAAGGTGTAAGTCATAGGCGTCTAAGAAGGGCTGCTTCTTCCAGGTCATGACAAGCACAGCAGTGACAAAATAAGGCACTGCCTTGTTTTGCCCTTTCTGTGTCCACAGATCCGACAGGTTAACATTCCATCGATTTCATAAACAAGGAGCACTTACATCCTACCAAGTAAATTAACTTTAGTTTGGTCTATGGGGTTATAACTAGGTTTGGAAAGATTTCAGAGCAAATTACTCCCAGTTCTTCAATGGAAACTTTTTGTAATTTTGACTATATTTTCATCTGAAATCTCTTTCCAGGTCTAGGTTAGGGATTTAGAGAGGTCTGGCCTTGGAGGCAGCAAATCCATATAGAATTCCAGGTTTTCACAATACTTAACATTTTTTATTGCATGAAACAAACCTGAATTTATTTATTTGCTAATTGAGAAGTGCCACAGATAAATGTCTGCCTGGAACATTTAACCACAGTACCAGAGAGTAATGCAGTAGAGGAATGAAATGGAGAGAACAGTCCAAATGCTGAGCTTCTGTTTTGGCTGAGGACATTTTTCCTTTCCTTCTGTAAACTCCCCTTGTCCTCTCCTCCCCATGCTTTTCCTGACTGAACTTTCACCTCCTTGAACTAGGCATTCAAAATGTAGCTTTAATTTTTGACTGCTTCAAGGGGATCTTTCTACAAGTTCTTTTTTCCCTTCTTAGAATGTAAAAAAATTCACTAATAATAATGAATTTCATTTTATGAGTTTTTTACTCTAAAGCTTTTCATATACCTGTGAATAGATTATGTCTATGTACAGGGAAGTGTTAAAAGTTTTGGAGGGGAGGTAAAGCCAAGGGATGAGTAACACACTGCATGGCAGTCGGGAAAGAGAAAAGTTTCCAGGGATGCTGAGGCATGGTTTTTAAAGTATCATGTGGAGGACCTCCCTGCAATTGAATTCCTGATACTCTGCGTACATAGCTTAGAAGAATGCTGTGGACTCTACTGGGACTTGAATTATTAGTTTAACTAGTGGTTATGAGCCAGCAAAGACAACCATTAAGCCAATATCTTCATCACCACATCTTTTAAAGTGGTGCCTCCTTTGACAGTGGTTTTTAACCAACTATTTGAACTGGGTTGGCCACCCGGAATTGCACTGAGTAGTTTGCAAGGCATGGCAAGAGGGTGTGGGAGAGAACGGGACCTTTGTTCACTTGCTGACACAAGCTATGAGGCTGAAGTCCTGGCCCCACAGCGAGCAGTAGAAGTGTTGTTACAGGCAGGACTATGGCATGGCTTTGCCCCTGAGTGGT
This sequence comes from Pachycephala philippinensis, assembly GCA_013397055.1. Lineage (NCBI taxonomy): Eukaryota > Metazoa > Chordata > Aves > Passeriformes > Pachycephala > Pachycephala philippinensis. The sequence continues at coordinate 1,346,148 of VWZT01001059.1, forward strand.
GCATGGATGTAGAGCAGTTCCTTTTACAGCTATTGAACATCCTCAACTGATTCCTTATGTCAGTCCTGCAAGAGAAATTAAACCTTTTGAGAAAGATGCACATCCAGTGAAAGGAAGGCTGGCTACACAAGCACAGGTGAATTCCAAGTATCTAATTTGCAGGAGAGGGAGGTTTAAATTGTGTCTAACTGAACAAGAGCAATTATTTCTTAACTTCTGTTAAACATTTGATTTGTAGAAACTGAAGGCAAATCCAGTGGATTTTGCTGTGTGCTTATCCTTTTATTCCCTTATATCTCAGAGAAAAATGGAACCTTTTTCTTTCAAGATGCTCTGCACTTATCAAGAATTATTGAAAAAGGAAGGAATTACAGTGTGCCAAGACCTGATTGTTTGAAAGCTAAAATATTGGCCTAGTACTTAGTACTTCTAGTGTGTACTTAGAGTGGGCATTCCATACCTCGGATTTGATGCCTATTAAACATTAGACCTCAGAAATTATAAGGTAGGAGAGTGACAGCCATTCATAAAAAAACTTATTAGTTGGCTGCCTCCACAAGTAAACAGGACAATTTAAAATTAGGAAGGTAAGTATAGTGTTTTTGTGAAGAGCTCGTGTATGTATTGTAATGGTCACTTGTTTAAAATAACTTACTGGGAAAGAAGCTGAGGCATAAGAGAAGCTTACAGGAGCTCAAACTGCATTATAACTTGGGTCTGAAAGTGCTTGCAGGATTGCACATCTTCAGGAAGATTTGATTTTGGTGCTGCCTTCCTTGTATAGTGCCCAAAACCCTTGCCTCACTCCCATTAAACCCAAATATTTTGCAGATAATGGAAACTAAAATATCTTGTGTTGCCTTCATTCTGTTCATAAACAATGCAAATTCCTGTATTTCTTACGTGCTACACCAAGCTATCTTAATGAGACTGGACAACGCCTATGGTTTTTTTTGGATCAGTGTCACTGAGTTGATTTAGCTTGGCTGCTGTGAACCCCTGAGGTAGATATGCTAAAAGAACTTAAGACTGCTTTATTTGATAACTTATTGCTTTAAGTTAAATACTGTTTAAACTAGTTTAAGTGTACCTACCTTAAGAGTTTGCAGTGCTTACTTTTTATTCCTTTAGCTGCACTGTGCACTTTATGAAGAGGAGAAGAAAGATTTTTCCTATATAAACATGCCATAAATCATTTCTATTCCTTCCCACAGTAGAATTTGTAGAGATGAATGTGTACTAAAAGAACAGTGAACTGTTAAAAGTACATATTTTTTTCACACTGAAGTGGAAACACATAGCAAATGATGCATTGCACATGAATTTGGTCTGGTGACAATAAGCCCTACTATTTTTGTTGACAATGTGTCATATTTTTAACCACATTTTGTTTCTATTACTGTTTATTTATATTCAGGACAGAGGAAAGTTTTTGACCTCCCATTTGGAAGCTGCCTCTTTCACAGCAACGTGTATGATAATGGTTCCTCATTTGTATATGACAACTGCACAGTGTGTACATGCAAGGTAAGTCCATAATGCTTTGATATTGTGTGCTGATGGTTGTCTGGCTTAGCAGTAATTTGTAGGGCTGTGGAATTGTAAGACTGATACTGTTCTTTGGCACCTTGTGTGGTCTCAAAGAATCTGATCTGAAGAGCACTTGCACTTGTGCTAGGCAAGTTTAAAAAGTTACTGAGTGCCTCAGCTGAGACATGATGCCTGACCCTGTGTGATGCAAAATAAAGTTGCTCAGATTATGTGGTCCTCTTTAAGACTGCATTGGAATGGAAGAGGAGTTTCTAAATGATGAATTACCACGTCTCTGCTGAAGGTCAGTGATTTTTATTTAGTTCCCTAACATGACTGCAACCACTTGCACATTTTTACCAAGGCAAAAAAATAAAAGCGCCACCAAATCAGTGAGATTTTGCAGGCCAACAGAAGTACAAGCTGGGCTTTAGCTTCATAGACCATTAAAGATTCCCTTTACCTATAAATAATAATTATTTTCTCTGAGCTGACCTATTCAAAGCAGTTGGGCTGTATCTTGGGTGGATGCAATGATTGAGCAAACAGAAGTATATAAGGACACACAGGAGCACAAACATCTTGGTGATGATTTTATGATTTCCTTTCACCCTTGTACCTAGGATTCAACAGTGATATGTAAGAAGAGGTGCTTACTTCCTGGTGAATGCAATAAAAACAAAGACCACTGCTGCAAGGAGTGTGTCTCATATATCTCTCCTGAGGAGGTGAAAATGTGCAAGTTTGGCAATAAGATCTTCCAGGTAAGGTTGCAGGTGTGGCTCGAGTAGGTTCCATTGTAACAGCCAAAATAGCATGAGTTTGCTGTAAATTAGTATTGTAGCTTGTTTTTGGCAGAATCCTCACCATCCTGGTCCATGATGGAACAGCTCAGAGGCAAAGCTTTGCAAAATTTTCCATCTGTTTTTTCTTTTTCTGAGTTTGTGTAAATTCTGCTGGTAGTCACCATTAAAGATTAGTTCCTCCTCGAATGTTGCACGTTGTCTCCCCCTCTGTATGTAGATGTTCAAGCTGCTGTTTTGTGACAATTGATGCATTTTTAGTAAGAGATATTGATACCTTGCTTTCCCAAACAAACACTGATACACATGGAGGAGATATTCTGCGTGCTATGTAGGCTTTATTGGCTGGGCCAATGAGTCTTTTCCATAGCTGAGCCAACAGGAGCTTTGTGAAGTTCATTTTGGCTCAAAGTTACTTGATTTACTACGTTTCACATCTCTGCTAAGGACAGCACCCTTGACATCTTATACTGGGACAGCCATGTAATAACTGTTACCTACTACACTCTCACCCAATGTATTCAAGTCGCAAGGGATTCCCTGCAGAACACTTCTGCTGTTCCTGAGACCTCATTTGTTTTTCCAAGTGGTGCAGCTTTTTTTCACACTGTGTCAGAAAAAGATTCTGTCACCTCATGGGCCATCTGTGAATTAAGAGACCCTTGAATCAGATCAAATGTTATGTCCTTTGTGAATACTTGGTTTGCTCAGCCAGAATTGCTTCCCATTTAATCCATCTTTTGTGTACATAGCAGAAGTGTTTATTCTGGAAATTACATGTGAACCTACTGTACGCTGAGACTATGCTCCATCTGATTGGCACTTTCACACTGGCGCCATTGTGCTTCAGGAACAAATGCCTACTTCTTAGGCACCCAACTAAAATATTCTGCTTCTTGTGAAGATTTTATTATATTACTAGTATTATATGGAGTGTGAAAAAATAACGAGACAGTACATCCATTTCTGGCCTTGTGTGCAAAAAAGTAAATTCAGTGTTGCTCAGTTGAAGTCAATGGTCTAACACAGGTAGAACGGGCACAGTAAATGTGTTTTTGCACTCCTGTGCAATCCAGCTGTAAGACAAAAATTCAGGGCAGCTGCATGCAGTCAGCTGTGATGAATTCTGGTACCTTTGTAGGTGCCTGGTGAGTGGTCATTAGAGACCCAAGAACATCAGAAACACCAGGCAATAGAAACATGCCCTAGAAACAAAAAATAGGAGAGAGAGAGCCTTTGATGCAGCAAGCTGAGCTGAATCAGTCAGGCTCCTTGGCATTTCAGATATAGTCTGTTTCTGTTTCTGGTCAGAACATCATGTTGAGGTGGGCACGTAATTATTCACAGCTGTCTGGTTGAACTGCTTGTTCCTGTCAGGTCTATCCTCACCCTTCCTTCCCAGCAGCCTTGTAAACAGAAAACATGCACAGTTTGGCTCTAAGCAGACTACCATAAGACTGTAAGTGGGTGAGACAGAATGTTTTAGGAACCACACTTGGCAAATGCAACACCATGTAAAAAGAAGCCAGGGCAGTTCCACAAGCAATTCATCCCAAGTGGGGACAAGACCACGAGGCATATTATGCTCTGCACTTCATATTTTCAGAGCTATACATAGGCTGTCTTACCTGCTCTGCTTTTGAGAGATCCAGCACTGTATCTCTTCTAAATACTTTCAGATGTTTAGCAGATCAAATATCTGTGAAAGTGCTGTAGTAATCTAAATTAGAATTCATTATTTGACCATTCCTGCCCTAAGTTGAAATGATGCTACATATGGGAATAAATTCACTATATGCTGACATCTTAATCAAATATTTTCATGTGCAACAACTTAAAGGCATCACTCAACCCAGTGAATCAGGTTTTTCTAATTATGTGAACTTAAATGAAAATTTGGGGTAGGTGTGATCACAACTCAGATGCTTATTGGAGAGAAAACAATGCAAATAATCAGGACACTGTTGAAAAATGCAAATGTGATTTGGTTAGCTTTGGAAAAATTAATTTCTTACCAGAAAGGCCAAAGGAAAGAAAACCTGGCTGAATTTGATCTCTGTCTTGAATCCAACTGGACATGGACAGACACCTCAAAATAATTTAGACTAAACAATGACACAATGCCAACAGGAAAATTCATCCTTTCTTGTGCAATGATACATTGCTGAAATAGCTTCTTGTTGCCACCCCAGCTGATACTATATCATGTTCCCTCTTGCAGGATGGAGAGATGTGGTCCTCTGTGAACTGTACCATCTGTGCTTGTGTGAAAGGCAAGACAGAGTGTCGCAAGAAACAGTGCATTCCAGTCAGCAGCTGTCCTCATGTGAGTTTTTTAAAAGAACTGAGCTTTCTTCTCTTTTCTGCTCCACCATTATCTTTTCCAGTGTTTCTTGGAAGTGTGTGCATGACCGTAGGGCATGCTGTTTGGAAAGAAGGGATCCTCTGGCATGTTAATTTAGGTTGGCATTCCCCAAATGTGCTACTGTTATCCTGAATATGGTCTTCCCACCTCTGTACTTGCTCTGAAGAATCTGCTCCTCCTCTCCTTCTCCTTTAACTTTCTCTGTCCCAAGTATCTGCATTGGAACAGTTCTTTTTGACTTTTATTTAATAGTTTTATAGAGTGGTGAGGTGGCTATGTTAATATTTCAGTAGTGTGCATATTGTTAAGGCAAGCCACAGGAGGTTGTTGTACTTGCATTTCCCAGTGCATATGAGGCTTAATACTTGGTTGAAAATGTAAATTAGGCAAATCAAAGAAAATTAGTTCAACCAAGCCATGCTGCTTTCTCTAAGGTTGTGGGCTGGCTATTTTTTTATTTGAAAGTCACCACCAAAGAGTGGTGTAATTGTAACTTAATGGTGTCAAAAATTAGGTTTACTTGAAACCTCGAGCTAAAATCAGCCTTTGTTTCTTGGATTTCTGACACTGAAAAATGATTTTGGTCTTATGGCTCAAGCTTTCACAAGATGGAGCTCTAAATAGCACCTCATGTAGGGGTAGGCTCTTTGAGCAAAACTGCAGAAGAGAGAGCCAAGTTGTTAGCATTACACCTTCTCAGTGTTTCCTTCTTGATCCTGGAAGCCAGTGGGGAAAATATGAATCACAGACGCCTAGATATAAAATTTTTAAATGACAAACTCTTCGTTTGTAAAATTTTATACATGTAAACTTTTGACAGAAATGGTGGTAGAACAGAGAGCCTGCACCTTGGCACTCCCCGTTCTGGTGTGACGGTGGGCTTCAAGATCCTCAGAAGCGGCAACATCCTTTTTCTGTCACTCTGGCGCTCACTGCAGAGGGCAGTTCTCCTCTTAATGGGCCTCACACGAGATGCTGCATACGCATCAGGAAGTGTGAACAAATGGAGCTGTTCTTCTGGGAATGTTATATTGCTCGTGGCAGTCAAGTTTGCTACCTTCATACCATACACAGTGTAAGCAGAAAGTGAGAGTTTGGGCTCTTCAGGTCCCTTCAAATTCTTTGTTCGCCAAGAACCTCGCACACACTGCATTGTATTTATATTTTCCTTGTGCTGATGCATTTTAAATGTTTAAGGTACTTCTGAGATCAAGCAGCTAATATGACTTAGTAGACATCTTTAGTGAAGTACTTCGCTTCAGCTGTATCCATATATAAATTTGAGCATTGAGATGATCAGTTGAACTGGCTTCTAAAATGAAAAAAGCCGTGAGTAAAAATTCACCCCTGACAGTGCTGCAGCATATAAGTGAGACTGACTGACAAACTTGTTAGTGTTGCTATAGAACCTGCTCCAAGGTTAATGTGAAGTCCTAAAATGCCCTTGACCTCTGAGGTGAGTCCACAAACAAGGTCTGGTTCCTTAGGCCTGGAAAGACCAGCCTTGTTACCCTGCAGTACCATTCCCCCCAGTATATAACTAGTCAGCCAGCTCCCCACCTTAAAATGCAAGCTGCAGGCAAGCCCACTCTCCTTCACAGGTACACGTTACATTTCTGCTCTTCCAAGCTAAATTGGAAGAACAAGTAGGAGAAAGAATATAAACTCTAGATTAAGATTTATTTTCCTATTCCAAGTAGGTACCAAGTAGTTTTAAAGCAAATAATGTATGCTAATTGATTTAAATATTTTACTTTTCATCTCTGCTCCACTATCTTTGATGAGACTTTCCGTCACAAATCTATAAACATCAGTTAAACACACTACATTATTTGAGATAAAGATACATTAGTGGTTCTGATACTGACAGTCTGAATATCATGCATAGAGTTATGCTGCTGTCTCTGCAAACTGTAGATGTGTGCACTCCATTCCTTTTCTCTCTTCACAATATTTTTGACAGTAAGCAGTCTCCACTGACTGTTGAAGACTGCTGTGGAAGAAAATGTGGTTTAGTATCCCTTAGGTGTCAGGCAACATAAAGTTATCTCATTAAGCCTGTATTATTATACAGACAACTGAGTGTGAAAGGATTGAAGTTTCACAAAGAATTTAGAATTTTGTTCCTTGACTTAAATGCTTTACCATGCCGTCTTAATACTCTTTGCATGACACTGTGGGTGGGTTTTTTTTGTTATGGAATCTTACTTTATTTATATCATCATAATTTTTGGCCAATTATTTCTTGAAAGTATGGGTTTCAAAGTGGTAATTCTGCAGAAATTTCCAATACTGCACAACCATTTGTATTATTCAATCTGTTGGTTGTATGCTGACATATTTTTTAAGACGGTTTCTGCCATTTCTTTAATTTTCTTAATAGAGCTAGATGCAAACTTCTGTTTCTTTTGTTCTTTTCTTTTTGGAGCATTTAATCCCATATCAGTAATTACAGGAAGTGTCTTTCTTAGATTCTTTTCATCTGCTGCAGAGGCAATACATTTTTCAAATTCAGTCCCTTCTGTCACATTTATAGTAAGATTGGTCCTCCTTGGCATTCTAGTAAGCCTTGTGGCTTGTGGTTTCTGTTTCTTACTTTCTGACTACTGACTCCACACAGATATTCCCTTTCTCAAGTTACCTTCCCTGCAAGGTGCGGTACATACTGGCCCCCATTCAGCAAAGCTATTAAGCATGTGTCCAGTTCTGCTCAAGTTAGTAGGCCCTCCATGTGTGCTTAAACTTAAACACATGCTTAAATACTTTATAGAAAGGGAACAATCTCAACATTTGGCAAGACTGAGTTTCAGAGATCCTTTAGACTTCTTCTTATTGAATTTGCTATTTACTTGCCCTAGCTCTGCTCTACTCTGTTCCTTGCCTTTTACCATCTCCTTTCTGATTACCCATCCTTATAAATTTTCACTTTGTCCCCTCTCCTTACGCCTTTGCATTCCTCACTAACATCTTAAGTCTGTGGTAATGATCAGTGGTCATGAACATGTCTCTTTTTGTACTGCTAGAGGAGAGCTTGGTGAATTTTACAGCACATAACCTTTTCTGAGCTCCAAGGCTGTGCAAAAGTTAATAGAATTAAATTCATGGCAGGTGAAGACATTTGCAGAGTTCGATTCTGTGGGTAAATTTTGAACCTGTGAACTTCAAGTGAGCTGAAAATTTATTCAGAACACGTTCTCCCATCTCTAGCACAGACTGCATATAATGTTATACACATCTGTTATTATTACAAACAAAAAGTTGCTGTTTTTACTCTAGTGCCAAATGAGGCACAAAAAAACAACAGCTGTTGCTATTGCACAACCAAACAACCCCCTTCCCCCAGCAATTAGTCTTGCCTTAAAAAAAATAGAAAATAAAAACCTCAGACACAAAATTGAAAACCCCACAAAAAAGAAGAAAAATCTCAGAAAATAAATAGACTCAAATGTGGTCTGCTTATAAATATTCATAGGGAAAAATGGGATCACATCACTTAGCCCACTCCTAAGGGAACCCTCAATGCTAACGAACTCTTGCAGCACATGTTAGCAATAATGGGTTTCCTTATTCTACAAGACAAAAACAGGATCTCGGGCCAACATGGTGGCTCAAGTAACCAGCCTCAGCAGGCTGCCTTGGAGATTCCAGTTTCACTTGAATTCTTGCCACTTCCAGCTCGGCTGATGATTTCAACTCTTTTGTTGAAAAAGAGAGGTAAGGCTGTGCAGTGCAGTGTGTGGCATTCCGCTGCATGTCTCCGTTCGTACAAATGCGTGTTGCCAAGCTGACTATTTCTGTGTGGTTTTAAGGGTTCCTCCTTTAAGGGGTTTTGTTCTCGCAGGTGCTTGGTAGGCCTCCCTGTTGCAGCCTGCTTCTCAGCTATTCTCTTGGCCCAGGGACCTGGGAGTCACAAAAGTGACTGCTCGCTCTGCCAGTGCAACTCTGATCCAGCACTTTTCTTAAGTCCAGATGTGTCTCAAGTCTGTTCCCATGCAGTTGCAATATTCAAAGAGAAGCTTACGCTGAACTGAGCCCTGTGGATGATGTGCCCAAGGATTCATTCACACCATCTGTGTACATCAAGCAAGAGCAGGATGGAACATGCTCCACTCCGGTTTGCTAGCAGATACTTGGAGTTCATATCTCCCCATGCGCATCATCAAAGCTTGGCAGCACTGTAGGCAGAAAGCAAGGCAGACAGCAGTACGACTGCCTGTGCCTACTTCCCCACTCTTTGAATAGACCTGTCACCAATTTGTTATCTGTTTTCACAAGTTTTCTATACTGTTTAGTGGGCAGGATAGCACAGCTCCATTTGCTCGCTCTTGCTGTCTTCACCTACTTTGAGGGGAACAGGAGCAGTAGTCACAGAGGGGACTTCAGCTGCTGTTGGAGCAAAGGGTCAGTTCTGGGGAGCAGCACAGCTCCATATACCTCTTCTTTCCCTGTGTGGGAATATGGGTGAACTCCAATATCACCATAAGTTCTGTTATAACCACCACCAGTTTTTGCTTGGAAAAACACATTGTTCAGTCTGAAATTTTCCAGGCTTATCTGCTAGCTGGCTGATTAACTTTAGGTAATTTAAGTAAAAGCAGATAAAACATCTTTTAAGCTGAGAAGACTGAAAAGGAACATGAATCTACATACACAGAGGCATACCTCCTGCTCCTAGTCAGCCTTGTATAAGACACAACCAGAAATACATGAACCAACTTTCCTTCCTTCCTTCCTTCCTGCCTTTCTTCCTTCCTGCCTTTCTTCCTTCCTGCCTTCCTACCTTCCTACCTTCCTGCCTTCCTGTTTGGGAGAAGTGTGGGGGTGGAACAGGTTGCGTCTGCACAGGGAACGCATAGGAATTGTATAATTTTGGGAAGGTGGGGGAAAAAGTAATGAAGTGATCTTGTTAACGCAGTGACTAGTCTGCTTTAGCTATCTATGCACGAGTCCAAAATTCTCTCACAATCTCTCTAAAGAGAAAAGTGGTAACAGAAAACCCTTTTAGTATTTAATTTCTTCTAAGACCACCAGGAAGCTCGTTGAATAGTTCTGTCTGTTTTTAGCACCTGATATTTGAAGTTGTAACCAGGGCACTGAGTTCAAACACAACTTGAACTATTTTCAAAGGCTTATCCAGTCTTACAACATGACACAGTCATTACTCCAAGAGCTGTTTCATTAAATCAGCCTGTCTTTCTCCCAATTAGGGTAAAATCCTGAACAGAAAAGGATGCTGTCCGATTTGCACTGAAAGTAAGTTCTTTCTTCACATTCTTTAAATTCTTTTTTATTTTTTCTGAGAAAATAAATATGTAGAAATATGCTTCCTTTTCTGCTTTCTTTTTAGAGGCAGCTAAAGGGCAGGTGATTATTTTTGGCCGTGGATTTTGTCTCCTATAAATCTGTAAATTTAAAATAAAATGCCTGGGTATTTTGTTTTTATTTTATTTTTCAAAATGACGCTATTTTTGTCAAATCTGAGGTGCTGCATTTTGAAAAATATAGTTGGCCTGTGAAATTTGTAGGCAATAAAACAAGAAAATTAATGAAGTTGTAACTTTTAGGACTTGGGTACCTTTTACACCTGTAACTAACAGTCTAGCTACGTGCATATATAATCACACCTTTGCAGATGATTTGTGAGAGTTAAAAAAAGGTGTGCAGAAATGTGAGACACAGTCTGGGGCAGCAGTGGAAAATAGAATAGACAACTATCCTTCTTTGTTTATGATGTTTAGTTAAACCCTTACCTTCTTATCCCTTTACTCCTCACTTCAGAAATGATCATTAAATTGCAATATCATCCTCCTACTCAGCAAAGGACTTACACAAACACTTATCTTTAAGCTTGTTCTATTTAAGGCAACAGGGACACCTGAAGTTAGCAAGATACCATTATGTATTTCCTTCAGTACGTATTTAAGTGTTTTACCTAATAGGGACAGACTGCTGAAATGTGGTTTTATGATCTACAGGAAGGCTTTTGAAAGAAGAAAATGTTCCTATTCTTTTGTCTAAAATCAAATGGTTTTGCTGTTCAGCTCAGTTCTGGGTTCTCTTGAATTGCACAAATCCCGTATGCTAAGTATCTGTTTTTTCACTCTGCAGCTCAATTATTTTGAAACGTGTAACTTGGGATAAAATAAATCTAGCTTGCAGACCTTCATTATCAAAATGAAAGTAAATACAAGTGACAATCTCAGAAACACTTGAAATAATACTGAGCAGAGGAAGAAATGAAAGAGGATTCAACTGACTAGCAGTTGATTTCATGTTAGCTCGGTCTCAAGGGAGAAGAAATTTGCATAGACCTTTGCTCAGATATGACATACCATTAGTGTCATGAATTTATCAATCTCTATCTCTCCTCTTTTCTTATGTTTCAGTCTCATTTAGCCTTTCTCATGTGTTCGTCCTATGTTCTTCTCTAACATGAGAGGGGAGTAAAATAGTGGGACCAGCCACTCCCTCAAAGCACTGGAGACTCTCTACTGTAAGAGGTTAAAAAGAAGACAGTACAGTGACTCCTTCAGAAATGCTGCCAGAGAGTGATGACTTGTGATAATTGTTTCATGGGAGAAGGAGGCAAAAAAATACAGTTCTTCAAAATTAAAATAACTCATCTAGGAACCAGGTTACCTAAAAACTCGAAACTTCTTGATGGTATAAGAAGGGAATAATCATGACTAAAAACATGTGAAATTAAGGCCAGATCATTGTTGCTTGTCCTCCTGCCACGCAGGTCTGTAAAGAGCCTAGCTGCGTCTTCCCAATGACCGCTTTCCAGGTACTGGCAGACCGCTATTAGGTCTCCCCAAAGGATAAACAGACTTGTTCCCTTATGGGAAGGGACCGAGGGTCTTAAGGGTCCTACCTGCATTGCACTGCCTGTACTTGAGTTGAAGTCGTCCTGTCTCACAGTCCCATGCTCCACCAGTGCACATGAAACAGAGGGGTCCTTTTCTTACAGAGTTGTCTCACTATGGACCCATTTAGTATTTGGAGAAGAGCTGATTCCAAACTTTTTTATCAACAGGGCATTCTTGGCTTTTACTGATAATGTAATCAAGGAGCTTAAATGCCCAGTGTCATACAGTAGTGGTGGCTACCACTAGCTATTTTAACATTGGTATTTTAACATTTGCCATTTGCAAAGAGTTAATTCCACCTTTGCACCAGAAGTGCTGTAAATTTCATCATGACTATCATCCGATAGTAATTGGAAACTTTGCTAATTCAGCCAATTTTTGATAAGATGTACACACAGCCCCTTCCCTCACCCACTCACTGATGTTGATCCTGATCCTCTCTCCACATACTAACACACCAAACCTTTCTGGCGCTCCAGCAGATATTAATTTTCCAAAGTAAAAACAACATAGGGAGGTACAAGAACATACTGTACACGGGAGAGCTTTGAGTACAGTTTAAATGCAGCCAATTTCTATGAAGTGGGTCAAAACCAGTCACGTTGTGAAAGGATACACTTTAAACTGAAAAAAAAAAATAATCAAAGGATTATTTTCAAAGCAGTTTGTTGCAAAGAGAAAAAGCACCTCGTCTCCTAAAGGTCTAGAGAGTCTCTTTTGTCTACTGTTGCTGAAGTTAACTATAGTTAGTTTTGGCATGTTGGTTTTTAAGCTCCATGGCTGGTGTACAGTTATCACTAATTAAACACAGTGGTCATACCAGTGGAAAATTCAACAGTTTAGTTTATGCTGCTGTAAAAAATGTAATGAAATGTACTCTTTTGGGCTTGATTTAGAAAAATCACCACTGACGTCAATTCCATAAATTAGTAATCCTATGTTAGACCAAGGTCATTTTCATATTAAAAATAAGAAAAAACTAAACCTGAGTTCAAATAACATTAACAGACTGCTCTCAGCTTCAGACAAAGATAGGAACTTGCAGTGGAAGCTGAATCTTTGTTCTTGACAAAGAAGAATTCATAGGCCTTGCTGAAATTACAGTCCACAGGATGAAAACTTCCTACTAAAAGCATGTAGATATACTTTATCAATAATACTAGAACAATTGTACACAGGTCATTGTGAGATTTTGTGGATGAAGTCTTTTCAAAGTGGACTGCAATCATCTAGGTTTACATGTACAGTACACATGATTAATCTTGCAGTAAAGGCTGCTTTTGGGACAAAAAGTTTTGTTCCTCACAAATCATTCCTCAGCTTTTTTAATTGACAAAATGATCAATGGAGCTAAACCAAATTCAAGGGCATTTGGACCCACCTTAGGAGTAAAAGGTTGGTACTTTCACTTGGTCCTGCATCCTTTTTATGTGTTTTTATAGAATTACTGAAAAAAGCAGTGACTTTCAAAGAAAAGAAAAAAAGGAAAAGAAACAAAGTGAGGTTATGCATTGTAGGTATCTGTGAGAGCAGGAAATGGGACTGAAGGACCACATAGGTCCCTGTTTTTTCTGTTATTTCCTTTCCATGAAGAAATACATCAACAAAAAGACTGCAATTGTTTATTCATACTGGAATACTATTCATGATTTACCTTCCATTTCAGCTGTGATGGTCTACTGTATAAATATGTGTTTGGACAAATTGGAATAGCTATTTTATTTATGAAATAGACCATAAAGACTCCTGTGGAGTTTTTGACACCACACCTTGTAATGTGTATTATATCAAGCTGCACTATGCAGCAGTTATGAGGAAAGTCCTCTATGGCTATGCATTTTTTAAAGAAAACTTAATGAAATTCTATTATGCGTGTTCTGTAGCTAGTTTTTAAAAGTTAATAATGTGTTCTGTTTGATTTAGGGCTTAATTCAGCATATGGGCTAATTACATTCAAAGTTTCATTTTATTTTTAAAAAGCTGAGATATTTTTGAATTATAGGTGTGCAACCAGAACACCCTTCACTGGTAAACTTGTGTTTTTTCCTCTCTCTCCTTACTTAGAAAGTGTCCAAACCGATTTTAGTTATAATTTAAAGTATATTTTTCTTGGCCACTCTTAACTACCTACAAGCCCAGCAGAGTGTGACCAGACATCTGGACATCTTGGACTTCAATTGACTGCTCTGATCTCCTGAAAAAACAAAACAAGCTATTCCATGAGCACCAGAGCTAACAGAGCCTGGTTTCCTATGGATTTGTGTCCCATTTCCTTTATATCCCAACAAATAATAAACCCAGCTAGAGACAATATATCCTGTGGCTGGTCTGGAACTACAAGTGTGCTAATTGCCCAGCCAATATGCTCATGCGCCAGGCTGGTCAGGATGTGTGTGCTGACTGTCTGTCTGGCCTCCACCACGCAGTATATATATTTTGCCTTTCTAAAAAGGCTAAATACTGTCTGGGGGAATGGAGGCACTGGGTGGAAGGCAGAAAGGTACTTTTTGGCAACCACTTAGTTTAATAAGTGGTTCTTACCTGTACTCAGTGTACTACTTACTAGAAATGAGTAGCCTTTCAGACTTTTATCCCTCCACACTGGCCAAACAGGTTGTGATTTTCTTTTCTTTATGAGAGTATGTTAAAACTTAGGAAATGCTAATGTGTTCTTTTCCATGCTGTTGCTTTTTTAGCTTCCTTTTTTTGTACAGCTACATGTGTTTTCAAAAACACTGCCTTTTCTAATGAAAGTCACTATTTCATCTGAATTGGGAGCATGATTTGAAAATTCAAGGAAAACATGCCAAGAGTTCTATAGTATTCACTTTTAGCACCTAAAAACTATTATTAGTTTGCAAGTAAGCTGTAGAGCCTCAGGTGGGAGCTGAGCAAACTGCATTAATCACACATGTAGTTTAATATTTTAGTCAAATGTAAAAGTGTGAAGTCCGTATTTAGTTGCTTAAAAAACAAATGTGAAAACTGCCAAGCTTCCAAAAGCTTTTATGAATGCCAGAAGGTTTGAATATTGATTTGGGAGCAACATGCAGGATTTCCAAAAGAGGTTTAGTGGTGTTCGCATCCAGCTCTCAATAATGTTTAATCAAAGCTGAGTGCCTGAGGTATTTTGAAAATCACAGCCTCCTGAACATAGCTCTGGGGCCCTCCTTTGAAAAATCTGTGTTTTTCAAGGATAGAGAGGGAATGGGTAAATTTGTGTTCATGTGCATGTCTAGATGAGCAAAGGAAGACACCAAAGATTATGAATGCCAGGTTCAAAACAAGGAAGTGGCAACGATTCTTCATTTCCTTTGCCCAAGGATGTTGTAGATGTCCAAAACATTGTTGGACTGGAAAAATTCACAGAAAATATTTCTATCAAAGGTTACTAAATTAAAAGAAATCATGTCTATCTCAGAAAGTCCGTAATCTGAAAGTATTTGGAGGTTGGGAGAGTCTCAGGGGGAAGTGTTGTATAGAATTGCCCTTTTCTAGCTCTACCTTAGACAACTGATACAAGGAGTGTTGGCAATAAACTGGGAATAATTTACTGTAGGGAAAAAAGGGAAAGATCTACGCCTGTGACACTGTGCCTTGTTATCATAAACTACCAAAATTCATGTTCCAGGGTTGGGGAATATAACTTTGGTGATTCAGCAGCAGCACCTCTTCATCTGTTATGTCCCAACAGAGAAGAAGGTCACACACAGTCTTAACTAGAGATCAGTGCTTCCAATAGATTTCAAAAATTGCCAAGTAGAAAGACTGGTTTGTTTCAGAAGGGAAAAAGAAAAGAAAAAGAAAAAGAAAACCATAAAATATGATGTGATTGAAACCCTCCCAAAAGGACATAAACAACAACCCGAAAGCTAAAAACGGCAGGAATTCTTTTCATGTTGACTGTCTTTTGCAGTCTTGTTACACCCGGTATTTAAGGTTTATTTCTAGGCCAACCACTTTTTCTTACTGGCAGTGCCTGAGTTATCACACACACTCTTGCAGGGTGTGGATTTATTTTTAAACCCCCCAATTTTAGCAAACCTTTCAAGAATGTTTTACACAGTGATATCAGAGAATCAATTATTCAGACTGTTTTTAGGTGGATTTTCCCTCCTCCATTTCCTTGGTTATTAAAGAAAACAGCGAAATTTGGATCAGACCTTCAGCTATCCAGTCCAAAATACATTTTTAACTGCACGGCATCAAGTTGACATATGACGTGACACGATGTAACATAACATAAAACAACATTACTCTGCATAACACATTAGAAATTAAAAATAAATATTTCCTTTGGATCCCGTGGGCACTATCAATTTTACTTGCACATCTCTAAATTATGTTTGTTCCTCTCATGTCTTGCCTCTTAGTCACTTGCTTAGGTGAAGAATCAGCCTCCCCCTCCCAAAAGGTTGGTTAAAAACATGTATAACATATCCACGTTCTTGGCCTTTAGAAACACAGAGAAAAATCAGATCTTTCCTCTGGAATCTTCACTGATGTTTGGCTGATTTTTTTGTGTTGATAATTTCCTTATTTTCATAAAAGTTGTTATTAAACTTAAGGAAAAGTTAAAGCTGGAAAAGCTGAAGCACAATTTGAGCTG
Source organism: Pachycephala philippinensis (assembly GCA_013397055.1). Classification (NCBI taxonomy): domain Eukaryota; kingdom Metazoa; phylum Chordata; class Aves; order Passeriformes; genus Pachycephala; species Pachycephala philippinensis. Next base: position 1,362,324 of record VWZT01001059.1, read on the forward strand.
GTAATAACATGTATCTTAATTAGTCGTCATGCAGATACTTAGATGTATACATAAGGAGATCGGGAACATGTTAGTATGATTTAGTAACAGGTAAAGTCAGATGGTCTTCATACAAAATCTATAGATTATTTTTCCTATTGGTAAAAATTATGTTGGTAATTGAAAGCCATATGGTTCCTGGCAATTTATGGAGAAACAATTATTCTTATAATGATCTTTGGAAAGCAGTTATTAACATACTGATTGGTATCAGTGAGGAAAAGAAAACTCACAGAAGTGCACATTTTTGAAAGCCCTCTCTTGCCTAAATGTGTTGGTTTTCAGGCTTTGCGTAAAGTCTGTTGAGCCTGTTTTCCGGAGATCTTGATCAAATATGGATCATTTTGACTTCTGTTGGAGCTGTCCACATGATGTCCTCGAGAAATTGAAACTTTTGGTCTCTAGTTGCCAGACACAGTAAAGAGGGGTAATAATGATCCCAAGATGAGTTACTGGTTTCGCTAAAGAAGCACGCGTGTGGCTAATTAGGCATAAAGTACAAATCACCCAGGTACTAGCTCTGTGATAGCTCTGCACCATGTGGTGAGGGGAGAGTGAGGTTAGGCTTTAGGAAGACCTTTCTCACAGCAGGGACAGCCCAACACTGCAACAGGTTGACAGAGGTGGCAATGGAGTTGCTGTTACTACTGCTCTTTGTGGGCAGGTTAGATAAACGTCTGTCAGCTATAATATAGGTACAGGTGATTCTTCGTGGCAGCTGGAGAAGAAAAAGGTAATGTCTCCTGGGGCCTCCTTCAGCCCCATTTTCTGTGTCTCCATGTAGGTTTCCTTGGGTGCTCTTTACAGCTAGAAAAACACCAGAAAGTTTACAGTTGCTTTAGCATAGCACTCTGCCTAGGCTGAAAAACTCTCTTGAGAAAGGCGTATTGTGTAGTTAGACGTGTATTGCACTCTATGGGAGGAATTCCCTTCCCCTTCTCCATAACATTCATGTCTCCTTCTTTTTTGTAGATTTGAATTTGCCTTTTTTAAGCTGGTTTTTCAGGCAAGCCATTATTAGTTGAACAGTCATCATCTTTCAAAGCAGCCTTAGCCCATGGGTATACAGCTGGCAATAGCAGTGTGCATTTCTCTGCCTTGAGACTCCGTCTTCCAGGAACAGCAGCAGTGTGGTTAGAACCTATTGTTATACCAGAAGGCTGCAAGGCGAATGCCTTTGCTGCTATCTTTGGTTGTGAGGCAATTCAATCAGTTGCTGGTTAGCTGCAGAGTAACTCAGCGTCATTGACATGAATGTGGAAATGCTCTGTCTTTGGGCTGTGACTTCTCTGACCAGCGTATGGCTGCAAACATCCATAAGAAATCTCCATCCGTTTGTAATGATGTAAATGATTGGTAGAGACACCATGCTCCTTGGCAGTCATTGCATCATGTTAGTCATGTACTACTGACTTTTAGTTGGGAGCATGATATCAATAACTACTACAAGTCAGTTGTGTATAAACAACATACACAATAGCTTGTAACACTGAATCAAGATGCTGGTTCTACAGGTATTTTAGGAAAAAAAAGATGTAAACATACCTAGTTTATAAATGTACATTATTTATAAGTGTGTATATGTAAAATATGGACAGAACCAGTTCCTGCTAAAGTGGTCTGATGGCTTTTAATTTCAGGGAGTCACTGAAATTTGAAAAAATTGTAATAACCTGAACTGTATATGATGTTTAAGGGAAAAAGCTACAGGTTAGCCTTCCTATGCTGCCCCAGGGATGAGCTGGCCTTTGGTTACCACTCACTTTGGGAAAGACTTCTGCTAAAGCAATGAAGCTTTTGTTTTTCCAAGATATATTTATTCCTAGTGGGTGCCAATGAAAATCTACCCCGTAGAGCAGATAGATTAGGTGAGAGCAGCATCTCTAAGTTCTTATCAACTGCTTTTTTCAAACTTCGATTGATCCTGATATGGCGCTTTTGTTTCTCACTCACCTGCAGAGCCTGGAGTTTGCACTGTATTTGGAGATCCTCACTACAACACTTTTGATGGACGGACATTTAACTTTCAGGGAACATGTCAGTACGTTTTGACGAAAGACTGCTCCTCCTCTGCCTCACCCTTTCAGGTGCTGGTAAAAAACGATGCCCGTCGGACCCGTTCTTTCTCCTGGACAAAGTCAGTGGACCTTGTGTTGGGCAGAAGCACAATCAGCCTCCAGCAGCACCTTACAGTGAAGTGGAATGGGACTCGAATTTCACTACCTTGCGAGACACCGCAATTTCAGATCGATTTGGACGGTTATTTGCTGAAAGTGACAACCAAAGCAGGTAGGACAAGTGTATGTGTGTGTCTGTGTATTTTTGTGTGTGTGTCTTTCTCTCTGAAGAACTTCTCAAGTTCGACATGAACAGTAGTCAGTAAAAAAGCATGATAGCAGTAATAATTATCATTATAACCCTTTAGAGATTAGAGAAACCCACAGCGCTTTCAAAATTCCTGCAGCCCACAAGCAGACAGAAATCCCAGCTATGAGTTTGAGGTCTGCAGGATATTGCTAAGCTGTGTTTCATTCTGCAGCTGACAGTTAACTGCCTGAATAGACAAATGTGCCATGACTTTCACTTACAGTAACTTAAAAGTGGCTTATGCAGAGTATGGTGGGTTGACCCTGGCTGGACATCAACCAAACATGCCCATCAAAGCCACTTTATCACTCCCCTACTCACCTGGACAGGAAAGAGAAAATATAATGGAAGACTCGTGGTTCAAGATAAGGACTGGTAGAGATCACTCAGCAATTACCATCATGGGCAAAATAGGCTCAATTTGGGGAAATTAGTTTAATTTATTGCCAATCAAATGAGGGTAGGATAATGAGAAATGAAGTAAAATCTTAAAAAAGCCTCCACACTCCCAATCCCCTTCTTCGCAAGCTTAACTTTACTTCTGATTCTCTCTACCTCCTCCTGCCCTGAGTGGCGTTGGAGGGGTTGGGAATGGGATTTGCAGTCAGTCCATCACATATTGTGTCTACCAGTTCTTCCTCCTCAGGGGGAGGACTCCTCACACTCATTCCTTGCTCCAGCGTTGAGTCCCTTCCATGGGAGACAGTTCCCTGTAAAGTTCTCCAATGTTAATCCCTCCCATGGGCTGCATTTCTTCACAAACTTCAAAAACACGGGTCCCTTCCACAGGGCGCAGCCCTTCAGGAACAGACTCCAGCATGGATTCCCCATGAGGTCACAACTCTTGCTAGCAAATGTGCTCTAGTGTGGGCTCCTCTCTTCATGGCTCCAGGGTGGACTTCCCTCAGGGTCACAGTCTCCTGTGGGCATCCATCTGCTCCATGTGGGGTTATCCAGGGGCTGCAGGTGGATCTCTACTCCAGCATGGAACTCCATGTGTTTCAGGGGGGCAGCCTTGTCTCACCATGGTCTTCACCATGGGCTGCAGGGGAATATCCGCTCGAGTACCTCCTCTCCCTCCTTCTCTACTCACTGCAGGGTTGTTTATCTTACACTCTTTCTCCTCTGACTGCCGTTGCACAGGTCTTTTCTCCCCCTTCTTAAATACATTATCCCAAATGTGCTACCACTGTTGCCAAGACCGAGCCCATCTTGGAGCCAGCTGGAATTGATCCATCTCAGAGCCAGCTGCAATTGGCTCTGTTGGACATGGGGGAAGTTTCTGGCAGCTTCTCACAGAAGACACCCCTGTAGCTCTCTGCTTCCAAAATCTTGCCATACAAACTTAATACACGGTATTGTTTGATGCTTACAGATAAGAACAGAGAGGAGATCAGTTCTTAAACATAAAATTTAGGTTTTTCAAAGTTGCAGCACCATATCTTGCAGTTTAGGTGAGCAGTTATATAAATTCATGGTTATAATGGCTGGAATGAGTTTAAGTTGTAAAATTATGGAAATATTTCACTGGGGCTACCCAGCAAAATGGAGGCCCTGGTTTGAAAAGCAAGGCCTAATTTACTGTTCAGTGCCATCTTATTGGGCTTGCTTTGTGTCCAAGTAAGAGGTTGTCTGCAAGGAACAGAGTCTACAGCACCACAAGCAAAAGGAAATTAGAAACTTTATAGAATATGCTACATTATTTCTAGAAACAGGAGAGACAGCATTCTCTCAAGTCTTTTGAATCCTAGAAAATACATTAATTGTCAAAATGCTAAACCAGAGGACTTACTTTTGTTTTGATAAACTGTTCTGAAACTATAGTATCCTTGCATAGATGAATGCTGAGGGGAAGTTTAAAACTTTCTCATTAGCATGTGTTAGCTACTACTATAATCCTGAGAGATTTCATTTACACAGGGAAGTACTGTTTCAGTGAGAATACTATTTACTGTTAATTCAATTAAATGCCGTGTGAAAGCAGTGAAACCAGTCTTTCTTATGGAGTGATACGGTCGCAGGCGTGACGCACAGTCATACTCATTATCTAGCATAATTTTTTTTCAAAGGGGACACTAGCACCCACTGTTGAGCTGAGAATTTAGACACCTGTTCATATAGCCTCTGGAAATGTGAGTCTGCATAATGTGGATCCCAGCTCTGGGCTCATTCCTCAAAGTGGCAATGCAGATTTTTGTGGCTGTCTGTAAAATGCACACAAGTTGACCATTATTCGCAACTTCTAATTAGAAGCATCTTGAGGGTTTTTCTTTGCAGCCAGCTGAACACCATGAATTCAGGCGATGTGGATTTCATTAGCCAACCACAGGCCAAGGAAAGGTTTTCAACTGAAGATGAATGACAGCTAATCCTGCTGCTATTCCATTTGTCTCTGGTGCAAGCCTAATAAATGACTACAAACATCCTTGTCCATGTGTTGGCAGAGGAAGTGCAAACATGGCATATGACAACATACCAAACAGTGTGTAATAACTGCAAATTATAGCCTAAATAATTCCTCCCCTTAACGGAGCAGGATCAGGTTTCTCTCGCTGAATACAGCATGATGGGCCAGGTCCTCCTTTCCCCAGCACATAAGGCCTGGAAAGTAGCAGAATGGCCTGGCTCCATTTTGCTGGGAGAGTACACAAGCAGCAGAGAGGCTGTAGAGAGGAAGAATGTGCTGAGTAGAACTGGTTTAAAGGCAAACACTTTGTTCCACAGGAAGTTCTGAGTACCAGGGGAAAAAAATTGGAGAAATTTCTGTTTCAGAAGGGAACATGGATTTTAAAAAAATATATGCTTTCCCAGTGTACGGTAAAAAAGAGAGGAAGGGAGGAAGTAATGAAAAATAAGCAAAACTGCTGCACTAGAAGTAAAATTCAAAGTAAAATTGGGCTGGGAAATGCAGGGTCTGGTGCTTACAGCTCAGCCAGCATTTCCATAGATTTTGGTTTTCCTTTTGCAGAGCTGGGAGTTGAGCCTTGGATAAAACAGGGAAGCCCAAAGCTTCAGGAAGTCTTGTGGTCCCTGGCTACAGGGCAATGTGCATGGCAGGGCAGTCCTGGAGTTTCATACCCCAATCGTTCAGGCTTCCAGGCAGCCCACCAGGCGAGCTGGCAGGAAACCAGCTTGGAGCCTTGCCTGTGCTGTGTTGGAAGTTCATTGAATACGGTATGTCTCCCTGAAGCATTTCAGTTCTGATGAATTAGCATTTTCCAGTGAAAACCTGTTTTGTTGCTAAATTCCTCACCAGCTGTGGTCCTGGATGCCATGCAGCAGAAGCCCTTGCACTCTGCACTGGCAGCTACGGGTATGCTTGGGATGTGTTGAGTCCTTATCCAAAATTTGTGTGTTAGAAAGACAAAAGTTTCACAGGGCTGGTGGTACTTACCTATTCCTCTATTGCACAAGCATTTTGTTGTTTTTTCTGTGCTATGTTTTGCACAAAGCCACTTTGCTGCACTTTTTCTGTACCACTTATTAAATCTTTATGGAAGAGTCGTTGGCTGGTTCTTGAGGATTCCTTTAAATCTCAAGGATGCCAGGAAAATCATGCCGAACAATTGATGAGAGCTCCCGTCATGAGGAACTCAGAGTGTGATGTACATAAATCCAGAAGGACTTTTTTTAAATGGAGCAGAGTACATAATGCGCCAAGTTAAGAAACCAAGTAACAAGTTGGTTAAGCATCCTTCAAAGAGAGGATAATTGGAAAAAATGGAAAAGTAACTCAGAGAATATTCCTTTTCTGCACATCTCCAGATGGGACAGATGTTGCATCCTTTGGCTTCACATCTCTTGAATTCTGATTCTTGTCCAAGTGAATGGGAAACTCATCCACTTTGGGCGGGGGGAAGGAAGGGGGGGTATAGGCACCAAGAAGCGCTTCCAAACACTTTCTGTCTGCCAAGGAGACCATTTCAAGCACTGCCCTGTAGCATAATGCCGTCTGTCACAGCTCTTGTTGGTTTACAGAAACTAACTGGATTTTCTGCTTGTGAACAAACAAAAGGCTCCAACAAAATTATCATGCATGTAGGAGTAAATACCCTTCCTTGTTACTCCAAAAAGGAATAGGCTCTGTTATGGACAGAAAGCTTTAGGCTGTTCACCAAAGCCAGAAATTACCCTTCCATCTGAGCAATTACAGCAGAATAAAGTGTAATTAAGCCATACCAGCTAGAGGAAAGTACGTCCATGTGGTAGTTACACAGTGAGTCTCTTGAATGAAATCCAGTAATCAAAGCAGGAATCTCTAGATATTAAAATGTGCATTTTTATATGCTGAGAAGAAAAGTCATAATTTTATGTTATTCTCCTTCTGCATACCTGCATGCCTTTTGCAGCTGTACAAAAGCAAAATATAACAAGTAAATTAACTCTGGTGAAGAGGACCTAAATATTCAGGAAAATTTTTCAGTTAACCTTTCATAATTAATGTATTTTCACTGAAGGTCGGTAAGTTTTATCTTGAGGAAAAAAAATAGTCCTAAAAGGAAAATTAAGATAGAATCCTTAGCTACTCTTCTTGGACTTTGTTTAAAGTAGGGAGCTTCTGAGGGAGCTTCTCTGAGGGAAGAACTTGAACACAGCCTTAAAAACTACAGTTATTTTCTCAAAAGAACTGTCTGAGAATTTGGATCATGATGCTTTAAACTTTGAGAAAGTTTATGTGGTTCTCAAGTCTAAAGAAATCTTGGTTTATAAGTAAATGGCAAGTATTTTCTAAATGCCAGCACGGCAGTATTAATCTTGTGTCTGCAAATCAAGCTGTGTTTTGTTTTGTTTTGTTCAGTGTTGTCAGAAGCAAAGACAGCTGGATTTTGAATTTGTCCAGCACTGATAATGTATGAAGCAGCTTAAAAGGCAGCTTTCCCCCTAGCCACTGTGCTGGCCTCATTAACAGTTGTAGTCTTGCACAATTTCTCAGTTGGCTGGGTGTAAAGTGCCTTTGGAGGAGGAGACAGTGGCCCCATCCATGCTGGGTTTATGAGGTAATTTGAAACTGATTTCAGGCATAGTTAGCTCAGGATATATTTGTGCTATCATTGCTAACCTATGGTGGTAAGAAAACGGTGTAATTGACTGTAAGTGACAGGTGATGCAGAATTACCTTCACAGCCTTGACGAGTAAATCATTCCCAAAACTCTCTGTGACATGGTGTAACCTACGCAAGCACTGGGGCAGGATGTTAAGATAACACCCCTTCTATAGCCATAATTGCTGCTTGAACCTCACCCTGTTCCTCTGCAGCACGGGTAGGAATTGTCATAGGAGACAATGGGATGTGTTGCTGAAGGAAGGGTTCCAGCTTTGAACTGAGTCACTGGTATGTTAATTACTTACATGAGGATAGGGCAGGATTTGGATCACACAGTGACAAGCACTGATTTATAAGGGGAAAGGGTGGGCTAAGCCAGCCCACACAGCAAATGAAGAAAGCTGGAGAGAAGCCCTGGTCCTGCACCACAGAGTGATGCTCTTTGGTATTCTTGGCTAAGCAGGGAGAACAGGGTAAAATCTGGATTATCCTGTTTAAAAGCAGGATTCTGTGTTTATCCTTAACTAATTGCTGCTCACAGGTGTTTTATGAGAATAAATTAACATCAGCAAAATGATTTGTGATCTTCAGATGCAGGGTTACTGCAGATGTGACATAGAATCATTCATGAAACATTGGAAATAATTACAAGAAAGGCCATTTTTTTGGGTAGAAGTTAAGCAGCAATGTTTCTTGGTGTTGTTTTTATCCCAAATTATATCAAAACTGTTTTCCCTTATGAACTGCCTATTTACTCCTCAAAGAATGGAATTCATTTAATTTACAGTCACTCAGGTAAAAACTAGAAGTTTAGTCTCCGCTTGATCTCTGGTCCCTCTAGAATATTGCTGGGAACAGAAGGACATTCAGAAAGTAGTTTATTCCCTCTGCATTAGACAATCCTGTTGTGATCCAGAGCTACCTATTTTACTCCATCAAAGGGCCTAGATGGCTGACTTAAGCTAGATACCAGCTTTTAGATGGGTACAGACGGATAAAATGGATTTCACTCACCAAAAGTAACTTTGATTTTGATGTTCTGGAAGTGCCAAACCTTCCTGTAAAGCAAATTGTAGCAGAGGACTTACATCCCAGCCACTAGATGAAGGTTAGATGTTTACCTAACAATTCACAGTGTTGCTAACTTATGCAGACTACTTCAAAAGGCTGGTAATTAATGCCTTTTGAATGAACAGTTTGAATCCAATTCAGAATGCTTTCTTATAACCCTTTTGCCCATCTGATATATCTTTAATCCTTGTAACTCTTTTTACTCCCCCAAAATAAGGTACTTGTACTGGAACAGTTGTATTCACCCCAAGGAGCCATCACTGTCAGCTTTGTAGGCAAAAATAGGATGTTTCCTATAAGGTGGTCACTCCTGGAGTCTTGTGGGACATGGACATCTTTGTATGACCATGACCTGTGCAATGGGTGACAATGGCTGAAATTCTGGGCCCCCCTGCAAAGTCAGCTAGAAATTTACCATAGCAAATTCAATTTGCAGAATTTTGTGAGAGCTCTCCTTTGATGTTGAGTGTAGTCTTGCCTTGGCTCCATATTTTTTAGGATGACCCCATTCATTAGCAAGAAGGCACAAAAATAAGAAGAGATAGGCATGAATGTATTTATAGTTGACTGTAATTTAAGAAACACTGCACTTGCCAGAGGCACTTACTGGGAGCTATGGGAGCTATATAGAAATCTAACAGCATTATCAGAACAAAGCAAATGGCTTTGTTCACATTCCCATGAACACTGTTTCACAAACATAAGGTGCAGTTTGTTATCCTCAATTTCTTCTTCTCTTTTTTTTTTCTTGTGCATTTTTTTCTTATCTTTTTATTAGGCTTGGAAATCTCATGGGATGGAGACAGTTTTGTGGAAGTCATGGCTGCGCCTCATCTGAAAGGCAAACTCTGTGGTCTGTGTGGCAATTACAATGGGCACAAGCGAGATGACCTGATTGGGGGGGATGGGAATTTTAAGTTTGATGTGGATGACTTTGCTGAATCCTGGCGTGTGGAGTCCAATGAGTTCTGCAGCCGCCCGCAGAGAAAACCCGTACCAGAGCTCTGTCATGGGACGGTCAGGGTGAAACTCCGAGCTCACCGGGAATGCCAGAAGCTCAAAGCGTGGGAGTTCCAGAGCTGTCATTCAACGGTGGATTATACCACATTTTACCGGTAAGTGTGGCTTACTGTGGAGGGAGATACTAAGTTACTGTGTGAGAAGAAAAACCACGAAGTAGGCCCAGTTTCAATAGCATTTGAACATGTGTTGAAATGTTTTTGCTAAGAATTAATATACAGGCTTATAGTTTTCTGAGTCCAGAATGAGAAGAAGATGGTCCTGAGCTAATAGACCTGAGCAGCCAACAGTGAGAAAGGCAGGCAGGCTTGAGATAACCTAGAGAAAAAGTACTTTTGGAGACTGAGGAAAGAGGGGGGAAGAGACTTCAAAACATTTTCTTAAAATCCCTCTGATTTCAAAGTCAGTTGTAAAATTGAGGCTGACTTTAATTGCTATTGCTTGTGGTTCAGAGAAGTGTGTCTTCCCAGAAACATTTTGAAAATTAGTTTATTAAAGCAGGGATATTAAATGTTACTAGTGCTTCTTGGATGGTGTGGTTTATGGGTTGAGAGTTTGAAAGGGGAGAGTTAACAAAAAATTCCATGTATGTCCCGTCCCACCCTGGGAGAAAAGAAAGACAGACGAGGATCTAGAATCCTTGTCTGAGTGAATTATTTAAGATTTTTTTATCTTTAAAATGCCTAAAGTCTAAACCACAGAGACATATTTTCTGTTCTTTAATTGGAATGAGTTTATTTACCCCTTACTCAGTTAATACAATTGTCTTTTCTTTTGATTGCCTGACATAAAAGGTAAGAGCAAGCTGAGTCACCGTTATATGGCTGTGGATGGAGCTGCCTGATCTCTGTGCTCCCAGCTTTCCCCATTTGGGCACATCCAGTGAACTCTTTGATTTATTAGGAAAAGCTTTCTAGAATGACTCGATTTCGCTTATGCATTGCTTTTCCCCTTTTTTATAATGAGACAGAAAGACTTTTATCTGCTCCAGCAGAGTACATCTGGGACTAGATGGTACTAGAAATGCTAGAAGAAGACATACAGCTTGGCTTGTAGTCTGTGTGCCTCTGCACTTATTTTGCTATGGTGTATCCCTGTGCTAGGAGCCTGGCAAAGAGTAAAGATTATAATGTGTGCAGGTTATAATACTTTATCTTTTCCAATGGCTGAAGGCACAACAGAGAGCACTAGAGAAGCTAACACACATACAGGGTCTGTTGAATGCATTTCAGCAACATTCCCATCTCACTTCCATCGTCCTTTAAAGGTAAGTGATGACAATGCAAATGGAAAACAGGCACAGAGAGATTTGTTTAATTTTGCAGTGGATTTTTTGTTCCTTTTTTAAAGTAGCTCGTGATTAATTTAGTGCAATACATTTCCTGACACCACAGCAGAAAGTGATTTATATTTTGGCTACAACAGTCAAAAAAATTCTACTTTGCTTGCACTCAAAAATTACCATAGAGCTTTTCTGTTCATTTAAAATGATGTCTAATGTTTGTCCTGGAAAGACAATGAAATCATGCAAGTATTTAATTTGATTGTGTCCTTCTGTACAAAAGTGTATTTTTCCCTAAGGAAATGTTATGTTGAAATGACCATCATATTCTGTCAGGAGTAGCTGTTCATTTGTTTCCATTTAGATGATGCTAGCTGTTAGAATGCTCAGCTTCCAACACAGGAATAAACTATAATTTATAGCTAAATAATGATATGTAATAGAATGCTGCTTCTTGTTAGAAACTGATAAAGTTGTAGCAAGGAATTTAGTCAATGACTATGGCCATTTTTCATACTAGGAAGTTTCTGCAAGGAGGTGGTGATTATGGGACACGCATTCAAGAAAGTTCTGGAGACCTTTCTGAAATAAATCTTTGCCGATATAAATATATGTGTGTGTATAAATATGAGCATTTGAGAGATTTTCATTTTTCATTAATTTCTTTTCAAAGAACTTATTACTGGTGATGTGCTTTTGCAGGAGATTTAAGTTTCCGTTACAAGAAATTCAAATTAACACAGCTTTTAACTGAGGTTTTTTTTGGAAAGGCATATTTAGTCAATGTTCTCTAATTTCAGGGTAAGTTTAACTGAAATTTTAAAAATTCTGGTTTTTTAACTCTGAACAGGGTCCTAGCAGTAAGAAAAGTGAGGGGGCAGAATGACAGGGTCAGATTCTTTTATTTTCTCCTAATGTCCTCATTGAATGAATAGCTTCTCAGTTTTTACCCTCCAACATTACATATTATGGAATTTTTCCTTTTGAAATACTACGTTTTCAAGAGTTAACCTTTCTTGGTCATTCTTGCCTATATTACTGACATTGCTTCATTTTCATTCTGCTTCTCGGGTAGTCACCTGCTGTTAATAAAAATTCTCAGAAATAGAAATAAACTCAGCAGGAACATTAGGAATTAGGGTGTGTTTTCTCCAAATACCAAAAAAGGCAGCGAATGATGCATTGCAAACATTTGTCTGACATTGTGTTACTGAGGAGATTTCTGTGAAGATATCTCAAATTCATTTTAAGTCTCATTCTTTTTACAGCTGTAGTTTCTCCTTTTGTTAGCCATCCAAAAAACATACAGCATGATTGTCGTGATTGTTAAGTGAAAAGGGTATAGTTAATGTTTAACAGAGTTGAGACCTAGCTGCATGTTAACTCCTAAGCTTGACCTTGAGAGATATGTGACACCTTAGGTTTTGCACCTTACCCTTAACCCTTTTTTTTGATGTTGTGGCTTTGGTGACTTGTGTTTCCCTGCAAAGCATATGGCAGAAGAAAGCACAATGTAAGTGTGTGAGAAAGGATTTTGAAATAGTCCTGACTGCAAACTGACAAACTTAGCGTCTAATTTTATACCACTTTCTTAGTTCTTTGTTTTGTAACTAGACACTTTTAATGGTTTTTTTAATTGTGGTTTGCTTCGTTTAGTTTTGGGCTGTTTTTATTTTTTTTTTTTTGTGTTTAATGCATTGCTAGTTGTTCAGTACTCATGAGTAATACTCCAAAAATAACCCTTAGGGTTGAACTTCTTGGAGGCAAGTTCATTAAGCAGGGAAATGATTTTGAATTTCCAGGAGATTTTGGTAAATCCTCTGTGAAGAATAGATTTGCAGTTAGTGTCATCACCATTGCCACTTATCTATTTTGGTATTTCAATATGGCCAAGCATCCTAGAGTGGTCCTGGAAAAAAAAAAAAAGTAAAAGTTACCAAGGTTACTGAGTAGCAAGTTTTAGACAAGATAGTTAAACCATATATGCCATAAAGCTGTCACTCAAACTCCTGACACTGCTCTTGAGTATAAGCAGAACTAAAAATAGGTGATACTATCTCAATATCTTGTGCTACTGTTACCAGAAAAACCTCTATTACATTATCAGGAAATAATTTAAGCTCATGGATAAGGATTTGGGGATCTTGGGGAATTTGAGGAAGAAGAGGACTTTGTGTGCTCACCAAGCCTAGGCTGCAGGAGACACTGTAGAGGAAGACACAGGACTCATACTCCCAGAATACCTGCCTTCATTAGCATCCATGGCTTTCTAGTAGTTTGGTGGGGTCTTTTTTTTTAAACAATTGCATCAACAGATTTGGATTGTGACATCAACATGATATCAGTGTATCACCCATCTCTAATACACCTACACAGCAGCTGAGTTCATAAATGACTAATTAAACAGTGCTTGAGTCTCTCACTACTGCCATAACTTTGGAGAAAATTCAGTGTCTTGGTTTCACCATACAGTAGATTTTTCTATTTCACATTGGAAAATTTGTGTCCCTAACTCTTAAGATAACTCTTCTTATGATTATTACTCTTCCTATTATTAATACATATTTTTGCTATTGTTGTTATTATTATATTTTTAACAGGCAATAGGACACTGAATAATTAATTACTCTTTTTCTCTTTTGTAATTGTCCTGGGATGCGTTTTTCCCTTAAACACTTGAATTTAATCAGCAATATTTTAGGCCAAGCAATAATTAACATAGTAATAGCATCATTTGTTTGAATCTGTTAATCACATGCATTCAAGAATTGCAAATCTACTTTATTGCAATTCTTGACTTAAATATTCCTTGTGATGTGGTGACATTACTCCATCTATAGTTCTCAGATAATGAGTTTTTATTTCAGTTAACCTATTAAATTTATGCAGTTAACTGCTGCAGTCTTGCAGTTTTTCTAAAAATTTCCACTTAATTAGAGAAAATATGACTGCTTGGAGTTAAAGCATAAATTGCAATGTTGTGTAGCCCAGCAGATCTCTGTTATTAAGATTGGCAGTGAGCCGTGAATGGCTGCAGAGAGCATGTGAGCCACTGCATTGCAAAGATAATTACTAACTCTCTTAGAAAGATGGGGACCAAGGGCTTGTGGCTTTGAAGCAGAAGGTTTGAAGGTTTTTTCCCCTGTTAATAATGATGTCCTACAGCTGTAAAATTCATGTGGGTATGCCCGTATGTTCACTCAGCAGGATGGTACAAAAGAAATGTAGGCTGAAGAACGACTTCAGAAAATCCTGTTTCAAGTGTTTAAGGGTTAGATGGAACTGGGATCTCTGGAACCCTTAGTTTACTGCCAAGGTGCATATTGCAAAATTCTCCCCACAAGGTTTTCAGATCCTGGCTGTGAGTTAGGGCACAGCAGTTGCTGTGGCTGAAGCCAGGCTGCTCCAGGGCTCCTCTGTGGTGTGAGTGCAGGGCAGCTGTAGCTCTTAGTGCTCACCAGGGTGACTCCTGTCCTGGCTCCTGCTCCTGAACCAGCCTCCACATGTGTCTTGCCACCCGCCTCAGGGCAGAGCTGACTTGTGTTCCCCTTCAAGACAAAGCCAGTGGTGTTGGCTCAAGAAAAGGACTGATGACATGAAACTGTGACTGGTCCCCTTGCAGACCTGGCACAGAGCAGGGGTTGGCTCTTGCTTCCACTGGCCTTATGCTGAGGAATGGATGTTTCTGTGCCTATCAGACCGCCTGCCCAAAGCTGGTCCTGAGTCTGGGTACTAGCAGCAGTGTAACCACAACAGAGAGGAGCTCAGAATGAAACAATTTACTCAAGTTCTTGGGCAAATTGTCAGTGAGCAGCTGTACGACCCAGGGAACTTCTGGTTAGAAAGGAATTTAAAAATATTTGAAACAATTATTGTTTCTTTTTTTATTTTTAAACAAATCTGCACCAGGATATGAGTTTTCTATGAATCACAGAATCACAAAATGGGTATTGGAGGGGACAACAGTGGGGTCATCTGTTCCAACCTCCCTGCTCAAGCAGGATCATCCTAGAGCACATTGCACAGGATTGTGTCCAGATGGTTCTTGAATATCTCCAGTGAGGGAGACTCTATAGACTCTCTGGGCAATCTGTTTCAGTGGTCAGTCACCTGCACAGTAAAGAAGTTCTTCCTCATGTTCAGGTGGAACTTCTTGTGCATCCATTTCTGTCCATTGCCTCATTTCCTATTCATTGGCACCACTGAGAAGAGCCCAGAAACATCCTCTTGGCACCCCACCTTTAGATATTTATACACATTAATGAGGTCCCCTTTCAGTTGTCTCTTCTTGAGGCTGAATGGGCCCAACTCCCTCATAAGAAAGATGCTCCAGTTCCCCTATCCTTGTTGCCCTCCCCTGGACCTGCTCCAGGAGCAGGTCTCCCTTGTGCCCAGGAGCCCAGAACTGGACACAGCACTCCAGATGTGGCCTCACTAGGGCTGAGTAGAGGGGCAGGATCACCTCCCTCAACCTGCTGGCAATGGTCTTCCTAATGCCCCTAGGATACCATTGGCCTTCTGGGCCACCAGGGCACACCGTCAGGTCCTTCTCCACGGAGCTGCTTCCCAGCAATTTGGCCCCCAACCTGTGCTGGTGCATGGGGTTATTCCTCCCCAGGTGCAGGACCCTGCATTTGCCTTCGTTGAACTTCAGACACTTCCTCTCTGCCCATCTCTTCAACCTGTTGAGGTCCTTCTGAAGGGCTGCACAGCACTGGCAGTAGATGCATAGGCACTGGGAGAGCCAGTGTGTTCCCAACCCTTGCAAGAGCTCTGGTGCTTGGGAACCAGTTCTCCATGCGTATCTGTCCAGACTGCCTACTGCCTTTCCTTTATGCCCCTATATGAGTTGACATTATCCCCCAAACCACTAAATGTCAACCTGTGCATTTTGTGTAAGGCTGTGATGAGCTGACTGAAATACAGGTAAGACGCACCATGGTTTAGACTGGTGGTGGCTGACATAGCTAACAGTGAGTGAAAATGGACTTTGTGGTGTGTGATGCATTTTGGGATTTCTAGCAGCAAGCATCAAACTGTCCTGCCTATATGCTAATGGTAAGGGGTACTGCAAAACTACTGCATATAAGTCTATAGATCACCATGGTTTTAAGCCCCCTCTTTGAAGTATTTTTCATCTGATATAGCCAAGAGTGAGTGAGTGTAAGCTGCCAGAAAAATACTGTTTAGATTTAAAGATTAGAAGTTTGGATTTGGACAAATGGGTTGAGTGGTCAGAAAAGATAAATCTAAAGCCAAGCTGAGCTCAATTATCTGCAGATCATGATTCCTCTTTGTCTTTCCCCACACTCCTGACCCTGGTGGGGTATTTTTCATGTAACCAAGTCCCATCCACTTGTGTCTGTTTAGAAAAGTAACTCAGGAATTTAGGGCTAGAAAACATTCTTCTCTTTGTATCAGTGGTTATTACAGCTGTAAAACATCGAAGCAGTGCCAGAGGATTCACAGATGTCTCCTTTCCTGTTGAGGTATTGGGATTCTGTGAGGGGAGGGATTAGGGTGGAGAGGGCTCCAAAATCTGACAAAACAGTGGTGTTGGATAGACACCATTCACCTGGGACCGTCCCTAGCTTGCTTCCAGCCAAGGAGTGCATGCTTCCCCAATGACCCACTTTGTACTTCCATATATGGAAAGTTTTGGTGGTGGTTTTGGTTTTTTTTGTTTTTTTTTTTAACAAGCATAGATCTGTTATAGGAAAACCAGATGAAGCAGCATACTACTATGTGATTAAACCCCTGGAAGTTTCCTTTCCTTGAAAGGATGGCATGTCTGGAATGTGTTTGTTTTTCTTACCTAATTACATGATCACAACCCTACCTGTCCTTTTACACTGAATGAGATGTTATTTCCTACTGGTTGTAAGTGCATTATGAGGCGTCATTTCTCACTCTTCCAGGAAAGAACTTCATTTGTCATTATCATGAATAGAAGTGTATAGAGACTTACAATGAAACCCGCTTCTGCGTAGTAAATCTTCATTTCTTTCTGGTTTATTACATGCCTCAATGAAATTCAGGTCAGGTGTTTCATAACCGATTGCTGTCTTCTTCACTGTCCATTGTCTGACAGATGTGAGATTCTTCATGTGAAACTGTAAGGTCAGTTTGACTGAGACAAAAAGGATCCTGAAGGATGGGAGGCACTGTGGAGTAGGGTGAAGGGGGGAGACATCTAACAGAAAAGCAGGGTACCCCTAATGCCCATATCATTTGTCAATACGGACTACATTTTCAGAAGTTGTTGTTCCTGGATTACTTTTAATAGAGGTTTGGTAGGTTGGTTTTGTTTGTTTTTCTACGGTGCCTTGAAATCATGAGGTAAAATTCTGATTCATTGAAGTCAGTGGGAATTTTGCTTTATTTGGGTGACAGGTTTTTGTCATTGTGACTTTTCATGTCCCAGGCAGCTCTATTACAGTAATCTTTGCATCAGTTAGTAATCCTTGTTTTGTCTTCCCACCATTTGCTGTACCACAGATAATTTCAGAAAGCTTCAGCTAGTTGTTTCATCAGCATTCTTTATTGGAGTAGACAAAAGAAAACACATTCAAATCTGGACATCCATATCCTGTTTGCTTGTCTCTTTTTTCCTAGGGGAAAACCAAAGGGTGACTTTCCAATGCAGAAGGCCTAATTTGTCTGGCCACAGGCAACTGAGAGATCCTTTCTGTGTTTCGCTGACTAGAATTCATTTGTGGTTCTTTTTCCTTGTCTGTAAGGAGCTTGTAGAAAAAACCTGCAGTGATAGGTCTGCTGTCCCTCACATTTTTCAAAGCTTGTCTGATAGGCTTTAAAACATGCCTTAGGCATAATTACTTTAATATAGACTTCACCATCATAAATATCCTTATTAAAGCCACAATATTCAAATGCCACTACTTCACAGTGAGCATGAACATGTGGTAGGACTGCCATGGTGAAATACAAGCACATCCCTGTTGCATGCACTAATAAATAGTTTTTGAAAGAGCCCTTTCCCATTCTGGAAAGCACCACTGATATTTTAGTATTATAATAAGATGCATGATTTTTAAAAAGATGAGAGAAAGTGTGGAGAGGAACTGGTAGAAAAACAGAGTGATATCCTCCCTTGTGGAAATATTTAAAAAGATGCCACCTGCAATTTGGTGCAACTTAATCCATTGCCAAAGAAAAAATACCTGCTATGCTAAAGTATTCTTTTTAGCTGCAAAAATGAATCCCATTTTTGGGGAGATGCTATTTGGAAAAGTTGTAAGCATCATCAGAGAAAATCACCATAGGTCTCTGTCGGGTACGACAGATTTTTAACTACAACTTCTACAAAATCCAAGACCTCTGTTCGATCTCATTTTAATTCACTTCTACAACAGGTTCTCAGCAGGGCTTTCTTTGTGAATTTGTTTTAATTTAATTTTAGCTTTTTATGTTTTAAGCGTTATTGCAGTACTGACTTTAAATAAAATCCAGAGATGCTTAGTTGATGGCAATATGTCTATTTCCGTAAATAAATAATTCAAGAAACCAACCCGTCAGCTCTCATATTCTGCCTTAGGCAGAGGTCAGTAAGTGCTGCAAGGAAGAGGAAACCCATCCATATGGTAACTGGCCAACTGTGCCATGTCATATATGGGGAAGAAATCCTTTCAGGCCCCTGAAGATGATCAGTTTACCTCTCATAACATGAAATTTTAATTAGCTTTCCTTTAGCATGCATAATTGCAAAGCTACTATATTTCAGTTCCTATTTTAAGCCACCTGAAGTATATCCTACCTAATTAAACACATAGCAAAGATGAGCAAGGGTGTTTATAAGCAGGCAAATGAGATGAATTTGTGGGAAATGTTTTAAAAATAAGCTTAACCTAATCCTCCTGTTATTCTTATGAGTTCATTTATGCTTCTGGCAGGATAACCAGACAAAGCAGGACGTGAGCTGTGACCAGCACAAAAAAAGTTTCTGTAGAAAGTTTGCCTTAGGAAGCTTTTGACAGCTCCAAGGAGCTTATCAAGCTTGTTCTCCCTGTATTTTGGAGAGCTGACTTGCTGCATGCAAGGGGTCCGTTCTAGAGACATTATGGGGGTTAGATTTAATTGAAAGCTTTCTTGTGGGTGTTTTTAATACTTGGAGATTTTTCCTTCAGTTTTGCTGTCTTTTTTTCTCAATCTCACGGGCATCCAAAAAATCTGGGATATTCCCAGGCTTTGAGATCTCTGTGGACCTCTGCATTATGTCAGCTTTTAAGTAGCTGTCTGTGGTATAAAGCAGCAATCCGGGATATAGGCAAATCTCCTTCTTTCCTGTCTGTCCCCATAAGGGCTCGCTGTACTAAGAGGTGTGTGAAGGTCCCATACTCCACACTTGCTCTCTTAAGTGTACAAACTGCTAGTGTGTAAAGCAATTAACTTTTAATTATTCAAGCCTTGTTTTTCTATTGTTCTTCACAGCACATGAAAGAATCATCACTTCACAGGACTGGTGATTTACACAGTCCCTCAAACAAATGCAGCACAATCCATTTTGGGGGTGTCTCCTGTTGCTATTCAACCTGCAAAATGTTCACACCCTGGGCATTGAAGCTCTGAGAGCAAGAGCAGATCGAGCACCAGGCACCAGCAGTGAGATGAGAGACAGATGCAGCCCTTGATCAACTGTGAGCTCACAGGTCCTACATATGTGGCAGGGCAAGTGCTGGTGAGGGCTTGGGGCATGACAACAAAAGGTCCTGATCCCCCCATGACAAGTTTTATCACCTGAGGATTATTGTATCCTCGGGCATTGCAGCACCAAAGCAAAGAGCAGACTCAGTGGGAGCAGACAAGAATGGTGACACAGGTACTTGTGCTTATCCAGTAGTATGTATTTATCCATCTTAAATATTTACTATCACCATTCCTAATCTGGGGTAAGGTATGGGTATGTGTGTCAGGTTCACCCACTCTTTAAACTGTTGAGATGCTCACTGGAAACACATGTGTAGCTGTGCTCCCATAATTAACTCTGTCTCTGGTGGATTCATCAGAGCAGATGCAGACTTATGGAAATTGCCAGCGTCATCCTGGAGGAGGGGTAGAACTAAAATGCCACTGGATCCAAAGTACACTATAAAGAGTACCTTCCGCACCCAAAGGGAGCAGTAGGATTATGTTTTCACCCCAAATGGAGGGATCTGCATATGTGAGAGCAGGTGCCGTGATTTCAACGCTTCATCATGATATGCAGAGGATGAGAGCATTTAAGTCTCTCTCTGACTCCTCCACTTAAGCCAGTTGAAATTAAAATTGTTGGTGAATGTGCTGGGAATACTGAAGGGAGTTGGAGCCATATGTTTTCTTGCATTTCTGGGTACTCCTACAACTAACATTCTGTTTACATAATATTCCTGAAACATAAAAGCTAAAATAAATCTAGCATGTGAAAATTAATAACAAGTCATTTCTCTTATGATAAGTCCAGAGGAAGCTGTTGTAAGTATTAAGGTATTCAGACAGCTGATTTTTGTACATCAGTTCTCAAATGAGGTATGTAGTTTACAGAGAGTGAGTGCTTAAGGTTATGTAGTCTATGAGTACATGAAGTTAGAGCTTGTTGGGGATGGTGGATACCATGGCAGCAAAGAAAAAGATTACAAAGTTCATTTCCTAAGTGCTTCTTCTTAGCACTTTACATTTTCAAATCGCAGTGTAAACATTTAATTCTCACTGTACCCTGGTTTAAAGTTGTTGAAATGAAGAAAGACTTCTTTGCTGTGCAAGAAGCCAAGAGCAGAGTTGAGATTAAAATGTGAAAAAGCCTGGTTCCTGGCCTCAAACTCAAGTCCTTCTGGTGGGATTTAAGAGGTTTCACATGCACAAAAAGTGTATTGTCTTATTCTTGTCAAAGCACAAATTCTCAAACTTTCAGAAAAAAGCATTGCTAGTTTTTTTAAGAAGGCGCTAAATCTTTTCTGCTCCTTTAAGGCCCAGTAGAGATGACAACCTCATTAATATTCCATGCAGCAATGTGTCTTTGGCAAGTAAGAACCTTAAAATAAGTCAAAACCTAGTAATGAATTGAGGCATGGGCTATAAAACACTTGCTTTTGGAGCAGGAGGAGACAATATGCAAGAAAACCCTTGCTGAACTCTGTGTTCAGATATCAAAGATTTGGCTGAGGTTTGAAAGCCCATTTTTGTTGTTCTGCTCCTCAGTCTGTCTGCACAGGTTTTCTCTGTTGTATTAATTTTTCATCCCATTGTTCATTAAAAAATTTCCATACTCCCTGGAGTATGGCAAGGTGATGACATAGATTACAGATGTCCTTGTTGTCCTCAAAGGATGATGTAAACTTTCAATAATTTTAAGATTTGCTGTGGTTATAAGAAAACATTTTCAAAAACGTCTTATGGACTGATTGGCATGAGGAATACCCTTCTTGGCCTTGTGTCCGAAGGCAAAGACGATTTGCTGACAATATAGAGAAGGATCACCAATATATTACTAGAAGGGGTTGAATGTTGTTTTATAATCAGAGAAGAACTTAGATCCCACAAAAAAGTGCCTATTTTATCTGCCATTGAGCTTGTTAACAGGATCTCAGGTTCTATATGTTAGGCTGTGTTTTGTCAGCATCTGAAAAATGTCGTTCCCACTATTTACATCACGATTCCTCACTTTACAGAAGGCTCAAATCTTCACTGCAACCATTAGCAGTAAAGATCTGACTTCAAAATACACACTAGCCCAAAACTGAAATACACTACACAGGCATTTCAGCCCATTTGTAAGGGATATTTGGTTTGTATACCAGCTCTCCTTTAACTCACCTGCTCTGATTTCCAGATAGTTTGTCTCTCTGGTTAGTTTGATCTCTATACAGTCATTTCAAACTGGTGTCCACCCATACCCTGCAGATGAAGAATGCAATTAACAGGCATCTCTGAACTGAGTACTCTGCACAGCTGGGTGAGATCACACCAAACTTGATGGCAGAGAGACACTGAGGGAACATATTTCTCCAGCAGGGTGTTCTCTCATGAGCCTGTGCTTTCTCCCAAGATGTCTAGACTGCTGCCTGACTTGACATAATGTATTCCATAGCCACAGCCTGTATTACGTGGTAGGCAGTGATATCCCTGGCCAGCATTCCCATCTGGTTTTTGAGGCAAGGAATTCACACTGCATGGTTCTTTTTATCAGCTGCATGCAAACTGTGCAGTGCAGCCCCCAGAATTTTCTTCACCTGCCTCATTTATTTCTCTTTGTCTCTCAGTGCTGTTCATATTTCTCTACAAATGATAAAGTACTTGGCCAGGAACACTTTTTGGTTATGGAATACCACAGGGATTTTTGTCAAAATTCTCCATATATGGAGAATATAAATATAAAATTTTATATGAGTAGAGGATATTTAACTGAGGCACTGGAAGTAATAACATAAAAAGATGCTATTTATTTTCTTCTCTGTCCTTGCAGCAGATGCAGGCTATGTTCAAAGTCATGCCAGGGTTTAAAATGTAAGTGCTCAGACAATTGTTGGTGAAATATATTTTAGTTCCAGAACTGTGATGGACCTGACTGACAGTGGTCTGTGCAGAATGTTTAAAAGCTTTTCCATATGACTAGGAAGTCAAGAGTTGACAAATTTCCTCAGTGTTTATAATTAAAACCCAGAAGAAGATATTAAACATTTACTGGTTTCTATGTTGTGGTCAATACTAAGATTTATTGACTTGAGGACCAGTATTGATGGGGGGGAAACTAGGCCTGATCTTTCTATTAAGACCTACTAAATCTGGATGGTGACTGAAAACAGAAGGTTGCATTGTTTAGACATCCAATAGCAACCTATTCCAAGGATAAGAACTTCTCTGACTTTCTGAAAAAGTCCAAAGTTTTTTCTAACGTTTTTTACAATGCTTTAGGAAAATTAGTATTGCAGTAATGCTTTTAAGAGCCTTTTCTTTGTGGAAATGCCCGTTTGACATACAATTGTTGGAATTATGTGGAGTGCATGAAAATGCTGGGTTGGCAACCTTCAGGAGAGAGTTTTGTGTGTTGAGTTGGTAGAGTTTTGAGTGGGTACAACATGAACAACAGCAACAGAAGTCTCTTGTGGTGTCCAACTGTTATGTTTCCAGCTCAGAGTGTGACAGCACAGCTTGCTGAAGTCCACAGAATCTTCCCTGTATCTATCCTGTCCTTGACTGTCTCTGAATTACTGCAAATGATGACTTTTGTGACATGAACTGCTCCTTCCTGAGAAGCATGAAAATGCACCCGAATTCATTCCAGGTCACCACTACTTATGCTTTTGTGTTAAAAGTTTTATCGTTTGAAAACATCAGATGCCTGTGAGTTTGAGCCAGGAAAGTCAGAGATCAGAGACTGATCTCATAAACCAACATATTACGTGACTATCACTCCTACATACACAACATATGTATTTTTTGCCTGCTCCTAACTGTTGCCTGAATTATATGCATTGCTAAAGAGCTGAACACACAAATTAATCTCTTGCAGATGCTGACTTGTGGCTGGCAGCATCCTTCATTTTCAGGCTTAAGGTACTAATAAAATTCTTAAGTCTGCTTTCCATTCAGATGTGAGAAAGTCTTCCAGATTGACATGAACCAAGTCTTTCATTTTTTGTTGGTGGTGAGAGTGTACCCTCATGTCTCAGGGTTCTAGACAGGATGGTATTTCATGAAGTAGCCCAATAACCCACTCAATAGTTAGATCCAGCAAAGTAGTTTATCCAGCAGCTTTTGACACCTCCCTTTCTGGGCAGCTTGGAGCCCATCAAATTACATGTTCAGACTGAATTTAGGCATCTTGGTGGCTCAGAAAAAGGATTTGTTATGAGCTGAGTGGGGAATGACCAAGAGAGGATTACTGTGCTTATATGCAATAGGAACAGAAACAATTTTTGTAATATTGAGTGTCAGCTGCAGGAAAAACAGCTTTATCTTAAGGTTAGTGGTATTTCTGAAAGCTGGCAGAGACACCGGGATTGGTTTTCAAGGCTTGTATTGGTTTTGTCCTCCTCTCCTGTAGTGTCCACTGTCTGCTTTGAATGGAAAAGTGACACCTTACTTATCCTAGGAAAATGCATTATGTTCGGGTAGCTAGTGTTACTAGAAAAGAGTTACAGCTTCTTACAGAGTTTACCAGAAGCCAGTTGCCTCAATGTTAAAAATTTTTAGTGTTCCTTTATATATTTTGTAAATATGAATGCTGTCTTTCTGTGCAGTAGTCCAAATGAAAGTGTGAAAGCATATATATTTCTTTTTTTTTTTTTTGGTTGACCCTATGTTTTCCATTGTCACAGTACAGGTGTGACAGTGATGGAAGAACACATTTACAGGTCTGTGGGGCTGCTGGAAAAAAGATCCCTCCCAGGGCTGTTCACAAAGTGAATCATTATCCTGACTGTAACAATAAATACCATGACAGAGAACATGCAAGGATTTATCCAAAGGTCACATTCACCCAGAAGGTTTCTCTGCTGAAAGAAGCTCGCAGCTGTGTTAAGATTAAAGAGTGTCAGAGAACCATAATGTGTGTGATTTTTTCACTCTGAGTAAAATATGAGCTGTTTGTCTAACAGCCCCAGGTGAGGGATGCTAGTGTCAGACTGCCTTGGGGCTGTCATATATATTTCCAGTGGGTTTTTAGTGTTCAGGAATAATCTCCTCTTTGATACATTTATCTGACACATCCTAAACTCCTGCGATGCCCAGGAGGAGAGCTTTGTCCCGCTATTCTGACTACTTTAATAGTCACTCGGAAAAGGGAAGCATAATGGGAACAACTCAGACAAATGACTGAGGTCCCAGAAATGGAAGCAGTCCAAACGAATCACTCACCTTCTCGACTGAATATGCCGGTGGGCCAGCCTGTGATGTGATAAGCATTTTATCTGCAGCAACAGGCAGCTGCTTGGGTGACTCATCGCTGGTGGGCTTTGGTGAAAACCTTTGTGTGAATTTTTATGTGTGCATGGAAG
Organism: Pachycephala philippinensis; assembly: GCA_013397055.1. Lineage (NCBI taxonomy): Eukaryota > Metazoa > Chordata > Aves > Passeriformes > Pachycephala > Pachycephala philippinensis. Next base: position 1,387,136 of record VWZT01001059.1, read on the forward strand.
GATGCAGTCATGTAGTTCAGTGTGTGGCAACACCTCTATGGTTAATCTTGTTAATGTGCTTCTTCTTTCATTTATAATATTTTAAAGTCAGGAGTAGTGTCATGAGTTTAATACTGATTTAGAAGCAAGGGTTTTGCCCTTAGTGGCACAGGGTGCACTGTAGCCCATGGTTGCATGATGTCTCTCTTTGGTCTATCCCTAGCAAATTGCATAGTTTTTCTCTTCCCCTACCAACAGTGAGCCTAGCTTTCTGAGCTCAGGCAGGACACCTCAAGCTTTCAGGACCATTCTCAGTAGTGGCAGTACCCAGTAGATGCTGTGGAAAAACACTGTTGTGGCAGAGAGGAACATGGAGTATTGTACTGAATGTTCCTTGGGAAGTAATTGTGGTTATTGTTGCATCTGTGGACAGTAAACAAATTAATCCTCTGACATGTTGCAGAAAACACCAGAGAAAAACCATGAGAAAGTTTTATGTAATTTTAATAGTGCTTTGTAATTTCCTACCCCACAAGTAATTTAATTTTTTATCAGAGGACTCAGCATTGGAGGTGCACATGTGGTGGACGTGAGGGAGAGAAGATCTGCTGGTCTCTCCTCCTGGGTTTCCATTGTGAGTTGATTTTTCTGAAAACACCTAAGTGGGATTTTTTTCCTCTCTATTTTATAGAAGCTTCAAGTGATCACCTTGTGAGAAGTGGACTCTACTAAGGACTGCACAACAGGTTATAGGAAAATGTTTTAACAGCCCAGCAAGAACTCTTCAGCAGCCACTTAGCAGGTTTTGTATTTACAACAAGAGGAATTAGAAGTGGCCTTGACTGACAGCTCTCTCAGCAGTGTAGCTGTGCTGGTTGTTTGGATCATCTCTGAACCTGCTTTCTGACTCTGAGTCCACATGATTCGTATGTTGGCTTGATCTAGGGAGTCACATAAATGATTGTGGATTGTTATAAGAGATGGGTTTCCATCTATGATAACTTTTAAATACGGAAAGTTGCCATGAAACACAACATGAGGAAAGAGGAAAACACCTGGGGCTGAACTGGTGTCATGTTTCTGTTTTACTTCTGAAAAACCTAAGACTATATCCAAATTGCACAAGATAAAATACCTTAAATTAGTTGTCTTAGCTTGAGCAGAGCTCCTAGAGGACCTTAGTCAAAGCAGAGCACATAGCTTTTGTCAGAAAACCCAGAGCTTTTTGTTTTCCCACTTGTTTAATACAAAGGTGATTCAATCCTAGTGGAGAGCAGTCACTGTAATGTAGTATTTTTCTGTGTTACTATGAAAACCTGTAAGCACTATGGTGATACTCTCAGCTATAGCCTAGTTAGACACAGAAAACTAGAATCCCATTGTAAGAAAGTAATCCCTTTTCTTCAGGTGGCCTTAGTCTTTCATTTTGAAACTCCAAAGCTTTTTGGTAAGCATTTTTTTTTTTTTAAACCTTCAAGAGGTGGCTGTTGTTTTGGAGGTGAGTGAATGGGAGGCATGAGGCTTGGTCCCAGCTCTGTCCTGTGACACATATGAACCAGCTCAGGGATACATCAGTCAAAGTCTCAAATATTGGGTGTGCAAGACAAAGCCTCCAAAATCAGAGAGAATTGGTTGTCCGGTGCTATTGTAGAGTCTGTCCATCTCCACTGACCTTTTGGTGCAGGTGGGTTATCAGCTGTGCAGAACATGGGCTGCCATTTAAAACACTACCGTGCCCATCGGTGCAGAGTTTTGCAGATGCACACATTGCACCAAAGGCTGAAAACACGTGCCTGAACCATGCAGGCAAAAAGTACTTCAAAATTTATTTGTATTCTCTTTTGTAAACCCACTTCTTCTCTGCCTCTGGTACTCTAGCTTTATGGATGCATGCTTGCAAAAGAAAAAGCATAATAAAATCTCTCTTTAGAAAAAGATTTTGAAGCAATGACCTTCTTGTGAACTTTATGTCATGGTTTCCGTTTGCCGTCATGCTTGGTGCAGTTTGAAATTTCCTGGCATCTTATCCATTGGCTCAACACTGCAGTATTCACTTTGTCTTCATTGCCCAGTTAGTGGGCAGAGACCAGGAATGTACCTCTGGAGTGGTTTGCTCTACTGGGTTTAGGTCTCCAATGAACCAACCCAACAGCTTTGCTAATGTCAGTGTTCTCTGCTGCGCTTACGGGAGTGTTGCTGGAGGGAGTGTTTCATGGAAGTTGGAGAAGCAGACTATAGAGTTTTTGCCATCTTTTTCAGTTTGATGACTGGAGCAGGGAGGTTAGCACCAGATTTCGGAGTCTTTGTGAGCTGGGAGTAGGAGGGGAGTCCAGTGCTGAGGGCAGCAGCTGGCGGCTTGATCTTGCTTGTGCTTACAAGTGAGAGGTATTTGCCACTTAGCTGATCTCTGGTGTCTGCGTTTCCTGACTTGCATGCTGTGTGATTCCTATGATGGCTGGAAACAGCAATAAAAGTGGATTTAGAATTAAAAGGTTCCATGCTGCCATGTGGTCTTTTAGAGTGCCATGGGTTTTCCTATGTAGGTTTCTGGGAAAAGGGCTGCTCCAGGGGCCAGAGGTGTTTACTTCATGTTGTAGGAATTTGCACTCCAACCAGAATATGAAGCTGTTGGAAGTTCCTGGAGATAAGACCATGAGTGTGACTGACAATGCCAAGGGGATATCTAAATGGAGAAATTTGCTTTGACTGTTGCTGTGTAAATGGATATTTTTACAGGGACTGTCCCTTTGCGGGGCAGAATATGCAGAGCTAAGACTGTGTGTTGCCAGTTTCACCAGCTCCAGGGGGTACTCTCAGTACAAGCTTGTGTCAGGGCAATTTCTGCAGGTCTCTTCCACCTTACATGAGCTGTGGGTCAGACCTTAATGGCACATTTTTCATCTGTCTCATTGCAGGTGAGATGATTTGCTTGAGACCACCCCAGAAAATCACATGTCTATTCAGGATTAATAAGGAAGTGTATTTTAAGCCTACCCTAGACAGCTGTGCAACTGCATGCAGTAGAAGCCTATGACTTCTGCTGCATAAAACAATAGAGGTATTTTGGTTGGTAATACAATAATATTAACAATAATGATAAATAATTATAACAGGAAGAAGTGTTGCTCTTAGCCAAATTCTTCTATTTAGCCTTTAACCTGACATTTCCCTATTTTGTCTCATGAATGGAAAAACATCTCTGTGTCACTTTATTGCACAGAAAACAGGAAAAAGAAAATAGGTGCTGGTATTGTCATCACGGTTGATGAAGTCTAGTCAGTTTACAGATTTTTCACAAAGTTGCTGGAAAACTGGTGCTGTTTTATTTCTGATTATAATATGGGATAGCACTTGCTGTTTCTGTTGTCAAGAGAAACTCTATGTTTTGAATGTCACCCCTCATGACCCCCTTTTTGACCTGGATAGCTCAGGCCTGATTAATCTAAAATGATGCTGCCAAGACCTTGGGCCAGGGGAGTGTATGTCTGTAAAATCTGGTAAATATTAGACAAGTAATATGATAACAGTGATGAGGCATGGGCATCTTCCACTCTGTGCATATTCCCCATTGCTTTTGGAAGTCAGATGCAGCAGACTGTGCTGTGCTTCCCCCTGCAGAGGGCTGGGATTTGGAAAGCCAGTTAGCACATGTCTGCAGTGCTTCAGGCAGTATCAGAGGAAGCCCTAGGAACCATGTGTACCCCAGAAACATGATTTACATATCACTCTGTGGTCACAGCATGTGATCTGTGCATTTTGTTCATCCTCATGAATGCACTGGAAGTAGAAATACAAAATGAGCGAGAGGCTCTGTTTCACTCAAATGGTCTGAAGCAAAGACTCGATAGCAATGAAACACCTTGCAAGGCAGAGCAATGGGGAAGTCAGGATGTGGTGTCAAGGCTGGCTCTGCCATTCCCCCACTGCTGAAGACATGATTTGTGAGTATGTGGGACAAATCACTTCCCAAGTTGTCACCATTCCTCTGCCTCCCCATAACTGGGTCCCAGAGGGGAAGGTACATGTTCCTTGGTTGGGTCTGCCCACCACTGCCTTGAACTTGGAAAGAACAAACTTAAGCCTTGGCATAATTCCTTTCTTGCATCCCACAGATGTGAGATCTGACTGTCAATGCAAATAATTTAGCAACTGCCTCTGGTTTGAATTGAGCCTGGGGCTAAAAGCTGTTTGCATTCAGCAAGTAGTAATCAAGTTGCATTAGATGAAATGGTGACTTACCTCTGTTATTGGACATTTATATAAATAATTAGTGGTATCCTCAGAAGAAGCTATGTAAAGATGCTGGAGTCTTTCCCCACCTGTACAGCTGGATCATTGTAAATACTGTGAAAATACATTGCTTCCCTTCATCTCTTGTTAAATTGGAGATTTTAGTGCTAGGGCTCTTATCTTGCCTGTGTTTTTTAAGTACAAAATTTAGGATTGTTCACAAGTTAAAAAGTACACAAGGTGCACAAGGTTAATAGAAAACAGATGGGGGGAAATGGCATTTCAAGCTACTCTGACTTTAAAAATATTTACTGTAGTAGCACATCAATGAAGGTTTGAGGTTCCTGATTGCCCGCTTACATATGTGTAAAACGAAATATGGAAACAGAACATGGAACAATGAAATGCTTCTGAGGCTTGACCTGCTGATCTCAAGCATTCAGGGCCGCTTGCTATCATTGCAGCTTCTGACTGGCATAAAACCCACCAAGTGGTACAATGGCTATTACCCTCATGGAGTTCATGGTGCAAAACTGCAACCCATTTGTGTGTGACCAATTCCCTCCCTGCCTTGCAATTTGCGGTCTTTGGAGCAATGTATTTCAAATTTCCTCAGCTTTTGGATTCTATTTGAATGTGAGGAGATTCTGTTTGAATGTAAAGAAAAGACCACTTTCTGAGAAGAGGAGGAGCAGGGAGGGGATGGGAGGACTCCTTTATCTGGCATCATCATGAAAGCAGTTGAGTCAAGGCCTGAGGTTAGTTAACTGTGAAACCACCATGGCTCCCTGGTGAGTGTCCCAAACTGACTGGCTTTCTAGCTGGAAGATGCTTCGACCCTGGCTCCTTGGTGCTGCTTGGCCAAGCTGCTCCACAACTGGGCAGCAAGGAGCTGACTCCAGCCACACAGCCATGGGCTCCAGTGCTCCCAGAGCAGAGGTTCAACCTTGCTGTCTTTCACAGCTCTTCTTATTCCTCTTGTACCATATTTCTAGAACAACCGGGGTTCAAAGCAGGGCTGAGAAAAGATGTGGTTTTCATGTGATTTCTGAACATGGATACTAGGTCTGTGAAGGACCAGATGTAGAAGGGTTAGGGGGAACAGACTCATAAATTGTTGCTGCTGAGACTGTGATCGCATGTGATGCTATTCCGCTGATGAAAACAAATATAATGTATTGCTGCAGAGCCAGGTTTGGGGTTAGGAAATTTGGGTAGAGATTCTTGCCTTGGGCTCTCTGTGAATCTTCTCTCTTTCTAGTGAAACTGGACTGATTTACAGTTGTGTCTGGAAACTAGAAGTGGCCCAACACGGATCCAGAGGCAAATGTTCTTAAAACTGAGTGTTCCATTGTGCATATGTGCAAATATGCATATGGGGGATGGAGAATGAGTTTAGTTTGTTACCAAGTTGGAACAGATGTCAGATCTGGGATTCGAGATTTCAGTTCTTCTCCTTGTCTTGTGGAAACAATGCAGTGCTATCATTTCAACTGGTGAGTTGGAGCTGGTTTGCAGCTTAGGTCTCAGCTTTGTTACCCTCTGAGCTCGGAGATTTGTCTGAACTGAAAAGCAAAATACAATTCAAATGTTATGATCTTGAAAAACCAAAATGGAAAGAGATGTTGGGAAGCAACATCGATACTTCTATGGAGAGGAACCTTTCAAAGTCCCTTGCACCTTACTATTGTTCTTCTAAATGGGTCAGACTGTGTGGGCAGCTTAATACCATATATCAAAAAGTAGATGAACTGCTTATCCCATGTGTGATAGAATTGAAAATGAAGGATTTTTTAAGACTTAATCCTTCTATTCAGCATTTTGAAATATGGCTAAGGAAAATCCTGTATGAATCAAACGGACAAAACCGGCACACAAGAGAAAAACTAATGAACGTACATACTGAAAGGGAACATTTTATTCTCCCCAAGTAATTCATGCCATTTTATGGTTTATTTGAAATGAAGTAGTCAGTCCTGGCAGGATAGTGAGCTACTTGGCACATACATTCCGTTGCATCCATGGAGAAAAGAAACAGCTCCTTCTGGAGAAAAGTCAGTTTGTGAGCATGAGAGAACTTTTTCAGAGCTGGTCGTGTAGGATGAGACGTCAAAAGCAGGTGGTGCTGGCCAACCATACCTGGCATTACAGACAAACAGAATTTTACCCTGGGCTTCAACAGGCATGGAGTTATACCAACACCAAGTGTTTCTGGAAAATGTTAACCATGAAAGAGCCTTCTTTTCTCAAGCCAGGCTGTGTCCTCCTGTAACCAGCTTTTCAAGAGAAGGGAGAAGTTGGCCTGAGGTTAACCACCACATGCCCAGCTGGGACCAACTCAGAGATGGTGAATGTAGAAATGCTTAAAATATAATGCTTAGCCAAAGCTAGTGCTATTTGCCTAATATCCAAACACCCCTAACAATTCTTAGAAATACAATTAGTTATGTCCAAGTCTTAGCTAATATTATTATTTAACTGTAACATCAAAAAGCCTTACTCATAGGTTAAGATCCTAGGGTGCTACTGTCAAGCACATATTACAATCTCATTGCTGCCCTCCAAAAGTTTAAGTTTTAAAGATGTATGTTTGTCTAGCTGTCAGGACAGCCTGTCCTGGCATTGTTCTGCCAGTACTGAACTTCATTTGATAAAGAGCGAGCCTGCTTCACTGCAACAACTTCCCCGTTTAAGTGCTTCCTCCACTAACATTTCAACGGGATTGAAAAGTGGATGTATTAAGAAGCAGAGAGAGGAATCATAATAGGTTGTCTGTAATATTTCCTATCTTCATTTGATATAGGTCATGTCCTCCAGCTTTTCTTCTTCTTCTTAAGAAACATAGTCAGATCTCACTAACTCAGCAGAGTCAGGCTAGAATGCTGCTTACATGGAGTACCCTGTGGGGTTGAAAGCACACACAGCAAGAAGTTTGTTTTAGGACTTACTAGATGGCATGCTGCCTTGGAAGGCAGTGCTGTAATATAATCATCAAGATGCCTTATAAAAACAGATCTGAAGGAGTACAAAGGAAAGCTATTTGCAATGCACAGCAATACATTTTATTGAGCATACACAACCAAGAAAGGTATTTTTCTGTACTTCTGAGCACATCTGTAGACACCGCTACAAGTATACAACCGAGGAAGTTCTCTTTTCCCAATGAGAAATAAAGACCAAAGACTAACCACATGTGAGCATAAAAATTAATGTGACAGTTTGCATAAAATGTAAGGGGGAGGGAAGGAGTGTTAATACTGTGCTTTTCTGAGTTTCTTTTCTAAACATTTAATTCTGACCACCTCAAGTCTTTCTCCACTTTAACTTAACTACACCCTTTTCGTCACTTCCCATCATGAAAATTGTATGTTTCTGTGAGATGATAAACAGGTGTTACTTTTCATTCTGGCAGCAATGGCATTTAGTGCAGGATGAAATAATCCTGCCATTAAATAAGAAGCTCACAGTGGTGTTATGAAGCTTAATTTGTTTGGGAAATGCTTTGCAGTATTCAGATAAAAGGCACTCTGGATATTCAAAGTATTATTACTGCACAGCTGGTGGTCTACATGCTGCAGATGTTTCTTCCATGCTGTTGCATGGTTACTTAAGTGGCTTCTTAGTGCAGATGTTCATGAGTGAGCATGCACAACCTCCTCTGCCGATGTTTTTTGACATGGATTTTATTGCTGCTTGACTTTTGATCTTGAAAAGAATATTCTTCCACTGGTGAGGTGCTACGTGTGTGTATGACTACATCCCTCTTGGTTCAGCCCCCACTGCAAACAACAGCATCTGCAGATATTTACTGTGGGCCTTTCTCTTTAGCCTCCATTTCCTTCTGTGGCTTTTACTCGTTCCCACAGTGTTTGACTCTGGGGATTCTGACTCTTCTGTTAATACTCCATCACCATCACTCTCTTCATGCAGACGTGATGATTCCCTTTGTACTCTTTGCCCAGATGGGTTCAAGAACTTCATTGCATCTTGATTCTTTCTTTTCTTGGCTGCTGCCACTGTTACATAAATGGATCTCTAAGAATTTCTGGGCTTGCCATTCACAATCTCTCTGAAAAGATCTGAAGATAAGATGAACTTCTAATTTCTTCATGTTCTGTGCTAGTGTTTCTTACAAGTGGAGAGAGTTAAGGTATGACTTCAGCTGACATCCACGCGGAATGTGCTGAACATGTGCAAATATCCATGGCTGTATGATTTCATCAACCTATTTCGTGAGAAAACTAATGCTAAAATTTACCTTCCTCTTACTTTGCTGTATTTCCAGCAAACAGAAGGATATCCAGTCCGATACAAGGGCAACTGAGTAAAAAAGATCTTTGTCTAACCTGAAGTGCAGTGCATAGCCTATTGCATTACTGACTTAAGAGTAGAAAAGGACCAAGCCCATACACAGAAAGTACAGCAGAATGATACTGGTTGTGGTTAACATAGACTTTATTTACAAGATTCACATGGAAGACAGAGAGGATTTGGTACAATATACTGGACTGTTTGTTCTGATAAGTATTAAAGAACCGAGTTCTCTGGACAGCATAGTAAAGAGCCACAGTCCTGAGGCTTAGAGGAAGAAGTCTTGACCTTTGTGAGAAGGCAGATGCTTAAAGCTGACTGCATCTAGACAAATAACTTAAGAAAGAGATATTCTTCTACTTTCTGTAGCATTGTAGGCAGAATTCAGCATAAATCATAGCACAAGGTTCAGTCTTTACCTGTAAAAATTAGATCTGAAAGAAAGACAGCTTGCGAAGGCTAGACCCTGGCTACATTGTGAGGTGAATTGCACCTTTAAGACTTTCTCCTTTCCCCTGATCTTTAAATGTGTAACAATTTGTCAGTGCTCATGAAATCTTCTAAATGATATCCATGGAGACCATGGCTACCTTTAATACACAGAACTGATAGGGTTTATACAGATATATACCTTCTGACCCTACTGAAGTGTCTCATCCTTTCTCTGGGTTCATCTTGGTAGGCATAACTTTCGTTTTGCCTCTCTGGTGTCTCTGACCTATAAAAATTGCTACACACATGTGTAACAGGATTCACTTCACCTAACTTCCCCACCATTGCTGCTCCAAGAGGATAGACATATGGTATTGCTACCTGTCCAGATTCCTGTATTTTTTCATCCTTGACTGCTGGCACTGCAGTTGTTCCTATTCTTTTGGTGCACCTATTTCTAAGATTGATATGCCCAGTATCACTGGAAGGGTGGAGAGAGTAGAGAGGGAAGGGGGAAAAGTGGAAGGGAAGGAAGAAAGAGCTTCTAATGTTCTCTCATTACTCAGTTAATCTCCCCTGTTTCATGACCAATACCTCCTCCCCTCTGCTGATATATTCCTTTGCTCGTTCTGGTTAGGAATTTCAGCTGAAATCAAGTCATCATATGGGTAACATTTGAAGTCACATAATCTCGTTCATTATGATGTGATCATTTGTGACTTACTATTGCTTGATAACAAAAGATTCTTTTGCACATGATAAAAATTAAATTAAATCACTGCCCCCAGAATGGAGGCCAAAAATCAATGAGGAGGGGCTTTTACTCCCTCCACTTTGGCTTGAGTTTGAAATGTTTCATACAGTAGCTCTGCTAGGAGTAAGCTGGGCTTCCTTACTAACGTAATAAAACACAGACCGTCCTGAGGGGATGAGGGGGTTGCATTCCAAAACTTGCACTGCAAGCGACCAAAGTTTAATGGAAGACGTTGAAAAGATTCTATTAAAAAACCAAATTTCCTCCTATATATCATACACTCTATTTTATGCTTTCCCCACTCCCTCCTTTTTTCCCTTACTGGCACAAAAAGACGATCTTTGTTTTGACAGAACTAATCCGCTCATGCTTTCATATGGGCCCTCAGGCTCCCCACCTGTGGAAAGATCCATGGGAGCAGAAAAACTACTGAGTGAGTTCCACATGCACACCTCAAAGGGAAGAAATCAGTGGCCTCACAGAGGTATGGACTGTAAACATTGTGGTTCCCAGGGACCCATGGAGAACATGAACACAATCTCCTGCACAATCTGCACAGTTTCCAGCAATAGCTTTTCCTTCTTTATTGCCTTCTGGGATTTCTCTCTCCATCTATCAGCTGGGCTTCTTCAGGAGACGTGCTGCATGGCCTGCCTTGCTGCAATTGTGCTGCCTCCCTTTTCCCAAAGTCTGAAAGGCACACTTAGGGGTGACAATTTCCGCCCGCAAACTTTGCTGGTGAGAAAGGATATAGTAGCTTGCAGCCACTGCGAAGTTTGACAGCAAGCTTCATAACAAACTGGTACAGCTCCGAGATCTCTCCGCTGCTTCTGTAGGGAGGCCAGGGAAGATTTTATAGGGTGAAAAGTGATGGAGAGAGAATGAATTGCTTTGTGGCTCCATCAGGCAGCATGTTCAAGGTGGCCAGCATCGAGCACTGATCTGTTCCATGGTCTCTGCCCAGCTAACAAAAAGAGGCAAAACCATATTTAGATGTTTAGTACTTTGTATACAAGACTAAGCCCAGAATTTATTTTAGCGTCTTTGCCATTGGACATGACCCACAGATGAACAGGAAAAACAACCATGGTTATTCTGTGATAGGGAGTGTTTGCTCATGTGGCTGTAATTTCTCATTAAAGTCTGCTGATTTACATCTGAGCTGCCTTTGTATCTAGCCAAGTAGATGACCATGCCCAAACCAACTCACTGGAAGGTAAGTTTTAAGAACAAACCTTGGCTCTGTCTGCTCATATCATCTCATCCCACTTCACTCAGAATTAGGTCATTCTGGCTTTATAACATCTATGTGGGTTTCTAGGACAGGCTGATATGTCTCGGAGTCACTATGTCTAGTACAGGAAATTTTAATTCATAGCATTTAAATTCAGAAAGCTTCAGCGGTGTCCTGAAACAGTCTATATCCTTCAAAGCCTTGAAGTACAGAACTGAAAAAAAAAAGGCTGATGACAGTTCTAACTCTTGGCTCCTGTGTTGTCAGCAGGAAAATCCCCATCCATTTCACTGAAGCCAGCTTTTCATCCACCGTGTTTTCATGCTCTATATGGTGTTTTGCACTTGAGACCTTGCAGTCAGGAAGGTTAAAGAACTGTGGCAGTATGCAAAGCATACCTTATCCAAAGCTCTCTGCATGTGAAGTAGCAGACTACGTCAAACTGACCAGGGAGCAGAAACCAGGTCTCTGCCTCCTGGCTGAATCCCTATCACTCTGCTCACCCTCTGCCTCTGGTCTATTGAATCCCGAATGGGACGTGGCAGCACTGCTGCTGTTTTAAGACAGCCATCCTTGATGGGCCTCACTGCTGGGGTGCCAGTCAGGCTTTATGCCTAGCAATGCCCACGTGGTCTTGAGAACATGCAGAGCAAAAGCAGAGGTGCCTGAGGAAATGTAAAGGCAGGAACTAAATATTCATCATGAAAAGGTCAGCCTTGCTGGAGTCAGGGTAAACCCACCAGGACTGCAGTTTTGCATTCATGTGTTTGAATCCTGTCTCAATCATGCTTTATGTGCCTATGTCTTTGTATGGGTCTGGGCCAGGACCACACAGGAAGCCATATAACCCAGAAAAAGAGTGGTTTTTTTTGAATTTCTCAATTCAGGTCAGCTGGCTGTTGTGCCACTTCATCCAAGTCCTATTTTTAGCAACTACTTTGATGAAGAGCAAAGAGGGAGACCTCAGAGGTGAAATGCACTGTGAGGATGTGACTGGCTGGAAGGCAGCACTCTCAATGAGTCTGACTTTGCTGAGATGAGAGTTTGGCTCTTGTTTTCTAAAGAGAGCAAGATGAGGGAGAAAGCTGTTTTCTAAATAGCGGTCCTATCAGGTCTTTCCCCTGCTCTCTTTCTTATTCCGTCTGGAGACAGCAACTTTTTAAATGCTCTGCAGCCACCTAGAGGAAAAAACCCGCTTGATTGAAGTTAATTTTATATGGATTAAGACAAGGAGTGGGCTCTGCAGAGTTTAAGAATGTGAGTTTCTAAACTAGCCAGCCTGTTTATTATTATATCACAAGACCTCCTTGGAAACATATACAGTGAATCATCATCAAAAGCTGAAGATAACTTCAGTTTATGTTTATAGTTCAGAAATATTTCCTGCTTCATGTTCTCATTGTGCTTGTTATTGGATATGGCATATTTTTATGACAGATAGTATAGCAGGGCCACAATACATTTTGTCAGTAGACAGAAGGAGATGATCTGGTTTGAATTTTTATTTTGAAGATTTAAAACCTGTATCATTTTATATGTTTATCTAATGACTATGACAATATGCTTTTGGTATATCTATGTGGTTTATGTTTTTGTAGGGCCATGACTTCAAAACCTCCCAATAATTTTTCAGGTTCTAGCTGGGATGTTTATAAGCTCATACAAAAGCTCTGGCTTTTCTCAGATGAGGACTGTCACACAGAATACACTAATGGGCTCTCTGTCTACCAGAGTGAAAGTTGACGCAGTCATATTAGAACCGTTTAGTCCATGCCATGTTCATTTGCTCTATATGAAACAGAGTAACAAAGTTTAACTGTTGATTGATAGTACTTTAATGTATAAAGTTAGATATTAAAATGTGTTTGTCTTTTTGAAATTGAATTAAAATTACTAGGCTTTTTCCTTTTCTAGATAGGATATGGCAGTTCAGTCTCCACTTGTTCCTACAGAACTAGAGAGTTGGGGGATGTATTCTTTAAAAATCAAGTCTAGACATGGAAAAAAAGATAAAATTTTATGTCAGTTACATAATGTAAAAGATCAAAACGCTGATGGATTTTCCTTGGTAGCTATGCCAGAGGACACTGAACATTCCATTATGATGGAGTGTCTCTGTCATAAGGCAAATTCACTTTAGCAGTGTAAGTGCTAAGCTAAGCATTGCACGCAGTGAATGGAAATGTAGAATACTAATACGGATATTGAAAAGGTCCACTAACACATTCTCCATTTCTTTTCCTCTCTTAAGACTTGATATATGCATATGATGTGGTCAGTCAAATAACTTGAATACTGCTATGTTATGTCAGAACAGGATCTGTAATAAGGAATCTTACTGGCTTAAGAAACCCTAAACATAATGAAGTTTAGGAATTTTTCTTGTGTCTTGGGAGGGAGGTGATTCTGCCCCTTCACTCCTCTCTCATGGGACTCTGCCTGGAGAGCTGCACCCAGTTTTGGGTCCCCAGCATATGAAGAACATCAACTCTTTTGAGCAAGTCCAGAGGAGGGCCACCAAGATGATTAGAGGGGTGGAGCACCTCTCATACAAGGAAAGGCTGAGAGAATTGGGATTGTTCAAGTCTGGGAAGAAGAAGGCTTCAGCGTGACGTAGTTATGGCCTTCAAGTACCTAAAGGGAGCCTACAAGAAGGATAGAGAAGGACTTTTTACAAGGACTTGGAGTGATAGGACAAGGGGGAATGGATTCAGATTAAGAGAGTAGGTTTAGCTTAGATAGTAGGACAAAAGTCCTACTGTGAGGGTGATGAGGCACTGGAACAGGTTGCCTAGAGAAGCTGTGGATGCCCCATCCCTGGCAGTGTTCAAAGCCAGGTTGGATGGGGTTTTGAGCAACCTGGTCTAGTGAAAGTTGTCCCTGCCCATGGCAGGTGGAACTAGATGATCTTTAAAGTCCCTTCCAACCCAAGACATTCTATCCCAAATAATGGGGTACTGGAAACACAAAGTAGGTAAATTCGGCTGTAGGAAATCAGTGATGAGCACATAGGCTGTATACCTCAGGCCCCTGAAGATGGGGGGGGCCCTGAAATCCCCTATGAAAGATGGGATTTTTGGTAGTAAATCCTTTGGGAGTTGACTTTCCTTCTGAATATTAAACCCATAGAGCATCTATAGTGGTTTTTTCCCCAAAACTTTGCATAAATGTATGATAAGCCTTATCATATAGCTTTAGATATACAGCTACTGTTACCTTTGCCAGTTTTGTGATGGATGTTTGCAAGTGGATGACTATGGATATTAATTAACTGAAGAAATACATATCTTCAGAAAGCAGGTTCTAGCTTTTGAACCTTCAGGGTCAGATTCCAGGTCATACTCCTAAATTTGGTTCTCTTACCTTATTGTTGATCCAAATATTTTATTGCAAATTAACTCTTTATAAGGGGTTTTGGAAACTCTGCTCTAGTGCAGTGTTATTATGGTCCTGGCATTTTCCAGCTAGACATACAATCCACAGATCATACAACATACAGGCAGCCAAATCCTTTTTGCAGTAATCTCTTCAGAGAGGGTGGAAAAAATTGTATTTATACCACTCCAGTATGCAAGTAAAATGAGAACATTTTTGATGGGTACTTTTCAGTGTCATCTTGGGCAGCTGTTTGAAATGGATTAAAAATCTTATGCTGTATTTCCTCTTTACTCCAATGATTCCAATTACAGAGTCATATATAATGTGCACAGAGGATTGTTTTTTTAATTGTTTCACTTCAATGTATATGCTACATATGAACTCAAACAGCTTGAGTTTTCCTGCATACAGATATTTATTTCAAATGCCAGAACTATTTGTTTCAAATGCCATGGCTGAACAGTAAAGGTGAAACTCTACACGGTGCAGCACAACTGAAACAGAAGAAGAGGACGTGAAAACTCTCTTTCACTTTCTGAACGTGTGTGGGACTGCAAGGGGTCAGCTCTTCCACAGCTGTGGGTGGCATTTCCATATTCTGTTGGGAGTTTTTTGAGCAAAAATCCACTCTTTCTAAAGGTGGCAAGTCAGCTGCCCAGCTGTACTGTAACCTTCAGCTCTAGGAAGTATTCTGAGTCATACCAGATGCTTCTTGGAGTCCAGCATGGGACTACATTGTCTTCCTTAGTCATTGTTCAGCTATTTCCCCACGGAGGGATTTTAGCCAACCTTTCCATTCTGAGGACCAGAAAGTACAATTAAAGCCACAGATGCCTGTAAGGATCCAAGCACAAGATGCAAAAAGCCTACTTGACACATTAGTAGGACAGTTATGAAGAAAGAAGTAGGTATGGTTGCTGTGCCATTTCATCCTTCCTTCCTTCCTTCCTTCCTTCCTTCCTTCCTTCCTTCCTTCCTTCCTTCCTTCCTTCCTTCCTTNCTTCCTCCCTTCCTCCCTTCCTCCCTTCCTCCCTTCCTCCCTCCCTTCCTTCCTCCCTTCCTCCCTTCCTTCCTTCCTTTTAAGTGCATTTACCACTGGTACTACATATTGAGAGAGATTATAAATAGGTGTCAGGGTAGTGCTGTCTTGACAACTTCTGTTTCATGAGAAAATGTTCCAGAATGTTTCATTGTTAATTTTGCCATTTTCTTGTGGGTAATGTTGGTTAAGGCAATGAAACACAATTCTGGCACAGCATGCTCTTTATATAAAGTTTAAAAATACATGCAGAACACTCTTTTTGGCTTTATCGAAAGGCTTTTGGATAATATTTTTAGCAGCACATAGTGTAGGCTTGTGGTGATATTTTGCAGCACAATATGTTTTTTTTCAGAGGTCTACATGGACATTCATTTATTCAGCATTTGGAAGATATTTTTGCTTATCCTTTGTGAGGGAAATACGGGTTCTGATTTTTTTTTTAAGAAGATGTATATGGAAAGAAATCAAAATTGAATTGCTGTCTGTCTTTGCTATGTTGGAAATAACCAGCAGTAATTACCACTTGCATTGAAAGCATCCTTTTCCCATGTTGACTCTAAATAACTGCTTTGGAAGGGTTCCTTGGCAAGGCAGGGATGGATGTGGGTATCCTGTGTTATTCTGTTTAACTGTCTGAGTGCCAAGTCTATATCTGGACCAGGAACGATGACACTCACAGTTAAATTAGAACTCTTCAATGTGTGTGTAACATGACTGCTATGCCCCAACAATCTTAGATCACATGCAGCGCTTGCCCTTTGATGGAATTGTGTATTTTATAATTCTCTCTGCTTAGCTCAATGTGGCAATACAGTCCATGGTTGAATCGAAGTTGCACAAAAATCAGGAATCGGGATGAAATTTGGATGTGTGATTCAAATGCCTACTACTGCAAACTCCTCCTCTGCATTCTGCCAAAAACAACAGTCATATTCTCAAGCATTATGGCCAATGCTTTCTGTATAGGAATGAGATTTCCCCATGGAGCGGATGTGCCTGCAGTACATTTGCTATGCACAGCTCACCGAAGATGAGCTGTGAGTTCCCTTTCTGCTCCCACACTTGTAGGGATTTTTTGGAGCCTGTTCAGCAGTGTGGGAGTTCTTCAGCATGGGGCAGTCTCCAGTACAAAGTGCACATAAGCTGCGTGCCAGTTTTTGTGGGCCCTTATTTTCACACTTATCAGAAAAAAAGGGCAGGGGCACTGATGATTTAACTTTCTTATGGGTGCCTTTATCAGATCCCCGCTTTAGGACAACATTACCAATGTTAAGATGTGTGGGAAAAGCACAGAGACACAGTTACCTGGTCTTGGAAGAAATGATCCTTGAAAATGACTGATTTTGCTGCGTGAAACAATCTGTTGCCCAGGCCAGTGCTTTGAATGAATACTCAATAGATGTAAGAATTTCTGTGTTTTCAGCGGCCTCCAAAATTACTTTCTTTATTTGCTGGTTTTGCATTAATGTTAGTAAACTCTGGAGAAAGAAAGCATGATCTCAGGCCTTTGATCTAAACCCTCAAAGCCGTAAAAAGTCTCCATCTCTACATACTATATTTCAATACTTCAGTAAGGTTAAACATGCACATGCAGCCAAGAGAGGGTTTACAATAGCAACAACATGAGACTTTCCATTGTATGTTGGAAAATGGCTCATCTTTTTGTCTTCTTACCTTGCGAAATGTCTTTTCTATCTGGGGCCATAAATAATGGCAACTCATTGAACTTTGTCGAAGAAACAGCCCAAACAAATTTTCTCATAGCAATTTAACTACTGACAGAGGCTTTAATTTTTCCTAAAAAATTAGGCCAAGCTTATACTAAAACTCTGATTTGGAATACCCAAGAAAAAGTTGTCCCAAGAAGTCATGCCTCACAGGATGGTGGGGCTGGAAATTAATTTTCCTCTCTAGGTAGATGACTCTTCAAGCTTTGAAGTTTGCAAGTGTACAGCTTATTCCAAGTGTAGAGGACAAAACCCATCACCACCTGATGCTTCTTCATATACATAAAATGTATGTAGTGATGCAGTATCTCTAATTGCTTTTGTAAAATCTCTTGAGATCTTCTGATGGAAAGAGGAAGATGTTAGTGTTTTCCTTTTGTGTGGAGCAACTCAAAGGTACCAAAATGTTTGAAAAATGCACTGCATCATACTCCTGTCATGAAACATGGTGGAAAAAATAAGGCCCTCCTGAAATGGTTGATTCTCGGTTTGGATTCATATGTATTGCCGAGGAAAATGAACTGCTGATGTTCAGCAAGTGAACATCTGCAATTTCAATCCCGTGTGGCACAGACTAAGGCTGTAGGCTTCATTGCTGTGATCTTTTCTTTTTCTTTTTTTAAATAGTGCATGTAGCACAGGACTCTGTTCTTTGCCCTTTGTGGGACTTGGAGACTTTCCATGGTTTAATGTGAAAAAGGGCTGTTGCTGAAGGAGTGCACTCATCCAGTTTGCTTTGAAGATGTGGCAGCAGAGTGTGTGTTTGTCTCCTTCAAGGGTGTGTCCCACAGCTGCCGGATGCCTTCACTTTCATGGATTTCCCCTTGCAACAGTTTGTGATTATACACACCCAATTAACGCCATCTCTGACACATACCCTGCAGGCAGCACAGACAGCATCAAAAGGGTTCACAGTGAGGCACTTGGTACCAGCCGAGGACTCAGGGGTTGGCTGTGCTCCAGTGCTTATTTGGAGCAGGGATGCCAGATAAAGTGCATGGTCACATCCAAGTGTTTTTCTTTTTCTAAATGTAAATATGTCCTTAAAATAAATGTAGTTTTCTTTTGGACCACAACATCGTTGCATCTCTGTACGATTTCACTGAGGGCAGAATTAAGGCTGCCTGAAGTATCTTGTTTGTATTCCCATAACTAGTAAAATAGCTTCATTTTATAAGTAACTTGTGCTGCAGTCTTCTTGTAGGATTATTTCTGTCTGACTGCAATGTTTTGATGTTTAAGTTTCTAATATGTTTTTACTTCATTTACGCAAATGCTTTGTTCTTGGTAAAGAGCCACAATACCCCAGAAGACCCAAAGTCTCCATTACTATGCAGTACAGTAAATTGTCAGTAGAGCTTCATTATTGGCATAATTCCAAAGTTTTACTAAAATGTATTTTTTTTGTTGTTTGAGCAGTCCAGTCAGATTGCAGTACAAATAAGCTGTGCATACATGCAGTTAGTGTCACCAAATCTCTTTATCAGATTCAAAGGAAGAATGATGAGAAGGCAGAATCTGGGGGAGCAGAGAATATTTTTTGAAATGTATCTCTGGAGGGGATAAAAAAGTAAAAACTGTGGGCATACCAAAGGTTTTTGCAAGCGGAAAGGATTAGGATAGTGCACAAGAATCAGTTTTTCAATTTACTTGGTAAATAATCCCATAATAGCTCTTTAACACAATTGTAGCAATAGTAAATGTGAGAAATGTAATTATGTGCAAGAAGTAAGCACCTTTTGATAAAAATACAGACCCAAAGTCGAAGCTTGGCCGTGGGCCATCAGTAGGTCACCCTCAGAGCCAGCCCCCAGAGAATGGACATCTTTTGCTTCCATGTCCTTGCTCACAACTGCCCTTTCATTAAGAAATAAAAGAAGGTTTTATTTTTATTCACTAGGGTTGGCAGCTGTGGGTATAGATTTCTTTACTCTCATTTTTGATTTAACATTAATTAATTAATTAGATTAACTGTACAAATAATTAGAAATTTTAATTCATTAATAAAACTGCCGCAATCTGATGATGGCTCTTCAGCTAAGCCTAAGGCTTGAGTCCAGCAGCTGTCACCAGGATTAAACACCTAATGAAAATAAAAATTACAGAGGCAATTAGGTATGTAATGAATCAGCAGATTGTTTGTGTTGCACAGGGCGTGCTACCTTCCTCAGTGGACACCCGTGTTGAACACTGTAGCAAACAGTGCTGATCCCAGCCAAAGCTCAGATGTTTCACTCTGGAGCCTGTCTGGATGTCCATGGCCATTTCAATGCCAAGGGTTAATGGTTACTATTGCTCACATGTATATAGGAGCTAAGCTCTGCACTCTCAAAGAGCATGGCTGCCCTCCTGCAGTCTGGGAACAGTGCCCTCCCTTCCCTGATCCCTGAGACTATGCCTAGGCTTTGCCAGGGTCTGTGCTAGCCTTGTCGTGAACGTGTTGACTAAAAAAGCTTGGGTGATTGATGGTGAGCCTGGAGGTTTCCTGATCTTTCATCTCTTCCTGATGCAAGCACCTGAGGTAGCTGTAGGTTCATTGACTCAGTGCAAGAGGTGGCATCCCTCTCCGAGTAATGGCAAAAAAAAAAAAANGCTCTAAAAAGCAGAGGAAGTACCTGAGATTTAGGGTCTTATAATTTCTTAGTCAAGGAAGCTGGTGAACATATAGCTAAGCTGATACTGGCAAGCATCCCTAAACACCATGGACATCAATAATAACTAAATCTGAGTGGAGAGAAGTGAAATGTGTTTCATAAACGGGGCTAGCACAGAAACAAAACTGTGATAAAAGGGTACCTTGATAATCAGCTGTTTATGGAGATTATATACAGACTTTCTTTGTAATCATGATTTGTTTCAGTAGCAAGCAAGCATCTGCTTCACTGTAAAATGAGACATGCACCTCTTAAATTGCATGGGGTATATGGAGCAGTGCCGGCTGCAGGGATACTAGGAAGAGATCACAAAGAGATGTTGTGGCCAAAAGAAACAGTGTGAAGTTATTTAGTGTGTCACGTAAAAAGGTGACCCTTTGTGCTTATACAAGGTCTTTTATCAGCTGACAACATCAAACCATGCCAAGGATGTTGTGCTAATCTATTCCTTGCCTATCAGCTGTGATATGCATACAGCAACATCTGTTACTGGAAAAGATGTAAAGGGACCTACCGCAAGACTGAAGTGTAATAAAATTACATTGTCCCTAGAAAGTAAAGTTATTGCAAGTGAAAACCACTGGTCTGTAAACATGAGCATGTTATATATTTGATCCAAAACAGTTCTGTTTGTTCAAAGTGCATATGTATCGGGACAAGTGAATCAAGGACAAGTAACCTTTTTACGTTAACACTTGTGTTAATTATTTGTCACAGTGATTTTTTAGGTAATTTCATGTTGAGGATCCACTGAGAGTAAATTTATTAAAACTCACGAAAATGTCAAGCAGCACTGTCAGGTTTAACCATATGAATGGTCACTAAAGTAGCAGGTGACTTTGGCAAGGGGAAATGCTCCTCTTTAAGGTGCACGGTTGGACTTAGGGAAACAGGCTTGTCTGTGGTCAAGGGATCACTAATCCTTTCTCCTAGTTTTGAATAAAGGATTCTCAATTACTCTAGAGCATTGTATGGGCATTAGGGCTCCTAATTACTTTGACTGAGGTGCTTGCACCTTTTCCAAGCTATTACCTCTTCTGCTGTGGAGAAAGATTCTGGGAAACTAAGCCTATATCCATTCTTTTCCTATAGACAATTCATATTATGGTCCATAGGAAGAGCAATTAACATGAAGAGCTCATCTTTCATTTCAGCCCTTCATCTTTGCAAGAGGATTTGTCCTCTCAGAAACAGGAAAGCCCCTGAACATGCAGGGAGCAGGGGGCTCTTGACTATTGACACCCAAGGTTTATGCACAGAGCACCTTCAGTGGAAAGCAGAGGAACTGAGGGCATGATTTTCAGAGTATGCCTTCCCTATACCTTGTCCCTGCTTTTTAATGTTTCTACTGAAAGCAGTAGATAGTCAGCATTTCTGAATTCACATTGCTACACATGCAGAAACATCTAAGCATTTTGCATATGCAGAAACCACCAACTGCAAATCCCTTGGCTCTTGCCAGTTATATTTTAGGTCTGTGCCAAATGGGCACATGTTCTGAATGAGCTAACTTGAAATATAGTGCTAAATCCACAGTAGCAGTTTCACGTAGGGCCATGTTAGCAGCTTTGCTCCCTGTCATTGTGGTGATTTCACATCAGAATGCAATGGAAGATGAGACTGGGTGGTATGAACCATGCTTGAGTGATTTCCTAGCATCGAACTGCTCAGTTATGCTGCGTCACCTCGGTTCCTTTGGAGTATGTTAGTCTGGCACTTAGTAGTGATGCTGCTGAGAAAACAGGCATATAACTATTTTCGTGCCTTCAAAACAGGAGGAGTCTGGAGGTAACCTGGAGAGAAGGCATCATCCCTTGCATGGAGGGACGTGCTCATTGCCTACAGAATTCATACACTTAACACTACTGCTATTATTGTTGATAAAATTATTAAATTATTACTTTCTAAGAATAAAAAAGAAGTTTTTATCTTACATTGATACAAAATCATTGCAAAAATGGAGTTTGCCTTCTCGCATTGTGGTCTCAGTCCTATCTACCTGACATTTCTTGGGTCTTCTCAACTCTCTGTTTGTGTATGGTCCCCTGGTGCTCTGGAGACTTCTCTGCATTAGAGTAGCGCACCAAAGAAGAGATGAGCCCTTGGGATGTAACCGCAGGGATGCCTTTAGCTTTCTTGTCACTTACCACAAGTTCCTGTGACATTGAATGCCATGTGACTGGAAAGTAAACAACTCCAAACCTCGGGCAGATATCTGCCAAATCATTCCTTTCTTATTTGTTTTGGGGCTTTGTTCTGCAGGTCCTGTGTGACAGACATGTGTGAGTGTCCAATCCACAAAAACTGCTACTGTGAGTCACTCCTGGCATACGCCCGAGCCTGCCAGAGGGAAGGGCTGAAAGTCCAGTGGGTGCCGGAGCAGAACTGTGCAGGTAAGCATTTTGGGACTGCTTCTTGGTAAGCCATTGCATAGGCTAATAGGCTACTATCCTACTGTTCTTTTACTGGTGGAGTAGGATCAAAAATGATACAGGAATTGTACCAGCTTGGAAGTTTTTCTTTCAGGATATGTAAACTGTTGATTACAGAAAGTGTTTAAACTCCTTTGACCTCCTGTCATAACATAGTTGTATTTCTGGAGACAACATGCACATACAATTGCAGTAGGTTCAACAAGGAAAGAGGAGCAAATGTATTTATTTGGAATATTAAAATGCAAACCTGCATTAATTATTGCATTTGGTCCATACTCGCTGTGTGCTTAGGACTGCATTAATTCCAAGTAATTGTGAGTAATTGTTTCCATGAGAAGCAGTGGCCTGTGGTTATGGGCACTTGAACTGAAATGCAATATTGCAGATGAGTATTTCCCCTGATGATGGTCTCATTAATTTAGGACACTCTGTAATGGCATTGGTTTGCCTGGAAACGTATTCAGATTTATGTAAAGCAATTAACAGTAGTTGAAAAAAAAAAACAACAAACAATGAGAGGAGGATACTCAGTGCTGGTCAAAGAGCTATTACTCTGTGGTCTATTTGGGTGATTGTGTGTGGCTCAGGGTCTACTCTCAACTTCAATTTCCTTTTCTGTTGAAGGCATTTTAGCGGGGATGGGTGAGTGACAGAGCAAATTACGTTTGATTGACTGTTCCCAAAAGGTTCATTTTTTTTCTTACAGAAGTTCATTTTTTTTCTTGCAAAGTAACAGGACAATCCAAACAGGGTGTCACTAAGTGAAAACCATATTCAAGGGTGTGGTCTTAGACAGCACTAGTAATGTATATCACTTTAATCTATTGATCTGGTAACAGATCATGCGGAATCTGAAGCAAGCATCCTGATTTTTTTTCCAAAGCACTTCAGACTGAGACCTCACTGTGGCAGATGCTGTAAAAAGAATAAAAACTCTTTGCTAGCAGCCCCTGCCTTAAGGAGTTTATACAAGTGTTGACATATCACGACTTAACTAATTGAGGCTTCATTTCACAATTTTTTTTCTGGCATCTTACCAAAGACAAGAAAATTTTCTGAGGCAAAAACAGTCTTTGAGAGAACATTATGAAGGAATTTAAACATACAGCCTCCATTAAAGCTAATGAAAGAATTTTTTAAATCAACATGAGTTTTTTAATCTCTTCTAGAGGGAAAGGGGAAATCTTGTTAAGCAGAAAATATAGATAAGCTGTATAAAGCTGAGTACCCTCAAAACAGTTATTTAAGTATCCAATGTCAGAGAAGTAGCACCATTTTCTACAGTAAATAATACAGTAAGCATTAAATTAAAGTGCATCCACTGCTTACCATTTGGTCCAGTGGCCAGCATCAAGATTTTAATCTTTAACTTATTTTTTTCTCTCCAAAATGAGTAGCTGCAATTATTGTGTCCCAAATACAGACAAAAGTTCATAGGTGGGAAACAACAGATCTGTAATAAAACTTCAGCATTCTATGACTTTCATTTCCTGCTTGACATTTCGTAGCTGGTGGGAAACTTGCAAGAGTTGTGTTCTGATGAAAATGGAGTATACTTATTAGTAAAGTCAGATTTTAATTATACTTTTGTGTGTTTTAAAACCAGATCTTGTGTGGTTGCCAGTTGCTCTTACCCTAACTGCTGTAAGCTTAGCTCATTTTTATAATCTTCAGGAAACTTGTGTTGTCTGGAGGGCCAGCCAAACAGGATGCTCAGGAGGCTGAATTGGATGTCCTGTTCCCTACATGCTCTCCTCTCTCCCCCAGTGCAACAGCTTATCATCCTCTACATTATTCTGCAGAATACTGCTGCTCAAGGTTTACTCTCCTATGAGGTTGGCTCATTGAAGGGAATGTCAGCTGCCATTTAACTGGAGGAGTGAAAAGTGGAAGATAATGAGTAAGGAAATTGGTTAGGGTAGGAAAAGGTTGGTGAGATCCACATGGGAACTGAGAAGGTTAGGAAAAGGATATGAGTTGCCATGGAAAGTAATGGGGAGTGAGACCTCTTAGGATGGGCATAGGAAGAAATACGATTTTTGAAGGAGAAATTAAAAAACCAGGAGAGCCAGCATGAGGGAGAGAAGAAATAAGAAAAAGTAATACACGGAAGAGAGAAAATCAAGGATAGAAAAGGAAGGAAGAGATTTGAAAAGGAAGAGGTTTGAAAAGGAAAGGAGAAAGAAAAAAAGGTGTGGTTTTTTTTAACCCAAGAAAGGCTAAACAAGTTTATAAAGTACAATTAAGAAAACTAAAGTGGTGAAAGGCCTTGAGACATAGTAATTTATCACTTTTCTGTGCATTTCTGAGGACACCGAGAGGAAGAAGACTCAAGGATAGTAGGAGGCAATAACTCCCTGCCATGGGCATGACTACACATGCAAGAAAACAATCAGATAAAGGCTATAATGTAGTGCAAAGTGCACTGATGAGCTGACATGCTACAACAGTTTCATAAAATCTGAACCGTTCTCTCTTTTCCTCTGTGATCAGTTGAAGTGGTGGAAGATGAGTGTATATCTGGTTTTGCCTCATCGCCTTTGAGTCCCTTTTCTGCTGTAGAATTTTCTGGCCAGTGTTACTCTTTTTCCCTGCTATATGTTGCTTTATTCCATGTGCAAATGTATCAGGAGGGCCATTCTGGCTTTTCGGTGAAAACTTACTGAAAACTGAAAGTTGAAAATATTAACATGAATGTATCATGGCAAGGCCAGTGCCCAGATCCATTGCCTTTAACTCTGTTAGAAGGAGATGTTGTGAATTGCAAGCACTACGAGTGACATTCCATTTAAAAAGTCCCACAGAAGACCTCCCAACTGTGTAACACTGGCAGAAGAACCCAGAAGATTCATTGATGCTCAAATATTAGTTCAGAATTTTCTGTGATATCAGATTTACCAGATATCATCAATCAAGGGAATCCTTCAGCAGTTATGTTACATATTTTGGCTTTTGTGTTGGGGGATAAGAGTTCCTCCTAAATAATTACAGCCATGTCTACAAAGACAGGCGTAGACAGATACAAGCCTCCTCTGAAACGGCCAAAGTGGCTGGACTAAACCAGGTCTAGTTTGCAAACTGTAGCCTTATTAGGCAGGGTTTATTAGCTCAGGCACAGTGCTGTATTTATGTGACTATATGGCTTCTGGACTGAAGCTGGCTATTATCCCACCAGCTCAGAAAGTAGTCTGAGGAAGCTCACATCTGTCATGCCAAACACATGTTCTAGAAGAAGAGTGGAAAAATCCTGTTGGGACTGGTAATGTTTCAAAATACAGTATTATTAGTAACTTTTGTACGTTGGGGTTGGGTTTTTGATTTTTTTTTTTTTGCTAGCGTACTAAGGAAGTTATTAGTAACAGAGCTCAGTTCTTTAAGAGAGGAATTTGTCTTAAAAGACGGGTGCAAAGACACCACTTCTGTTTTCCATGTTTACATGGTAGTGAATCACTTCAGCAGTTCCTGGGAAGCCTTCTGCAGAATGTCTTTATTTTTATATTTTATACTGTTGATGAAGTGGAATGTTCTGGATCAATCACACCACATGTTAACAACTGAGTCACTCAACAATAAAACCCATCCAGGGAACTTAAACAGCAGCCATTGTACTTTTCTGATTTTTCCCTTGACAGCATGTTAATAATGCCATTATAGGCTGCCTACAGCAGAAATTAGTCATCGTATCTTCTACATGGCATCGTCTGAAGGATAAGGAGGTGTTTTGACATCCCACATCCATGTGTGGTAAAGCAGAGATGGGGAGTACTTACAGATGCCATGGCTGCTGAGGGCAGGCTGTAATATGTTCTCATTTGCTCTGGGGCAGAGATGAGGAAGTGGAAAGGAGGCCTTAGCCAACTTTCCTCAAACCTACCGGCTGAGGAACCAAACAGAGCTCAGGTGGAAGGAACGGGCCAGCTATTACTGCAGTAAAGCTTTGTGGGATGAAACCTGTGCAGCCTTAAACCTGAAGCTTGTATTCCTTTCTATATTGAAACCACATGTGCTGAAGTCTAATGTTTGTTTTTGGTTGGTCAATTAGAGATCTTATGAAGGGAAGCTCGTTTTCAGAGGTGAAGGACAAAACCTTCTAATAAACGGCTTCTGTAAGATAATTCACGTTGTGTGCGGACAATAACTAACCATCCTTGAACGTCTTGCTCTACTTTTCTAGACAGTTAATACATTGTTTGCAAAGCTCCTGGGAGATCTGCACATTTTTGTTTCCACTCTTACAGAGATTCAATCTCTATTCTTAACACACTATGTAAGTGTAGAGTTTCCTGGGAATCTAACATTTTATTCTACGCTTAATATTGCTTCCATGTTTTTCCCACCTTCTAAATTTCCTGTTTAGTTTAATTTTTTTTTTTTAGTTTTTCCTTTTGTTTGTTCCTTCTTTAGTATGCAAGGAAGTTATCATGCAGAGCAAGACAGAAATGTAAAGCTGGAAAAATATTCTCAAAAGGTCTATGCCCACAAACTGAATAAGCCTATCCTTGAACATAGTTGACAGATAGATGTTTGTTTCCAACCTATTCTAAAACAATGTTCAATTAAAGATGTCTCACAGAGTTTCTAGGTAGGTTGCTCTTGGTGCTTTCTTATGCTTAAAGATAAAAATTTGGGTTTGTTCCTCCCCAATGTCTAACATCCATTTAATATTCAGCATTTGATTCTCTGTAACTCCAGGGTAATTTTCCTCCGTACTATCCATTTTTTACAATTCTGTGTTTGTTTATTAATATCTGTATCGTGAGACTTGTGTACGCATTCCTGTTATAATTCCTTCTTCAGGACTGCTTTTCAGATAGGCATAAATTCCATAAAATGCACAAGAAGTAAAACTTGCAAGAAGCTGATGCTGTTTTGAAGATCCCTTAGTGGTGAAAAGGAATCCCTTGAATGTATGATGCCTTAGCAATAAGACTTCCATCCTCTTTGATACACTCATATATATTTAATCAATTTATTTCTGTGTGTTTCCTCTTTATGAATAATAACAGTACTGTAATGACACTGGAGGCCAATCCTCACAACGAAACAGTGTTTTCTGTCCATAACAAAACTGTTACTTAGAAAACCTTGACCTTCGGTCTCTCTCAAAGTTGAAGAAACCTTCCTAATACAATCAGCTCTCTGAAAATAGCATGAGATGATTCTGGATGCTTGAGAGTCCCTTACCAACTATTCTATCAGTCCTTGTTTTTGCCATCAGCACAGCCGTTAAAAAGAATAACAGACTTTTATTTGCCATCGAACCGTGTATTATTCTCCGTACTAAAAAGGCAGGATATAAAATGTTGAGAGTTTAAATATTGATCTGGAGGGGTTATAGTGCTTTTAGCTGAGCCTTCAGTAGTCTTTTATGTTGAAAATGCATTGAACTGTCAGCTACATAAATTAATGAATAGATACTGGAATCATTAAGTACAAGAATCTTCACTGTCAGTGATCCCTTGGTAAAACAGGACAAAGCATGGATACAATCGATCTTAAATTTTTGTTTGTTTGTTTGTTTGTTTGTTTGTTTTAGAAATGGTGCTGCTGGATTAACAGCATTGATTTGGTTTGCTGCAATATGAAATATAGAAAGTATAATCTTAGGATCAGAAATTCTAATGTGATGAATGACTCTCTCTTCTTTCTGTAGGAGTGGAGCTGATAATAACTGTCTGTCCTTGTAAATGTTTCAGAAATCTTTGATAAAAGGCATTGTAATAAATAAATAAACACTGTTAATCCTTTAATATAAAGCATAGATCTGCATAGAGATAGAAATCTTGCCAAAGCTTTATATACCATTAACTGTGTTAAAATTCTCAAGAAGTTAATACTGCTGTGGACTTGATAGCTTTTGATAAGGAATTTCGCTGCTTTTATATTTATGATGTAATATGGTGGAATTGTTTTACAAGTAATTTTTTCCTCTAGATAACCACAATGCCAAAATGTGCTTTTTGATATTTGGAGTAGAAACTACGCAAACAGATAAGTAAATTTCCTTGTGGGGCTCTGTGTAATATGCATATTTTGTTCCTTTTAACTCCTTTCAGCAACCCAGTGTAAACATGGAGCAGTTTACGATACCTGTGGTCCGGGATGTGTCAAAACATGTGACAACTGGAATGAAATTGGACCATGCAACAAGCCCTGCGTTGCAGGGTGTCACTGCCCAGCAAATTTAGTTCTTCACAGAGGAAGATGCATCAAACCAGTCCTGTGCCCACAGCGGTGACATTTGTTCTCTCAGTGGACACTAATGCGGGTGGTCACTTACCCCTTTGATGCTCACAGCCAGTGAAGGACTCCAGCTGTTTCTGTGCAGATTCTGCAAAGTACATGTCTACTCACAGAGTGTAAATATGCTCCTCTGTGTGTGCTTGTGTGTCTCTAAGTACACACATGTGGCACCTAGAAAGGTATATAAATGTATACTGTGTGTATGTAGACACACATGTCCATACACAAGTGCCCTAAACGTAAGTACAACCCATATATTTATATATATGTCCACACACAAATATACATAATTTCTATATACCATGGAAGGATGAATTATAATATGTATATTTTTTGCTATAAAGTTTATGTATTATTATTTCTAGGACCCTGATCTGTAAGTCATTGTATAAATAAACCAGGTGTTTTTAATATAATATTGTGGCATGAAAAGATTGGATGACTTTGCCACTGCATAAGTTTGTTGTTTCCAAGGAAACTTTTCTAGGGCCATAGCACTGCCAGGCTGGATTAGTTTCAACACAGAACCTGGATTTACAGTTGTACAGGAAACACATTTCTCTGGAGGTGGAGGATTTATCTAGGAATATTTCATGCGTACCTTAGAGCTGCATAGTGATTGGTGACAGTGCTTAATCAGGCAGAGAAAGCTGGGGATTGGCTTTTATGCTTTACTGAAATAACTGTGCAAAATGATTTCCAAAGCTGGTTGGACAATAGCCAGGGTAGAGATATTTCTTTCTGGAACAGCACCAAAGAGTCAGGGGCCAGATTTTCAGAAGTGTTTGGCACCCAACAGCTCACTTTGAAAATGTGACCACTTCCCATTTAATATCCTAATGCCCCATCTCTGTTGTTGTGTTTGGCAGTAGCCATGAATACACAATGAGGAGCTTGAAGAAAATATTCATGTACATATTAGCCCCTTAAAGATGTTTGAAACGCCTAGGTTTGTTTCATGTCTCCCCCAAATATTATACAGAAAGCAAATCCCACTCTGAAACATTTGATTTCAGTGTGCCTTAAAACATAAAATAATGCCGGGCTTAGTAACTCATTTAATTTATTAGCATGGTTTAGAAGAAAGACAAATTCACCCCATTGGAAAACAGTAGAGAATGTCAAATGCTAATTAGAGAACTGCAATTTATTTCTGTAGTGGTCTTTTGGTTGAGGTTTAAGAACATGTGGGCTCTGTGAAGTTTGCGTGACTTTTGAAGTCTCCCAGGGGAGAAGCAATAATATGGGATTTCATTAGAAACTGTTAAAAAAGCCATACAACTTTCTCAAGCCTAAAGGGAGAGGGGCGATTTTTTTTCACTTTAAAGCCTCTTGTGTAGAGCCTGATGGAACAGTCTCTGGAGATGATAGAAATCTTTGTGCATCTGATTTAGGTTTATAATGAAGTAATATCCTCCCACACAGCTACTTCCATCATGCCTTCAATTGAAATTGCACATTGTAATGCTTTGAACAACTTTCTCCTTTAATTTTTTTCTTTCCAGGAATTTAAGCAGGGCCTGAGTTTACAGTAAGTGAGTGGGTAAACACACTTGGGTTATACAACCTGTCTGTAATCCCACCCTGGAGGAAGATGCTGAGTGAACCTGGTTAACTTAGCCACCACACTATCCAAAATGCTGTACCACCACAGTGTTAAAAAGAGCTGGGCATATAATGCCAAGAGTGTTCCATAGATGTTCTTCCAAATCTTAAATAAACTCAGCTTGATCTTTTTGTGTCCCTTTTGTGTTCATTTTCTCGAAACAATCAAATAATTCAGTTTTACTGGCAGAGAGGGTTTTGAAGACTCATACACAAGTGCACTGGGAAGCAGAATTGCAAATGTACAGATCCCATCAGAGCAGGAAACTAGAAGAGTTTTATGTGGCTCATGTGCTAATGGAATGGCAAAGCTGAAATTTAGAACAATTGCAGTTGGCTGAAAGAGTTAAAATATAAAATGACAGTCATTAAAATAATTTAAAACGTCAGTTAAACCAAAGAGTATTTCAGCCTGTAAGCTTTCAGTGCTGAGCTACGGGGTCTAAACCATTAAAAAGAATATTTGCCTACCTTTAGTTTAGGACAGATTTTAATTAATTACTGCTCAGTGTTTCTAAATAAAAATACAGGGAATATGAATTGCACACATGAACGGTGTATGTACATCTGTCTTTCTCTTTTCTCCTGACTTATAAAGGTGAGTGAAAGGTGAAGAGAAAGCCCTCCAGCTCTCAGTCCACTGATCACATTCAAGCAATGCTTAATTGATTCTAGGTGAAGAGGTGACTCAGTCTTTCTGTAGTATGAACTCTATTTTTAGATCTTAAAATGGTTCCGTTTGAAACCTGACCCAGGTCATCTCAAAATGAGGACTCGTTCCGTGGTTTAACTTTTCATATCTGCCTAATTAAGAGTAGACCCATGCTTTTCGTTTTAGTGATGTAGACTGAGGAAGAGAGGAAAGTGGTTTTACCTCTAAGCCGAGTGATTGTGCCCTTATGGTGCCGTAGAGCTTTTTCCTTCAAACTCCACAGTTTTCAAGGCAAATGTATGTGCTATAAGCTGTCTGCTTAGTTCACATGTACCATCTAAGATAAGGGTGTTCTGCTTTTCTAGAAATTGCCCCCAAATTTCAACTTAGCAGAGGTTTTATATCTGTACCTGTGGTTACCCTGTGCCTAACTGAGCTATTGAGACCAGATCAGACCCAGGTGGGCCTGTTGCACTCCACTCTTCTCTTTGTCTCTCTCCTTAAAGACCATTCAAAAGTTGAAAGTCTAGCCCAATACCATCAATAACATCATTACTACTGGCCTCACAGAGTTTGGCTTGAAGCCCATCTTCCTCCTGCTGTCTTTGCTCGTGGAATATTGCCCCTAGGGTGATAGAGCTAGAAGTTTCCTGTATATCACTAGGGATCTATTTTTTATGAAATTCACTGGTAATCAAATTTTAGTAAGCTAAATGTGTTTAATATGCAATAATTTTTTTAATAATAACATAACATTGATAATTCATATGGCACATGGTGTATTTATCATGGAAAATTGATGGTTGTGTAAATTTTGATGATAATGCTTATGTCAGTCTGTGCATATTTGTGCCAATTTGTAAGGTGAAATATGCTTGAAGGAGCAGAGATTCCAATCAAAGAATGATCCAAAAGGGAAGTCTGAGAAACACCTCTATAATCCAATGGGCAGAGTCAAGTAGAGACCTGGATCAATAGTTTCACCATTAATCTGCTGTGTGTTCTCTGGCAAGTAATTTAATATTTTGAACTTCATTGGGGAAGCAAGGCTCTGGATTTATACATCTTTTTAAAGTTCATAGATGGAAAAATGTTCTAAAATGCCATACCAGGGTAATGTCAGCTGATATTTTACCAATCTACTCAGGTCTGTTTTGCATCAGGTTGTTCCCCATCTCTCCCATATCATCATCACTTTTAGTTGGTGTTTGTGGAGGTCAGATGTATTTACTTCCTCCTCACGTACTTTCAGTTGTGTCTATTTTTGTCATTTATATTGCGTTTTATAAACCATGGAGACAAGCCATAGCCAGACAGAGCAATTTGAGTTGTAGCCCAAGAGTCCTGCATCTTCCAAGAACACTTTTCTTCTGTAGAGTAATGTTTGTTGCACTTGGACAAAAAACAACAAAAAAAGAAAATTTTCTTAATGTCTGACCCAAATGTGAACCCATCCTTGTATAACGTAAGTAGTTTCCAGCAGATAACCTAGAAGAAGTAAGTTCTCGTATTTTCTGCTTTTTCTGAACACAGGATTCAAATACAGTTTGACACTGCTCGGCTTCTCACTGACAGAACCTGACAGTTGCAATAGCTGGACTGATCTTGAACAACTGCGTAGGGATACAGTGGTTTGCTATTTTTTTGCCTTCATCAAAAGTGGACAAGGTGGTATCAGAGCTAACAGATATGGGAGTAACAACCCATGCATTTTCAGCTGGACAGACTGGAAAGAGAGTCAGTCAACAGCATTTAGCACTGAAGTGGTGAGGTGTTCAACTATTCCAGGAACAGTTCCAACTAAAGGATATTATGCCAAGGTCTCAGTATTTGACAAATGGGAACTTTACGTTACATAACACTGATCAAATGCTCGTTCTTCTATCCCTGATTTTACCATTTTTAGAAAGCCCTGTGGCAAAAGAGATGTTTCTGCTGCCTTACAGAACCATTTCTAGTCTACAACTGCAAATGTTTCAGGACACAGGCCTTACCATGCTGCCATAGCAGTATTTCTTTTCTCTGTGTTAGAAGCTGTTGCACAAGTCGATATTTCTGTGCAAAATAGCTGTGACACCTCAGCACCAGAATTTCTAACAAAAAAATAGAACACAAGTACCAACAAAATAGAACACTGCCTGTGAAAACAAGGTAGCTCTTGATCCCTCACATGGCCATGGAAAAAAACCCACCACACCAAACACTCAAAACCCCAATCCAATGGCAGTGTAATCATGTGTTGAGATCTGATTGGAATAGGTATATTTATTGTTAGGTGTAGAAATCCGTAATTAAAATAAGATTATGAGTCTATTCCTACTTTTCTCGCAACTGTTACATTGCCTTTGAGGAATTCACCGAAGTTAAGGAAAGGGATTTTATTTCCAGGGCTGAGATGAGAAATTCATTTTTCATGCTTCCACTAGCACAGCAAACCTGCCCAGGTTTCCTCCAGGATATACATTTCAGTGAACACACATCGCCACAACTGTCAGAACAAAAGCTACAAATGCACTTTTATAACCAGTCTTGTTCCTGGCTTTAAGATCAAATTGCAAGTTCTCCTTCTGAGAGAGCACAAGTCATTTTTTTTATAACACCAGTTTTGCCAGGCAGCAACATTACTTGGCATCAAGCACCATTTTAGAAACTTCAAGTGATGTTAAATATGACATGTAGCATTTGCTATTTGCATGACTTTACCCTTTTCGTGGCAAGTTGAGTTAATGCCAGCCCTGCACATAGGAGGAAGCTGGCTCTAATGGGGTGCACATGTGTGGTGGGAGAGCGGTGGCATGATATAATTATAATTATCATTGATAGCACTTTCTGTTTCCCTAAGTGATGCTTATACCTGGGCATCAATACAGTTTGGTTTTGCACATGAAAGTGAATTGATGGGAATGTAGGAAATTCCTGCCCAGACAGACCCACCTTTTTTTTTTTCCCTTATCCAGTGGTGAAGAAATGCTTCAAAGCACACTTCAAAGAGCGTTTGTAAGGCTCATAATGGACAGCTCTGCAACAACCTGCTCATAGCGGCAATTTAGCCTTATACTCTGGCAGTAAGTGGTTGGTACTTTAATGACCCAATCATTCAAAGCACTTAACTGTGCTCAAACTTTGAATAACCTCCTTTGCTTCAGTGGGGCAACATGCATGCTGACTTCTAACCACATGCTTAAATGGTTTGCTGGGCCGGGGCCAGAGAGTTCGGCATCTGGCAGGATCAAATATTAAACCTTGTGATACTTTGTATTTCTTCATGATTTCCATGCATAGATCTATTTTATGGTCATGCTGCTATCTCCTGCTAGAAAATCATACAAGTTAAGGCTTTTTGAAGCCTTTTGTTTTGAGACTTTAGAAGATTGGAGAACTTTTTTCTATTGATTTCCTGTGTCAACATAATAATTTCTTCCATCACATTGCAATTTCCTGCTCGATTTTATATGTTGGTATTGTTAAAACAAAGGAACATAGTGGACTTGATTTTTTTTGTTTTGCACTGGTAAAAGTAGGGAACAATTTCAGTGAATTAACTGTTTTAGCTATACTGGTTTTAAATTAGGTTGAGTTCATACTAACACTGTCTTGACTTTATAGCTGTGGAGGTAATCCACAATCCCAGTATGGCTGCCCTCAGTTGTTAGGCTCCCAATTGTTTCTAGCTGTAGTTCATTATAAAACTCTGATAACACTGTGTTAGAATAAAAGCATCTGCAGCCCAAAACAGTATAAATAATTTGCTACAAGAGATCCCAGTTTGTAAATGATGGGGAAAAATTAATTTTTCTTATTTTCACAATAATTTTTATAAGTTATATTAGTAGGGAGAAGTGTGACTATAGAAACTGATGAAGAAAAGAGAACTAAGAAAATTAATTTTTTTTTTTAATATTTAGTGCAACTATTCAGCTTCGTTAACAAGTATAACTGAATGGCTTTCAAAACCCAAAGAAAAAACTTGATTGGGCTGTATAGAATATGAATCAAAACTCAGAAGTGGATATGCGCTGATGCAGTTCTACAGTTAAAATTTCACTGTGTCTTGAAGGGAGTGAAATAAATGAGCTTGGAGGAAATAATTTATCCCATCTTAGGCATCTGATGTTTGTTTTCTAGTTTCCTAGGGTGTAAATATGCAGGTGTTTGTACCCCACCATGTTGGATTTACAGCCCTGACTTTCTTCATATTAGTGTGCATCAAGAATAACTTGAGAGGAACCCATAGAATAATATCTATGTCAAAAGACATGTTTGGGGCTTTTTATTTGTTCATTTCAATTAACAAATTATTAAGGGGAAGAGAAGCTGCAAGGAGAATTGCAGTGTGTATCACATATATTAGATGTTTGAAGCCATTAGTGTATGGGTGGGTTACATGAAATATTTTATATGCAATTTGTAAAGAATGCTCTGTAGTGTCAAGAGCATTACCGCAGAATGTTTACATTTTAGTGTTTAGAATTGCTTTGCTTACTCATGCTAAATTTTAATAAATTTCACCTGAGGTGCATTAATGTAAAACAATACCTATTTAAAATTTTACTAAATTTCTGTCTTCATCAGTATGTCTCAGTTTATACCTTTGCTGAATTTAAATTTTTTATGTAGTCTCTTACAAAACTGCAAACTGTGCAGTAACCTTGCCATGGCTTCTCTTTGAGTGGCCATACAGTTTTTGTAAGAATATTGTACTAATACAATTTTGTAAAAGTAGGATTCTGATGAGTATGTTTGTAAAGACATTATTTATTCCCCTATAAACTGATATTTATTATCTTTATGCAGATAAATATTGATGCCTGATTATTTCATAGCTGTCAGCAAAACTGTTGTTATGATTTGCAAGGTCTGACTCAGAAAAGCAACATCTTCCACACAATGGCTGATAGTGTGTTCTAAAAACTTAAATACTGTTATTTCTTGGGATGGGAGGAAGGAGCCATGTAAACTCTTTTCCTTTACTTTTACCTGAGATTAGGGAGATGGAATTTTGGGACCGTTGGTTCAGGTGGTGACCCATTTATGTGATACTGCTTGGCCAAGTTACTTCACTGCTGTTTGCCTTAGTTTTCTCACTGGTGAAACAGAAATGATGATGCTTTACAAAAATGACAGAAACTTTAGGAACAATGTATTTGTTAGATATACATTGGTCTCTGTTTGAGCAAGGCTCCTGTTAATGTCCATTAGCCTCCAGATCAGTCCTTAAATTGTCAAGTATTTTTATGATTTTTTCTTTGCCAAGAGCAGCCTGTTCTGCTTCTGAAAGTGTAAGTAAGTCATGAACCTAAATGGCCAGGACTGAGAGCAAGCCTTGCTCTACCCCAAGCAAGAAGACCTTCTTTGATGGGTTTCTTCCTCCTGGAAGGAGGAGATGAGGTGATGAGGAGAGCACAGAAGGTAAGAGATTTGGCACTTTCCTTGAAATTTATAGGACTACTGGTGCTGCATCCTCTGTAGCTATGGGACACCTTCCTTGGTCTGTATTAACTAAACTCACGTGAAGCCCCCAGTGACAGGCTGCTTCAACATCATGAGACACTGAATGTTCATTTTGGGGTGTGCAGGCTCGTCCCTTCAGACTCTCTTCCATTACTGAGCTGTGAGGGCAATGCAGACATGGCAAGGGCTGTACTTCAGAGGCTGCGTGATCAGGCCCTGCAGGCTGCTTGTTCCTGGTGACAACTTACTTGGTGGCACGTAACTTCTACCCCAGAATAACGACTCAGTGGTCACCGTTATAATATATTATTTTCGCCACCCATTTTGGATGCAGCCTCTTCACCAAGAATGCTGCATTGTTAATTCTCCTTCAAAACAGTGTGCATTTATGGATTTTACCCCCATTTCTCTCTTGCTAGGCTTCACTTGGCTCTTGGTGAGATCAAGCATATAAACAATCAACATTTTGTCTCTGCCCCGTGTAAGAGCTTTACAGACTGACCTCTTGCTGAGCACTTGCACTGTTTGTGGAGGCAAAGTATAGGTGCCATGGGCACCTCTAGCAGAGCATTTGGTGGGCTCTTCCACTTCTGCTGTCCTGTTCATTTGGGCAGCCTGTGCCTTGCACATCACAGCAGTAATCCTTCCGTCCCTCCTGTGTGACCTTTTCTGAGCTGAACAGCTTGTGACGTTCAATTTTTCATAAAAATGCTCAAAGAGAAAAATCTTAAGAAAAGTATGAAAGAAAGAGCTTACATGGAGAATGAGAAAAAAGTGGTGTCTGTTTTTCATTTAAACAGTCTCTGGATTTATTTACATATTTCAGGCTATTTGCTTAATTCAGGCTAATAATTAGAGTACTTTCTTCATCATTTACAGTTCATCATCAATAGAATTTTAATGTTTGAGAGTATTGGTAATAATTATTTTTCTAATTAAACCATACTGACAAGCTAATAATCCTCATTTAGGATTTTTAACTGGTGCATAATTTCTGTTTTATGGTTGTGTGCTGTGGTTAGCACATGTTAAATTTGCTCTGGAAAGACAATGCTTTGTCTTCAGTTGTATTCATCCTGTTTTATTTAGTACATCTGGAAATCAGGCTCAACATCGCTGTTATTTCCCCATCTCCTTCCAGTGTTCTGTTGTAGGACATAGTGTTTTGTAAAGCAGTTTCTCCCCCAAGTGTCTATCTCAGTCTGTGGTCTATATATAACTCTACATAGATAGATAATGCATTTCTAGGACTATATAAATACTGTTTTAACATTCCAGAGGTGAAATAATTTATTAGACGGTTGACAAAATTTAAATGATTAAAATTTTTTTAAAAGTTGGAAAGAGAATAACAATTTTGGTTGCTATTTTCTGAATGTACAGCAGATGGTGCTTAACAAATATGCTTTACAACCAATGTCTGAAAACAGCTAAGCCTGGCAACTTGAATTTTAAGGATGCTTCCCAGTCTTTTCAGAGAAACAGTTTGAATGGAAGGCCCCCAACAGGATTGACTTACACCAATGTACACAATGTGCACAATGTTTGAACGACGGGGATGCAACAACAGCCTTTCAAAAAACGTCTCTTGTGTGCTATGAGCAACGATACATTTGGAAAGGAGTTAGGCATTAGCAGGATTATTTCACTCTTGATCATTGCCCTTTTCCTCCAGGCTCATCATAGTTCACTTAACTAATAGGAAGTATCCAAGCCCCAAGTACTACTTTCCACATGGACAAAAGGATATGAAGAAAATGGTGTGATGAGACCTAGGCTGATGTCCCTGAACTCTCATTTGCACACCTGTCAGTCAGAGAAGTTAGTTTTTCTTCTGGCACCAACAGATGAGCCTGTGCTGTGGTTCTGGGTAACCCTTTCCTAGCGTGGGTGGGACCTGTCTCAGGACTAAGCAAGAACTTGCATCACTGTTTCCCCTCTTGGTATCTTATTAGCAAGATAAGGAATGCTCTGCAACTCTGGGGTGATATTTGCATTCTGTGCTGTCAAAACCTCAAGATTTATCTCTAATAAGGCAGCTGTCATTATAAAGAAACACAAGTACCATGAGCCAAGGGAATAATATGAAGGGGAGCAGTGAGTCAGAAAGCTAAAGAGAATTTACTGATATGCTTAGTAAAGTTTTAACTGATCTTTATTATTTTTAGGCTTGTTTTTTTTCTTCCAAAGGCATTTCTTTTTAAATGTACGTTTTTTAAATTACTTATTAAAGGGCTCACAATGAACATCTCAGAGAGGGAAATTCCTCCTGCACAAACATTGATAAGGTATGAACAGCAGGAATACAAACATTTACACCAGTCTTTAGTAGTAGTGTATTAACCCCAACATTCTCGGGTGTCTTCAGAAGCCTGAAGGGTACTTGGCTGCAGAATGTGGGTTGTAGTGACAGCCAGCCAGCCACACAAAACCCATTGGGAAGACATTTCATGCTCACATAATCAGCCTAAAATCTCTGGAGTTACTCTGATTTTCAGATGCCCTGCTTGCCTGCTAAATAGACAGTCATGCCACAGTGCTGCCCCAATTTCTCTATTGAGTCAAAACTCGATTCCCTACTGGAACTGAGACAACTGGCTGTCCATAGGAAAACAATAGATCTTATGGGCAGCTGTGGGGGATGCAGTCCTTACCCTTGCCTACAGCAGTTTTAAAGGCAAGCCAGCCTTTAATTCAAGTTAATGCAGCTGGAGGCCAAGTGCCGGTGTTAAGACTCCTTTAAGAGCTTGAGCACATGAGTTGGGTGCTTTTCCAACACATCTGCATAGGGATGCACATGATGACCTGCCAGTTGGACTTGGATGTAGAAGTCTCACATCTGCAGTAGATTTACTGGGATTCAAACCCACGGTGATTTCAAATACAGACCTGATCAGATTAACTTTGCAAAATACGTGGTGCCATGAGACGTTATGAATCATACCTACTAGTCCATATGGGGAAGAAAAACCATCAGCTTTGCTATTTAAACCAAGCCAGAATCCAGGTTTTAGCACAAAGGTGAGTGGTCCATTAATGACTCAGAACCCCTGAGAACTGAGTGGAAAAGCTGCCATCAATTCAACAAAGAGGCTGAAGACCTACCAGGACCTTACATGTGCAAGCCCTGTGAAGGGGCCCTTGTTCCTTGCTCCGGAGCTGAGGAGGGAATGAGAATGCATCTCTCTGGCATATGACAGCACACTTGTTTATGGGCAATGGGAAATGATGTGAATTTATCTGAGGTGTTGCCAAACAGAAATGGCCAAATTCTCTCTGAAACCTTTTTAATACCAGACAATTAAAGGAGCCTCTGTTTCCTGATCCTAAGAACATTTCGAGGAGTAAGCGACTACTGCCAAGGTTGCTGGGAGCCTGTGTGCAACTGAGTGTCTGTTTAAGCACCATCTGCAGCTGTTGGCCCACCTTCTCCTTTTGTTTAGATTTCTATTCTCCACAGGCTGCTGTGAGCAGATCACGGTGCTGCTGAGGCAATAATCAATACTGCTCTCATTTTAACTTGCTTGCCACTGAGAAAGCCAAGTCTAATATTGAAGTTTCTCAAAACAAACTTCGGCAACAGACTGCATTGTTTAAGTTGCTACTTCATTACAATTGTAAAGCTGTAGGAAAAAGGTTAATTGATATATTAATCTGTCACAAATTTACAGCCTCTACTCCCCTTTCATCAGTCCCATTTTGTAGAGTACTGGGTAAATGCCAAAGCAGACTGTAAAAGAAATCTTTTATGGGCTTCAGTAAGAAAATATGATTTACCCAGTCCTGAAAAGGGTGCACTCTCAGGCATGGAGTGAGTCAGGTCAGTCCAAGTGCATGTGCACATGTGTGTTGCATGTGTACATTCAGTTGGGATGGGGGAAGGCAGAGAAGCAGGATCACTATGACTGTATCAAACGACAAAGGATGCATTGCCCATTTTAATGGTGAAGGAAGTTTCTCTTTCCTTCCCAAATTAGAATATTCCTTTTTGGTATGGAGAATTACAATGTTTCTCTACTGTGAGTACTTGAGCCAAAATCCTCCTGTCTACTTCTGTCCCTACCACAGTCAGTAATATCTTACTGAGAGCTGAACAGAAATGTAGATTTGGCTCTCCACAAACTTCCTTCAAGGGATGGTTAGTACTAAACTAACATTTAAAAAACCACTAAGCAAATCCCTGAGGGAGCTAAAAGGAACAAATTTTACTGCTGTATCTACTAGTACCTGATGAGAAATTGTACTCTCAAATTTCGTATTTAGGAAAGTTCAAGGCTTCCATCCATCTAAAGGAAGGTGTATTCAGCATCACAGTTTGCAGTGGGAAAAAAAAAAAGAAAAATTGAAAATGAAACCAAGCTAATTTTCAGCATCATTTCTAGTCTAAAACTTGTCCCCTTAGCCAAGGAAGAGTATGTTCAGACACTGTGAGAAGGGAAAATGCTTGGCTGAAGGTGAAATTTAGAAAGTTATAAAAGGTGTCCTGTTATTTAGAAGATTGGTCTCTCTAGTGCTTGCCTACATGTAGCTAGATTTCACAAGTTTGTCCTATTTTCTCAAAAGTGGAAATGGTAATGTGGAGTTGGGTATAATAAGGGTGTTCTCAAGAGCAGAAGGTATTGTGCCATATGGTTTGAAGACTTAAGAGCTTCTGTTTCTTGTCTTTGGATTTCAGTCTACCACTGCGAACTGCAAACAAAAGGAAAGCAACTTAAATTAGTGAAGGTAAGTAAGTGTAAACTCCAAAAGACTTGAAGACATATGATAGAAATAAATTCTTACATCTTACTTTGAACACTGAACTGGCTCCTGGGGTGTCCTGTAAGGCTGTAGGTAGCTGCCATTCAATCTACATCCAAGTTCAGCTCTCACTGGCACTAACAGGTATGCCACATACTTTTTATACAGAGAAAAGAGAAAAGCAATTACACATCTTTGTTTAATTTCACTTGGATCAACAGAAATCCCTGTCCCAAGGCACAGAGTGGAATGATTAAGGTCTGAGCAGGAACTCTGTGGTGGGTCCTTTCAAAGTGACAGCAAGGAAAGGGACTGGGCCTCTGGCTTCATTGTGGTTGTGTGTGACAGGAATCTGAAAGTGAGTGAACAAGTAAAGGCAGTGTGAGAGCAAGACTGAAGAGAAATCTCGACTGAATTGTGTTTAAAATACCTACTTTCTGCTGTCTGTGTTTGTAAACAGGAGCACAGAATCGAAAACAGCAACTCCTTACTCCAGCCAGAAAAACATGTGCTACACAAGCAATTTCTAAGATTCCTGTTGTGGTTAACTGCTTATGGACTAGTGCTTACAAAAGCAGGTGTTTAGACTAGATGTTTAGTAGCATAAGTTCACATAATGTGTTTCTTGCACAGCTCCAGTGACATATTAGCAACTCTACCAGCCTGTATCAGCTGACACATTACTTTGGCTCCTTTCATTATTAACCAGCAAACCATCTGGGGCCCCGTCTACATCTCAAAAATGCACCTGACCTGTCAAAACATGATCTTCTCCCTGCAAGGCATAGATTATGATCATGACTCATTAGAAGAACAATAGATTCAGGGTTATGATGTTTCACGTGTCTTCTACAACCCTCCCAAGAACAGGGCTTCCTTTCACAAGGAAAATGGTCTTTTTTTTTTTTGGTGTGGTCTCTCATCAACTCCCATCG
The DNA here is from genome assembly GCA_013397055.1 of Pachycephala philippinensis. Taxonomy (NCBI): domain Eukaryota; kingdom Metazoa; phylum Chordata; class Aves; order Passeriformes; genus Pachycephala; species Pachycephala philippinensis. Next base: position 1,428,938 of record VWZT01001059.1, read on the forward strand.
CTCATTGACTGCTGTGACTGTGTTTGGAGTTTACTGTCTGTGATTCAGTTTCACAGGAGGAAGATGGAAGAGTAGCTCACTCAGATCAATGCTGTGTAGTGTCCACTGTGAGTTAGACATGACGGCTTTGTGTCAGTACTCTCTGGAAAGACCCTGAAGAAACTTGTCTGGACCCTTCCTTTGTGGTTATCCATATGCAGGACAATGAACAGGATAGAAGCAGATGTCTTTAAGATTACTTTCCAAAAAGAAAGTTTTTAGAAAAGTCAAAGTTATTAGACAAATAAGGTATTTGCATAAATCAGTAATATTGACTCCTCCTGACATTCCTGGCTGAAGCAGCCGCATTCCATTTGGAATGAAAACAGATACAAATCTATCTTTAAAGCAGCCCAAACAACCAGGCTGGATCTGGGCATTGGTCTGATGAGAACTTAATTGAAAAATCCATCTTGTACTGTTGTGGGCCTGACTCCATAGAGGCTCTATAGGCAGCTCTGAATCAGAATCAGGAAGTTTAGATCCTGCTCCAAAGCTGCTGTCTTTACATGTCCCCATTGCTATACCACACATGTGCAAAGTGCAAACCTCAGATTATCCTCAAACGTGAGCTCTTTACTAAAAATGTTAACCTAGTAGCCATGAAAATATATATATGCTATTTTAGATCAAGTTCGTTCATTCTTGTATTGAGGTACTTCCCAGCAGCCACACTCTCCTATTTTAACTCCTGAGCCTCTTTCAGATAGTCCAGAAAGTCTAGACAGCTTAGTGAAAAAGGGGACATAAACTTTTCAAAATTGAGGGTAATTCCATGAGAAGAGATTCCTGAAATTTATTACAAGCAATGTCTAAAATTTAGGACAATGCCAAATGTTCATCTCTATAGAGGAATGAAAAATCTTATTAGAGTGATATGAAATATTGACTGCAAACACCTTGTGAATGTATTTCCTCCTGTAATTATATGGGCAAGCTTAACTGAAGCTTTACACAGCAGCTACATTTTTTGTAGGAATTTGTAACCATGTTCTATTGATAAATTACCTATACTAAGAGGAAATAAACCAAACAATTTTCAGTTGAACCATAAGCCACTGATTGTGTGTTACTAAAAAGCTATATACATTGTTTATAGCATTTAAAATAAAAATTCTGTGATTTTTTCGTTTTTTTGAAGACAAGTAGCTTTGTAAATTACTCTTTGCAAATTGTTTTCATTAGCTGCAAACAAGAATTTCATAGCCATGCATTTGACTGTACCAAAAATTGGATTAGAATAGGGTTAAAATGCATTTCTAGAACACAGTTCCTCCATGAAGTTGGTTTTAAGGTTGCCTTTACTCACTGCATAGAATAAACAACAGAAATAAAATTTTAGATGGGTAATTTTGAAGATTTTATCTATACAAAGTGCCTTTATTAGATGTAAAGTATCGAAAGTTTTGCTCTGAATAATAAAAGGCAATTTAAGTTGTTCATAAACCAATTAGTTCTCAACAAGTGCTAGCAGTCAAGGGGGAAAAATTACAGTAACTACTAACAGATTTAGGTTTAACTCTTGTGGGTTTTTTGGTGAATGTCTTAATTCACAAGAAATGAATACAGAAAGAGATTTTGCTTTGATGACAGTGAGCTGCGGTAATCTATTTTGAACTCTCTATCTTCAGCTCTACATCAACTGTGTAAGTATTTTTCTTGGAGGACTATTGGGCCTGGATGGCTGCATCTCTAGGAGCAGCAGCTCCCAGCCTGGTAAGCGTTTCACTTCAGGGATTCTTTCAGCAGATGAAGGGATGCTACAGGCAGCACAGCAAGTCAGAACGGCTCTTAAGGTAGGAGCTGTCAGCAGAGCTGCCTGAGTGGGCGTGAGTCGGATGCAGTGTGCACATTTCCCTCTGTTCGATGGAACCAGCGGCGGTGTCCAGCCGCACGTCCAGAAACAGCCACCCGCAGGAGCAACAGGGGCACGTATTGCCAGTGGCTTCACACAAAGCAGTTTGTGTTTCCACTGTCTCTTCACACAGAACTGCTTCTCCCTGCTGTGCCAAGGCTTCCCTTTTTTCTCCCCACCTGCCCTCAGAGTTAAAATTCATCTTCTCTCTTGATTATTGCCATCTGTTTTGCTGCAATCTCATCAGGGTGTGCAAAATAATTACCAGGCTCATTTTCTGCTGGTCTGAAAATACAAGTGGTTTCTCCCAGCATGTTGAGGATTCCTCTGTCCTGTGGAGTTCAACTGCTTTTATTTGAAGGCCCTGGTAAGAAATTAATGAAGTCTCCTTTACTCAAGTTTTCAGCTGGAGTGAATATTTTAAAAATTCTGATCATGCTGAATAAAACTCAGTCTTTCTGAAGATTTTTTCTCTTTTATTTCCCTGTTTATTCAGAAGCCTCTTGGTCAACTTTTCCATCTGTCTCTGTGGGTTTCTGCTGCTGGTAATGGTTGAAATTTGGAGCTTGAGTGGATGCCTCAGAGGGAAGAGGACTGAGCCTCTTTCTAGATAATATTATTGCGATTTTAGTTTGGAGTGTTTTGACCAACACTTGTAAAACTGCCAGTTAGAGCACATATTCATTTTCTTTCTGCTCAGGGTCACTGTGAATATGTATCATGATGCTCTCCTCCTTAAGGGGGAAAAGAAAAGATTGTGGGATGCAGAAGGACAAGTTTTGCGTAAGTGCTTCTGTAAAGGTGAAGGGATATTACAGCATTTCAATGTGACTCATTTTATTAGTCAAAAGCCTCCAGCAGGATGGACTGCTATGAACAGCAAAATATGTGAAGTAAAAGGAAAAAATGGTTTCCAGAATGAAATAGTTCACCATTGCAAACAGAACATTTCTTATAAACTGTCCCCGTTTGATATAAAGTTGTTGGAATATGTACAGTTGGTGTGTACATACGTAGCACGTAGGAGCACATAACAAGGGTTCCATAAAAATACTACAGCACCTAAATATTAAACCATTCACGGTTACAATACAAGAAATTCACAGTCTGAAATTACACTTTTTTGCGATCAGCAAAGAAGGACCCAGTATGGCCTATTTAACTTGGTGCAGAATAAATTTTAATTTTGGATTAATCTCTCTGGGAATAGGTTTTTTAATTCTCTCTAGCATCTGTGATTTGCATTAATATATGCAAAGCATTGTAACAGCATACTCCATCCAAAAGCAGTTCTCTTCAAAATTAAATACTCCATTTTGAGAAAGGGAATTATCTTTTGTTTTAATAAAAATCCCTAAGCTTTTTTTTTTTTTTTACCCACAGTAATCTAGATTTTACAGCAAAATGCACAAAGCATCTAGGAATACCAGTTTTAGAAGGTTTCATTTTGCCTGTTATTAAACGGGATAATTCCTTCACAATGTATGCATACATGCTGGTTGCACTGGAGTGTTATTGAGAGTATCTATAAGAGTGTGTGTTCATATGTACACATATGGACACAGTATTTTCTACTTATTCTGTGTAAGTGACAGATCATGTTATTCTTTCCTTTAGTAAATCTGACTTTCAAGCCTGAGTTTGCTACTTAGACTATTTAGGACAATTTCCTGCTGATTTCACTGAGAGTTTGGCTCAGTTGCATCTGAAAGGAAGTTGTAGCCAGGTACTTGATCTCTTCTCCCAAGTAACAAACGATAGGAGAAGAGGAAATGGCCTCTTCTCGTATTGTTGCACCAGAGGAGGTTTAGATTGGACAGCATGAAGAATTTCGTCACTGAAAGGGTGTTCAGGCATTAGAACAGGCTGCGCAGGGAAGTGGTGGAATCACCATCCCTGAAATAGTTCAAAAACACCCCGTGTGAATGTGGCACCCGGGGACATGGTTTGATGGTAACGTGGCAGTGCTACGTTAATGGTTGGACTCAGTGATCTTGGAGGTCTTTTCCAAATTTACTGGTTCCGTGATTCCATAATTGTTTGACATTTCCTGATATCCAGAAATCTTTTTGTCCTGTTGGTATGGAAACACTCCAGGTTCATGTTTTTTAAGATTTCTGCATATGATCAGTTTGTACCCTGCTGTGGCTTTCTGGATCATGAAGAAGAATTACAAAAAAATTTCAAAAACCTTGTGGGGACTGTGCCCTGCATTTCCTTGTCTCTTTAAGTATTTATTTTTCAGATTTGAATCTCCTAACTGCACAGATGTCCTTAAAAGGTCGGAAGAATGGCCATTTGGAAAGGTAAAATGCTGTATTTAAGGCTGTATCACTTTTCTTGACATCTTTTTGGTTGTTTAGTTTGTTTTCTGTGACTGAAGAATTCATATTCATCTTAACATTTCCTAGACTTATCTTCATGAAAGAGCCCCACGGCCTGTAATTAATGAGAAATGCTACAAATGTCACCACTTTGCTCATGAAACAGTTCTATTTTTACTTGATTCTTGACATTCAGATTTGTTAGCATGCTGACGTGTGATTTACAATATTTCTTGTTTTACAGCTAACACAGCATCTCAACTGTGCAGGCTAAATGGCAAATACCTTTTCATAGATTGGATAAACGTAGCTTAGAAAAAGATTCTCCGTGGTCTATCACATTTTCTTTGTTATCAGATTACTGGGGCTTTTTAAATCACTTTGACTGTAAGTTTAAATGTTTCCCTCTTCTGATGTCGCAGTTTCTGGAAATCTGTGACAGAAATCAGACCAATCCTTCCCAATTTTGGACACGGGCACAGCAGTGCCTTCCTCCTGCAGGTGAGAGGTGCATAACGCCCCGTAGCCTCTGGACGTAGAGAACCACAACAGATCTTGAAATCCAGTTTTCAAAACCTTTGGTTTTCCTGGTCCTAGTTGCCAGTGCAGATGCTTTCATAAGAGAATTTGAAAAGTGCAAGTACAGAAATGTAACAGTTTTTGTGTCTTTCAGCATCAAATTCTAATTCTTGAAAAAAAAGATCTAGGTATTATGGTCATGGTCTGATGTCTGATGTCAATGAAGGACAAATGTTTGATTAGGATAATGAAAGAGTGAAACAATCTGGACTGGATTTTAGAAATCATTCACATTCAAAATCCTTCATTCCCATGACTTTTTCCTTCTGTTTACTTACCCTGTTTCTCTCGTAAAGGTTTTAAACTCCTGTTGTGCTGCACTGCCCACAGATTATATAAAATATAAAAAACATTTAGCAGTTTTCTGCAGCAGTTAATGGTAGATCTTCCCTTCCTCTTATATGCCTATTTGCTGTGTAGGCTCATCAGGTTTCTAAAGCAAAGCTTTTTCGTTTCACATTTTAATTTTGGTGTCCTCTCATTTTACATGATCAGATAAATTGTGCTGTTTCTTCCCTTATCAATAACTTGAAGAGACGATTGCGTTCGTACTTGAAATTATGTCTGAGACAGCCACATTAGCAACTCACCTGGAATAAGGATAATATTTATAATTGGAGTATTATTGCCATATCATTTTTAGAAAAAGGAAGTGTGAGGGAGGTTCCAGTACCAATGCCTTCCTAGGGGCTGATCTATGGTGGGTCTATCACAATAATATAAAATACAGAGTCCTTAAAGGTGAGGAGATGGGTGCAAGGAACACAAAAAAGGGACTAGTAGTAGCCCAGAGAAAACAGAATTCTTTCCTGATCAGTATATTTAGAGATATCTTTTCTTCCAAAGAATTTTGAAAGGGATCACACAAACATCTAAGCTTCTTAAACATGCTGCTTTAGTCTTAAGTGGCTTCTGTATAATGAGATAATGGTGTGCTAGCTCTGAAATGTAGAACATGAATATGCTCTTGATACAGCTATTTTTATAAAGTAGCACATAATTTTTTCCTATTCTAAAAGCATGTATTAAACCCTTCAAAACTGAACATCTTTTAAGATGACATTTTAAACTATTCAATCAGCTGGAAAGTTGTTTTCAACAGAACTTATGGTTTAAAAAACAGGAACAATGCAATGTATTCATAAATAACTTGCTGCCATTGCTTAATCTGGTACTGATTTACATGCAGAAGGTTTCGCTCTATTCATGGTGTGCTTTTCTAATCCTTTTTCTATTAGAGAAGGAAAAAGAAGCTAAATTTTGACTCAGAAAGTATATAAAATGAACGATCACACAAATCAATATTGTGCTTCCAATTAGTGTTTCTAATTTTGCCTCAGTTTTCTCGTAATTTGCTCTTAATGAAAAAACAAGAGTTTAGTTATTTCCTTTGGTCATTTAAACCAGTCACAATTTCATGCAGGGACAGTAAATCTGGTAGGTAAAATGATAGTGCCTGCTACTCTTCTGGGGTGGCTGGGAGGAAGATTCTTTTTTTCCCTGAAATCTTCCCCCTTCAGATTCTGTCATTGGGGGTCTTATAATATTTTCCATCCTTCTCTCTGTTTTCTCTGTTCAGCCAGTAGAATAGAAAATAAACCAAAAAGGCAAGGCAAAGCACGTGCTCCCTCTGGCCCAGGAGCCAGTGTTTGGGAGGGACCGAGGCAGGGACAAGAGAGAGTGTGTGTGTGAGGATGTTGAGTACTGATGGGTTTGTGAAGGGCTGTGCAGGGATGCAGGAGGCACATCCAGAGGAAACCGGTGTCTTCGAGTTCTGCTTTAGAACCAAGTTTCTTCTGTATCTGGCTTGCTCCTACCAGTTCCATGAAAAGTGTAGTGCTGTTTTTGCTGGCCCCCTGCAACTTCTAAGAAAACAAAACGTCCTGAAATACTCGGTAACACCCTGTTTTCTGACAGCTGCAATTCTGATGTTTAATTTCAGAGAAACTTTATAGATAATAAAGTATTTTCCTCGGAAGTCAGCAGGGGATATTTGCTTCATTTAGGACACCCACTAGAGGGAGTACTGATAATGTTTTAACGTTGAAGACATTTAAATTGCATTAGTAGCACTTACGTGAATCTGGCGCACTAAGTAAAGATTTGGGTTCCTGCCTCTCTTGAAAGCCCTGTTACATACTAAATCAGGAATCAGAGGGTTTCTCAGTAGTCTGGAAACACTCCGGATAAAACGGTTTTGAGGCAAGGCTGATGTTTCCTTTCTAACTCACATAACTACATTGTTGAAAGAATGCACTGAAGAGCATTTTCAATGATAAAATGAGCTTTAATTGCCATCATGAATGACTTAGGGATGGAATGTAAAGGCTTTTTTCTTCATGGGTAAGATCTGTATGTCAAAGTGTTGCCCTTCAGATCTCCAGAAGCAAATTTTTTAAGCGGAACTTAGAATTTAAAATTATGTTGGCAGTTAGATGTTTGGGGGTTTTTCTCTCTGGGATTGAAATAATTTCTAGTTGAAAGAGAGAAAATAGAGGAAATCTTTATTTTCTTTTCTTTTGAACTGATTTTTTTTAAGCAAACAGCTTAATATTATTATGCTGTGGATGAAAAAGTAAGGCAGCTTCTGAACAGTGTCTAGACTGCTGAGGGGACTTAGGGACTGCAGTGCCTGAGTATTTATGTTTGTTATGTGTGCATCCAGCCCCCAGTGGTAAAGCTGACAATCCAGTGTGGGATACCGACACTCTGCATACAGATAGGGGAAGAAGTGATGCATTCAAACAGGAGGTGTAAAAATTTGGGCAGTGAGTAGGAACCAGTTAGCACAGGTTGTCATCTGCTCAGTGCTGGTGGGAATGCACATGAGTAGCTGTCACAATAATTCTTTTTTTCACTTGGTCAAAAACCTTTTACATCTTTGGGAAGAGTTACTTCTGTGGATCAATTTTTATTTCACTCCCGCACTTTCACTCCCATCCGTTCATGCTTTGGTAGTTGTGTGAAATGTGACTTACATACCCACAGCTATAATGCCTATTTGAGTGTTTTCTGTTCTTTCTTTTTCTCTTCTTTTATAATCCCAGCCAAATTGTATGAAATACAATTTTCTTAGTATAATGCTGAGCAATAAGTGTGATAGCAATAGATTATTTCACAAGACAGACTTCTGCATTTTTTTGGACACCCTTCTACAGCTAGCAGATGGGGGGAACAGTGTAAGCAGTGATTTACTGCTATGGGACTATCCCTTTAACCTGTTTGATCTCCCTTCCCCTCTTCCCAGGTTCTCTTTCTCTCTTACGATTTCTGTTCCTGGTGGTGTGCAGCCAGGGAGAAGGGGATGTGGTGCTGCTTGTGCCATGCTCAGCCTGGCAGACAAGGTGGGCATTCTGTCACAGCTGGAGAGGGCACCTTACCACACACTGGGCTCGGAACAAACCCAACCCCCTGAAATTTGAAGACAGCAGTCAGGAAACTAGAATCAAGCATGACACAGATTTTCACAGGCAGTGAAAGATGGAAAATAATAAAGTGCTTTTCCTGAAATTTTTTGTATTTAAAGTTGTAAAATATTTTATCCTGAGATATGGAACAGCTTATACATAGTTATTGGTCTATTTTTGACCCTGTATCAAAAGTTAGCAGCATGGAATTCTGCAGATAACAGAAGTAAGTATTTCTTCATGCCAAGGAGCTTCACCTTCCTTGTTAGAGATGGGAGTAGCATCTTCTTGCTTTTGACGCTTGTTTTTCTGCAGAGTTTTAGTCTCTCGAGTTTCCATCTGTCACCTTTGAACATGGACCAGTCAACAGATCTGTACAGCATAGCAGAACCAAGTAAAAGCTGAGGTTGGCAGGGACCTCTGGAGATTGTACCAAGACAGTCCAAACTTTTGCTGAAACCAGGGCCTTAAATTGAGTTATGCAGGTTCCTGTCAAATCTTGCCATTTCCATCAAGGGAGATCCTATAGGACAACCCATTCTAATGTGGTTTTTTTTTTCTCATGTTGCACATTTTTTCCTTATAGGATGGCATTTCTTCCAAAGTAATTCACATCCATTGCTTATTTTTTGTCCCTGTGCATCCTTGGGAAGGAATTTCTGTCGCTCCTCTAATATTACATATTAGGTATTGGAAAAAATGTGATTAGATTCACTCAAGACTTCTCTAGGTTGAACATACCCAATTTTATTTCATCTGTCAAGTTCTCCTACCCTCTCCTCATATCGGTGGCCCTTCCCTCACCAATTTTTTAGTGTCTCCCTTGAACTGAGGAGTCCAAACCTTGACCTAGTGTTACAGATATGCCCTAACAAGTACCAAATGGACTGGAACGATCACAGCCTTCGATTAGTTCTCTGTCCTCTTGTTGATGCAACCTGTGACAAGGTTTGCTTTCGCTACTGTGAGGGCACCCTGCTGGAACACATCCAGGTTGCCATCCACCAGGACCACCCAAGATGTGCCAGACATCCCTTCAGCTGCTGTGTGGGATTGCTGCACCCCCGGTGCAGCATTTAGCATTTATCTTTGTTAAATGTCATGCAGGCCTTGTTGGCCTGCTCTGTTTCAGACTGTCAGGTGTCTCTATGAGGTGGCTCTTTCCTCCAGCAGATCTGCCTCCCCTCCCAGAGTGGTGTCATTTGTGCACTTTGTGATATATGAATGTGTACCCTGGCAGTACGGTCTCAGGGATGCTCACAGTAAAGGTTCAGTTGTCTGAGTGGACAGGCAATATCCAGTTAGGTCAGAGCTGTATCATGTGGTACTCAAATGTGAGTTTAATGCTCACCTTCCCTGAGAATTGGGAGAAGGAAGAGAGCATTTTGATAAAAGCATAAATAGCCAAATAGGTTTATATTTTCAAATCTGACATAAAGTGACTCAATTTTACAAAAGCAAAATACTGTTTGATAGTGCTGTCTTGGAGAATAAACTATATTGGTGTAGCTTTCAAAAAAACGGAGGATGTATGCCATTTTTCAGCTGCCTTTGTAAATGTACATAACATCAATCTGCTGTCAAAGACTTCTAATCATAAAAGGAGAGAACATGATAGATGGGGAAAACAGCACTTGGGCAAGTTATAATTTGAAGACATGAAAAAAGTCACTGTTAAGAATAGATTATGTGCCCAGAATAGACCAAATAAGTGAAAAATGAATTTAAAGAAAAGGATCCCATAACCAAGCATATCTTTTTGCAACTAAATCTAAATCTTTGCACAAAAAGTGAAGCATTCTAGAATTAATAGCATAATAGGAATAATAGCATTAGGGGTGTTACTTTTCACATCTTTCTGGAAGAAAACAAGAGAAAATGAGCCTGCTTGTGTCACTAATTGTTTCCTTATTGTAAATTCAATCTGATCTGAAAGAACTGTAATCTGAGTGTCAGATCTGCATTTTGTCCAAATTGCTCTCTCTGTTTTTGGAATTTTTGGAATGTACCTGACGTGTCCTCATTCCCGGCTGAGTGTCCGGCTGAATGACTGGTACCTGTACCAAACCCACAGGCTCCGGTTAATGTGTGGCATCTTGAGATATTTACTGTTTAAATTGCAGATAGGTAGCCTGGCTATTCTCTTTTCACTCTTTTTTTTAACTCTGGATGATGTGTGTGGACAGCAAGCAGGCTGTTGTATTGCCAGATGGCATCTGACTGCCTACTTTCTTGTAGGCATTTCTTCTTTACAAGAAGACTGTAACTTTGTTAGGTGAAAGAAACTGGTTAAAAAAGAAGGAGAATTATTATGTATTTGGAGGAATAAAACAAGGTTAAATGAAATATGGCCGTGTCATAATTATTGAACTAATGATGCAATAAAATCTCTCCAAGAAATCTTCAGAGTGGGAGAAGAGGGAGTTTCTAGTACATCACAGGTTTAATATGGAATGAGAAACACTAATACATAGTAATTGTTCTGCAGCCATCTGTGCATAAGCTATATTTTTAAGCATGAATTTATTTGCTGTGGGACTAGTCATGCACGAAAACACTCCCTCTCATCTATTTTCAGAACAAAACCATGAGACTTATCAAATGTTTAACACTGATGCTTTGTGGTTAAACTAAAAATTCCTGCTGTTGTTGCTTTCTTCTTCCCCAACAGATTTCATTGCTGTTTTCCCCTTCTCCTTATGGATGAATGTTATAAAGGTTTTTGATTGCTTTAAGAGACTTGCTGTTCTAACAATAATTTGTTAGTCATGGTCTCCTTGAAGTTTTGAATGCCTTTGGATAAAAGTGGATTTGAAGCTGGTATGAGATTAAAAACTCTTGCTAAATGTAATAATTTTGATAAAGAAAAAACGCAGTCGAAATTGTTGAGTGTTATTAGTGATTGCTCAAACAATCCAGCAGCTTGCAAATTTTTTTCCATTCACCCTCATAGGCACACAAGTCACTGTTCTTTTTTCTGCCCCAGATTTCTCTGCAGCTCTTCAGAATGCTTTTCTCCATTGGCTGGATGATTGTAAAGGCTTCCCAAAGCGTTCCTCTGCCTAGCCAGGGGACCTATGTGGCACAGATGCACTGTGGCATCTCTGCTTGGAAATGTGTTAACATGTTTGTCTTCTCCACAGAAATATGTTCTCCATTACACTGCATTTTGTTTTTAGAGGGACATCAGAGGCCTGCTTCTCACCTCATACTAGGTAATAGGTTTAAAATACACCTTTAAGGCTACTGATATCTATCTGTTATGCCAGGAAACTGGAGTTTTGATTTATAGAACACAGCAGAAAATTCTTCTAAATACTGGATGACGTATATCAGCTATTTTAATTTAAGAATAGGCCATTTTTAAGGCTTATTCTTAAGTTAAGGCTTAGTAAAATACCTCATAGGCAGTAGTGAAAGGCATAAACTGTGATGTGTGTGTTGATGAGATGGGTGGTAAATGTATCTTAGCTACATGTTGGATCTTTTTCTCTATCTCCCTTTGTCTAGAACAGAACTTTAAATAATGGTAACAAGGTGTCAAATAAAATTTTTTCCCAGAGAAGTTCTAAAAATATCTACAGATCTGTCAAATTGCCATTGTCTTTCATACTGAAAGAAGAAATCTCTAAGAAAATAACTCTGAAGGATATGAACAGGTATGCTGAAGGAGCATAACTCTCAATGCTGCTTTTCAAGCAGCTTTCCTTGTTTATGGTGTAGGAAGAGGGTGATGGCAGGGTTGTCTGTGCTGGGTTTATAAGTCTTGTACAATACTGCAGCTTCCACAGGTGAGTGACATGATCTGAGCAACACTGAGAAGGGTGGAGAGAAAAAGGGTATTGAGAGAAAAAGTACTGTCTCATCTCTCAGCTTTAGTATGAAGAAAATGTTTATGCAGAAGAATGGATTTTCTACCAGAAAGGCTTTAATGATCATGCAGTTATATTCTCAAACTCTCAATCTCAAAAGGTAAAGTAATTGTGATGTCATTTGCAATTTTGAATTTTTTTCTTTACTTATGTATGTGTACTACCAATGAGATGAGAATGAGGTGTCCTACAGTCTTTCTTTCCTGCCTGGTCCTCTGGCAACAAGTAATAATACATAACACAAGGTAGGCATGCAGTTATCCTCTGTGCTTACTGGCTATGGCTCAGTTCCTGCTGCTTTACAGAACATTAACCAGAATAAAGGCAGTGCCTTATAAACAGGATATATATCTGACCAGATCTAGATGTTTGTTAATTTTTTATTTCTTTTGGGGAGAGTAATAGGCTGGCAAAGCCCCTGAAAGGCAGTATAAACCACCATACCAAAAGGAAAAAGTCCCTGACTTTTTCAAGTGTACAAATAGGATTTTAACACAGGATGTTGCAGGCCACGTTATTCACAAGTTGACGTCTCTGTACACCCTCAAAAGCTAAACAAGAACATTTAGCTTTTATTGAATGCAGAATCTGTCATGTTCAACTTAGGGGGTTTTGGTAGTTACCCTTGATACGTGTGAGTGTTAATCAGAGGATAGCTAATACCACAGCTCTCACTCAAGGTTTCTATGAGTTAGTGATATAAACTTGTGTGCAAATAGAATTGGAAGCAGACTGTCTGGCTTTCTGCACTGCACTTGGAAACGGGTTTGTCCAAGGCACCAGGATGTCTGACTCACAGTCACCCCTTGCGAGGACTCAAGGTACAATTGGCACTGATGGCATAAGAAAGCACAATTGAGTTGTGCTGCACCACACTGCCCCCAGCTCATTCAAACATTTAGTTTATGATGGATAACGTGGCTCCAACACCAAATTCCATTACCTAGGAGGGGTTGGTGGTGATACACTGGGCTAGACCAGTTTAAGCCGGATGTGGAGGGTGTGTATTTTATTATTCTTAGGGCTTCCCTGGCTCATCACAGGAGTAGGGAGAGATGAATTCTACAAGGTTGTTAATGAGCTCAGACTAAGAGGGGATGGAAAATAAAGACTTTTGATTTGTGTAGTTTTAAATGTTAGGTGTAGAGGAATTCTGGAGTCTGTCCAGAAAACTAAGTGGCTTTCCAGAGACTTAATAGACTACCTACCGTTTAACTGGGGTGCTGCCATGTACTGATTGGAAACATAAAAATCTGGTCTGTGTTCACTAAAGTCATCCATTATTGTCATCTTCCCATAATAGTGTCTTCAATAAATGAAATCACCATTAAAGGAGGGGAAGAAAATATTACAGTACTACATGTCCTGTTTTTTGTTAGACACTTTTGAGGTGGGAAAGTTGTTAACAGTTAGGCGGATCAGGGGATGATTTATTCTAATGTGGTCCTTTGCCAATTAAAGGAGTGACATACCTCCTTTCATAGAAAGTGAAGACATGCCCCAGACTTATTCCCCTCTCCCCTGTGATGGTGGGGTTCTCATAAGATGTCTGTTAAATATCACATGGAAGAGCTCCTGTGTTCTGCTGTATGGGAACACAGATGTTTGTTCCCTATGTAGAAAATTGGATGACAATCAGGGAGATCTGCTGGATATGGAAGACAAGTTTTCAGTGTGAGAGCCATCTCCTATCCAAGGGCTTTATAGCTCCTAACATCTGATATTTCTATTAGGAAGGATTGACAATATTGTGATGGAAATTTTAAAGGCATTTACAGGTTAGATGGCCCCCTTCACCACTTGAATAGTTAGCTCAGCATAGCCGTCATACCATAGGAGAACCTCTCTCCAGAGCAGAGTATCAATTTCCTGTCAGCTTAGTTGATTCCTTATCAATGAAACAAATTTGGAAACCTGCTCTAAGGAGAGGGGCTGAAACTTGATCTCCATTATCAAATCTTACTGGAAAAAATAAGACAAGGTAAAGTCTGTTTTATAAAACATTGACAACATGCCCATAGAACACTTCTTACCCTGTATTCAAAGGCATCATGAATGAGAATTCTGGATGCATAAGTTAATTGAAAGAGACCTGTAGCGTAAGCTGTGCTAGAGTCTGTACTAACACTTCTAGAACTGCTAGCCATCTCTCATAACCTGGAAGCTGCAGATTAATTTCATAATCAGACATTGATTACACAGGAAGGAGGATGGTTGCCAGTGCATAGTGCCAGGGATTAGTCCTGGACACTGTAGATGGGCTGTGGTACTATTAAACTCATAGGAGGCCTTTGACAGCTTGCAAGCGGCAAGTAAAGCTCTCCCAAACAATTCCTGAGCAGGGGCCAGAGGCTAGCTTGGGCCAGAGGCCACTCTCAATAGACAGTTTAGATGGGGCTGTCTTGCTTTTAAGGGTGGGAGAGATCAAGAGAATAAATGCGGGTGCTCCTTTGCACATTTAGTCTAACAGTATTTTAAAACCAACTTGTCTAATAGTATTTTAAAACTTTCTGCCAGTTTTCCTTGTGCAACGCCACAGGCTCCACTGGACTTTGCAGACCTTGTGGGAAGAGACAAGTGTCTGTTCTGAGAAGATGTTGGAGCCAACTGTGTGTTCACTTTTACCTTGGATAATATTAGTACTAATACTAAAACTAAATACTGCTGCTGCTGCTGCTACTACTCTTATTATTATTGATATTATTGTAATTATTATTAAGCAGTATGAATAAACCATAATGTAAATTTCCATTACGTTATAATTCATCCATTTTTCCTCTTACACATTATAAATGCTTCAAGAAATGCTATTTTCTAACCACAAACCAGACTATGTTCATTTGCTCATTTCTTTGTTCTGACATTACACCTGCACTGCACTCTTTAGGGAATTACTTCCTCCCCTCAAGCAGCTTATTGAAATGCTGCCTTGTGGCACAAAATATTGCAGTATTTGGGTAAAAAAATATATCTTATCAGGAAATAGTTTTTCTACCAGTGGGTTGCTTGTTGTCCCATACCCTGACAGCTGGTTTCACAGGGTTAAGCAGTAACACTTCTCTGCATGAACAAATGTTGAATTTTTTATTTGTAACAGAGATTGTGAATGTGATTTGAAACATAAAAATCCTGAAGTGAAGACTTTGACTGCTTTTGCCCTTGATCTTTTTCAGTGGTTTTTTTCATGATTTTGGTGTCACGGCTGCATTCAGTGCTTCTGCAGACAAGAGATGTCAATGATGTGCACTTTCTGTAGACTTCTGAATCATTGTAGTATATGCTGCTTTTTTTTTTTTTCCCCCTGGTTTTTAGTCAGCAGGTAAAAGATTGATGGAAAGAGGAAATCTAAGTATTCTGAATCACTGATCAGTATAAGCACCTCTTGGTTCTCTAGCTGTTAAAAGATTGTGTGTTTTGTTAAACTTTCAGTAGCCATACTCTCTGTAATGTACCAGCTTTTCATATCCAGAAATCAATTTAATAGAAGGCACATATGGGAAACTCTGCTTGGATTTCCTTTTGACTTCTCAGTGAATTATTCTTTCTTCCAGCCATTTCCTTACTCTTCAGGCAGTTCTTTTGTTTGTTTGTTTGTTTCACCTTTTTCTGGTATTTGTGAGTATTAAACGGACTGTAGAGTCCCTTCATGATGAAGAAATCCTACAGGTTATTATTAATTGGCATTTAAGGAGGTGATAACTTCTAATCTGTCTGTCTAGGCCTGATTGATGAACCTTGGAACAATGTATGGTGTAATGTTTTTTACCTAGTTTCTATGTCTTTTCACTTTTGTGCAACCTGAAAGTTGTCTCAGAGACAGAAAGAAATAATTACAATATCCAGGCAAAAAGAATATATGTGTTGAATGCATCTTTTTAGGTGGGAAAATACTGCATATCTGACTTTTACAGCAAGAGAATTTTTACCTACAGCTCTCCTTATTGTAAGAGTTTATGATAAAATTCCTATTCCTGACTTTTCCTCACATCCATAATCTCAGCTAAACTCTTTTGCCATCACAAAGAAGTGCATATTCTTCTGTTGGTTAGAACTGGGATCCCTGTCACAGCCATAGTGCAACATGCTAAGGGTATAACCCACGGCACTGAAAGGGTTCCATGCCAAAGGTGATGGGCGGGGTCGTTTGCCCGTGTGTCCACAAATACATGGGGCCATTCAGCACAGATGGAATAAGCAGCTGCCTTAGAGCATCTCCTGGGCTGTGGGAAGAGCAAGCCCAGCAGCATCTGGCTTACATAGAAGTAGTATCCCTCAATCATCTAATTGAATGTTTTATATTATTATCTATGAAGTGGGTGATCAGCACACATAAACGTATAATCTGAGGAGAAAAACTGTAACTATAATTATTGCTTTCGTAGATCTGTAATTTCTGTAATCGGATATTTAATCTGAAATTTAAGAAACCCCAAACTGTAGAAAGTCTGTGTCTGTTGGAGACATAGGCATTGAGAGAGGAGGAAAGATGCTGTAGCTGTTGAACTACATTTCCTTCACTTCCATTCACTGCTACTGTAGTCTGGGTTTATTTAATGTAATTTTAAATAGAAAAAACAATTGTATTGTGTGGACTTTTCCCCCAAAATTGACAACAGAAATTTGCCAGTTGACAGTACGCTGGCATTTTAAATTGATCTTCTAGCACCAGGTGCACATCCTCCAGTTGACAAGTTGAATGGGTGCCAAGAAATACAGCTGGAAGGTACCTGCTGTTACAGCGCTGCACGTGCAAAACCAGATGGGGACATGTGCTTTTGGAAACGAGTGTCTTTGAGCCCACTCATTATTTTCTGCTAGCCAGCACAGCCAACTTCTGGGTGGCATCTTGCTGTTTTTAAGTCTGACTACTGCCAACTCCTCTTTTTTTCTTCTCTGCGGTGGCGTCTTGATTGCCTATTTCCTGTCAAATGGTGGTTGAGTTAAGCTAAGCCTTTTTAAGACTCAGGTTCTTGTCAGAATGGGACAGTTCCAAGAGAAAATGTCATCTGTCTATGCTTTGCTATCATTTGACTTTTCCAGAAAGCCCCAAGGCATGTCTGCTTATCACCTGCAAAATACAAATTATAAGGCTTTTGATACTCAGCAACTATTCTAACAGTGCACACATTCGCCAAACATTTAATTAGAACTGTTTTAGTGCAAATCCCTTGGCCACAGAAAGAATTCTAATGATCCTTGTCAAATTAAAGGAAAAGCTATTACACCGTGCAAATATGACAATATGATTGAAGTCCCTCCTGGAAATGCAACAGGGAAAGCCCCTGTGTGTTTTATTATGGTATCTACATTTTAACGTATAGTATTGTTTTACCATAAAATTTTGATTTGAAAAGCTTTTCATAACATGCAGTTTTGCAGAATGTTGATTTCTGATGCTACCAAGCTTTGAAAACAATTACACAAAGTACAAGTTTATATCTTTCCATTCTACTAATCTTAGAACACATCCAAAGGCATTTTAGATGACAGTTATGTATGCAAATGTTGATTAACTGCTACAGTCTACTGTGCATTTTACTGTCATTATTGCCTTACTCACATTTACAGTGTTAAAGTGCCTGAAACGCTAAACTGAGATTTTGGGGAATGGATGAGGAAACTCCTTGATCTTCAGGAAACTGCTCTGTGATGCTGCCATTAAACAGCACAAAGTGATGCTATGCAGCCATTTGATAGATAAATCTGGGCTTGTGTAAGTCAACGTTTCTTTGATTTGATCTGTCTGAATGTGCCTGTTTGCTTGACCTTCTGTTCCATTTTATGTAGTTATACTATTTTAATTGCTTTGGTGGTCCAGTAAAACATTCTGGGTGGAAACTTGCACTGGATCTATGTCTTGCAGTAAGTTTGACAAAACTTTAACTTGACACAGAACCATTTTTGGTCAAACATGAGCAAACTTTGATCAATCTTTTGTATAACTTTTTGTAGCAGCTTCAACTAGAAAACCATAGAAAAAAAGATGGCAGCTGAGGGTGTTAATGACCAAATAATTGATGATCTGTGATTGAGAATATGATGGAGACTCAGGATTAATTTACAAGCATTCTGGGTTTAGTCAAATTCATTATAGAAATATGTCTATCTGTGAAGGTACAAACCTGTGTATTAAGTGTGGATACAGATGCTGGTATCCCAGTACCTTTTCCTGATGCTTATTCTTGTGTCCTCCTATGGTGCTGTGAGCTAAGTATATCCTTCTCTGTGCCTGCATAGTGTGAGTGCTTCAGACAACATGGTGTCCCACAGGAATATCTCACAGAGAGGGATCTTCTAAAATCATAATCCCACTAGGACAAAAAGACACAGACGCCATGTGGAAGCAAGGCTATCAAGGACAGGCTGCTTTTCTCACCTGCTTCTCATGGGGCAGTGTAATAGCCATGTCCATTTGCACTCCAGATGGGGAAAGCAGTAAAATCCATGCACTCCTGCTACACCTCTTGCTCACCCACCAACAGCTCTCTCCTTTGGTCAATGTTGCTTTTCTTCAGGTTTCATGGCTTCCAAAACAGACAGGTGTGAGGAAGACTTGCATTGTGCAGGAGGCTGTGATACCAGTGTAGCTTTGAAGAGAGAAAGGCCTGGTCCAGGTCCAAAACCTTTCTGCTGCTGTTTCCTGATTTGAAAAAAAGAACAACGAGACTTCCTTTTGCTCTTTTATTATTTACTTGGTGTAGGGGGAATTTTATATCCTTAAGGAATTATGTGCCTGGTTTTAATTATCTGAGAAACAAACAGCTACCTCCTGCATGTGGTAGAGTTATTTATGATTCAGGAGAAGTCCCTGAAGTCCCAGTTTTGCTTTTCCGTAACTGCAGCACATACACCTCACTGCCTTCACTGCTGAGGGACTTCCAACTACATGCCAAATGACCCCAGAATTTCCTGTGCTTTCTGTGTGGCTTTCTGCATGGCAAGGCACTTGACAAGCATCCCATCTGGGATGAAGGCAAACCTGTCACCCATCTGCTCCCTGTCTTCTCGAACAGGGGCTGTGCAGTCCTGCAAGGTGCCGACCACCTTCTCATCCTCATGAGGCTGATGGAAACTGAGAGCACTTGGGAGCACTGAGACATGGCTGGCACTTCATGAAGTGCATGGGAAAGAGACCAACCCATCACAGCTCTGTTCACATGACCTTCAGCTTTGATTGCTTCAGATACAGATCTGATTTTTTTCACTTTGAATTTCATACTACTTTCCAATTTTCACTGAAAATCAGTGCTTCAGGAGAAGCTCCAAGTTTCTCATGCCTTTGGCATTGGCACAATAAATTGGCATAGGCTCTGAATCCTGTGAAGAGTCCCAGAGGAAATTCTAGACTGACATGCAGCCAAAGGATGTAGGGACTGCCAGTCTGCGGACCTAATTTTTGCACAGAAAGTATCTAAACACCACTGTCAGAAAATCGAGTGGAGAACTCATTACCAGATACTGTGATAAATCACACTCCCTCTGGTAGTTTTCATGTAAGCTTTTAAATCAGTGTGAATTTAGCGGTGACCCTACCACATTGCTGGTGATGTTTAAAATGCTACTTTCATCTGCAGTCCTTGCCTCAGCCTGTTTTCTACAGCATTTGATTTTTCACAATGACATATGGGACTGGATCGCTGGGTTTGACACTTGCCAGTCAAAATCCCGTTGCCAACATCACCTGTAATGATGCTCGCTGTCAGCCTCTCCTTGCTGTTCTGTTGTCTCTGGTGTAAATTGTAGAACACCCCACCATTGCTCATTGGCAAAGAATAAGCAAATAAAAAGATCACCACTCTTTGCAGCCAGACTGGCATGTTCCCTGTGCCATAACATTGCAAAGCTATGCTGTTTTGAAGAGATAGGACCTGAGGAATGGCAGAGCTGAAGGTGGGGAGGAAGCAGGACCTTATGGGCAGGAACAGGAGATGACGAGCCAAAAAATGTGGATGCAGCATTGTTCTCTTTTGGCAGCAGCGAGCCCCTGTCATGGCTCTGCTGCCTGCAGAGACCTGCCCTGGGGGGATGCAGTGCCTTTGCAAGGCAGATAGGAGGGCTGTGTGGCCCAAGTGGGAAGGAAAGGCCCTTTCCAGCAGCAGCAAGTATCAAACAGTCTCCATTCATTCCGCTGGTGGTCTTGAACTTACCCCACATTCTCCCTAGGCTCCAACTATGTCATTATCTTAAATGAAACAGATCTGCAACAGCTCTGAGCTCAACTCCAATGAGCAGCTCTCTCTGTTTTCCATCACAGGAAATCTGTGTCCCTGCTTCCTAATATGTGTATGTACATAGCATAGACATCTGTCAACTGCATATTCATTATCTCGCTGCATCACATCTGTCAGGCAGATTCAATTACGTGAACATGCTTCCATCTCCAGCGAGACTGTCTGTGCATGCAAAATGCATCAACGCCAAATGAGGCTTTGGTAATCAGAAAAATGAAGCGGGGGGAAAATGAGAAGTCGACAGAGTTTGTTACTGTTTCCAGGTTTGATGCTGGAAAGAGTGTGTCTCCAGGTTTTTGGAAGTGTTTGCAAACAAGTGGCTGTACAATGTTGGGCAAAGAGAGGATGCTGGAGACCAATCAGACAGTTGGAAACATTTAACTGTTTATTATCTGTCATTTCCTTCTTTTGGTAATTCTTAAAAAAAATGCAGTTTAATCTTAGCATCTTCCTCTATTAGTGGCTAAGTGCTCTCCATCTTTTTGAAGCCTGAGGTGCAGGCATGGTTTTGGGTGCATGTGTGTTTGATTTTTACACTTCACAGTTCAGTATTCTTACAAACCATCATTAATGTGTGAGGTTGTGCTCTGCCTCCTTTTTCCAGATGACATGAAAGTGAAAACAGCCTTTGCTACCTCACAGGGCAATACATTGCAGGAACAAGGCTCCTTCTTCTTGAATCACCTTCAACTGAAAATATGGTAAGAGGAACTTCGGCACCTTGGTGAGCAATAATCGCTGTAGGATCACCCAGGGAGTGTGATGGAGACACACCAGCATGCACAAGTTGCCTGAGATGAGCAGCAATGCAGAAGTGGCTCTTTACACCCCCAACAAGCTCCTTGATGCTTGGGGTGGCCGTCGACATTTGCCCCAGAGCAAGGCAGAGCAGCCTGGGACTACCCTAGCTTGCAGCAGGTAGGCAATGTAATGCCTCGATTTCCTGCTAAAATAACTTCTGCCTTGAACTTCGAAAAGAAGGAAATGCAACCCTGAATGTCTGAGGAAGCAGAAGAACTAACAAGAGCCAAATGCTCAGCTCCCGGGTGGATTTTACGTGTTTTGCACACCTGCCTGTACTCAGCATTATTGTTTTGGACCTTGAATCCTTGCAGGAAAGAAATTCAGGTAACAGTCCCTGATTAGGAATGACCAAGGCCAATAGGAAGGCAGAGTTTTGTATTAGGAGATACTGGAAAGGAATTTAGACTGTCAAGTCGTGAACTAATTTAACTCTGCTTGCATAAGTGCAATAATAATATAATTATTATTAGGCGAAAGATCAGTCCAAAACTACCTTATATTCAGGGTGGTTTTAAATACCTTCCTTGGCTTGGCTTCTATGTGAACAAGATAAAGGTGCCACATTTCACTAATTTTTACACTAAATTTATTTGACAAGCCAGTTTTGTGTGTTGAATAGTCTAACTCAAATATGGATGTTCTAAAACTCTTCTGTAAAACTAATGTTAAGATCTAGAACTGCTGTGAGGTTTTGGTTTCAGGAAAAAGAATTTTGTGTCATCTGATTATAATGCAATCTTAGTATCCTTCTTGGACTACATAACTATTCAGAGGTGGCCACAGGAACTTAATTAAACAGTTTTTCCCAGTGGATCAGTCATGAAAAGGTTGCTAATATCCAGCAGAAATGTTTCTTCTGAAGAGGAAATTTCATCTGGCACATTCTTACCAAGAAAATTCTCCACTCAGCTGGGATTGGGGACTGAAGGGCAGAGGGGTCTCCTGCTACAGGAGCAGTGCTCTGTCAGGAACCCAACCAGCATAGTCTATGGTAGTCCCTTTTTAAAAATCTTTAGTCTTGTGGTACTTGGTGTAATATTGGTGTTATTTTTAAAGTTCTAGCAGCTGAATTCATGTTATTATGTGAAAATCTCAGTCACAGAAGAAGTAAAATGCTTATTTTAAAAATTATGGTAAAATTTGAAGTCTGAAAATGCGACCTAAAATCATTACCTGAACCGGAGACTAACAACTGCACTCCTTTCCTAGATTTTATCATTGTCAAATGTTTACACTTTCCAGAGCTCTGTCAAAATTTATGAAAAAAATCAAGAGAATTAAGAAAAATGAGAGCTTAGCACTACTACTAATTTTATCTCATCTAAATCACTGTTGGCAGAGTTCTTGCTCCTAAACACATGTAGGGTTATGTTCCTCAACCCTGCCTTTTTTTGTTGTGGCACAAAGATAATTTCACTAAAATGTCCACCTGCCAAAAACCTCAGAAACACTGAACTTCCAAAAGGAAACAAAACTCTGGAACAAACCTGTCCACAGCCCAGCTGTCACATGGTCCCTGGGAACTCTTGTCCTTCTCTTCTCTGTCTCTTCCTGCTACAAGGCTCTTCTGAAAGTTCACGGGACCTTTTGAGCATAGCTCAGTGCCCTGGAGTGGTTTCATGTTCATTGGGAGAAAGAGATGTCCCATTTTCAGCTGTGATTTTTAAGTATGCAATGTATTATTAGGTAATTTCAGAACAAACTTAACAGACACTTGCAATCAATTTAAGTAGCTGCAGCAATTTGAGCTAAGGTGTTTTGACATCCTTCTCAGCTTCTTCTGTGTCTTCACGAAGTCTAAAGGCTTAAAAGATGAAGCCCAAGTGTTTGTTTGTTGTAGGAATATGCATGTGTTGTACATACACTCATTCTTTTATGTCTGCAGCTGCAGCCCTGTGTAAATTGCTGTTTCTTGAAGTCTCCCATTCATGGTCATGGTGGTAGATTACACATTTCCGTTCTGGAGGGCTAATTAAAGTCATCCAGATTTTGAACAGTTAATTTCTAGGTAGTCTCGAGGCAGCTGCAACATCTATAACCAAGGAAACACTCTTTACTTGAATAAATGGTCCGTATGCTCTTTGATATTTTATCAGGCCGACTTGGGAAAGGCAGATGTTTAACACTCAGATACTGCTTTCGTGGATGGGGTTCATCTGGTCCCTGCTGAAATCAAGAGGATTCTGCTTAATTTGTGAAAATGTGAGCTTAAAATCACAGGAGGAGTTAAGTGAGGCAGTCAATTCAGTACTTTTTTTCAGCAGAGCTCTTCTCTGGTGGCAGTTGTTCTTGCTGAATGAATGAGGGGAAAAGGGGTCGTGGTGTCAGAGCAGTTCAGGGATCCTGACAGCCTTTGTGTCTGGGCTTAGCACTTGGATTTCCATGGCTGCTTCAAACTAGGAAGCATACCTATAATCAGAGACTTCAGCTAGACATCAGCTCTTTTTTTCCGATTTTAAACCTGGCTTTTGGGGGAGGGTTTCCACAATCTGTTTCCTTTGGCAGATGATTTGCTTCAGTGAAACAGCTGCCTTATTTCAGGTGAAAGAAAAGATTAACAGAAATGTGCACATATTTAATGCTTACATTTAAAGTCTTAAAATGGGTATTTTTATGAACCCTGCTTGCATGTTGTCTGTTATGAGATTCCTGTCTTCATTTCAGCACTCTCTTTACTTCATGCGCTCCTTTTGACAGCACTAAAACACCTGCTCTTTCTCCAGCTTAGAAGATCATAATATTTTGTTTTCTTTCCCCTTCTCTGTGTTGCCACAGAATAAACAGGGAACAACCAAGCTGTCAAGTGGCCTTCCTTCTAGTACATAGTTCCTCCACTCCTGGTTTTTCCAGCACTGCAGCTGAGAGTAGCCCAGTAGCTATTCCTTTCTTTAGCTGCCCTGGCAGGAACGAGTTGTTGTGAGTCTAAGGAACAGACTAAAATTCTTCAGTTTAGCATTTAAAAGCTGGATGTCCAGATTGAGTTTTCAGCTAGACTCTCTCCCTTGGCTAGGCAGAGAAAGGCAATTTCCAAGACAATCCAACACATCCAGGAAGAAGGGGGAAATTTTCTATAAAACTTTCTCTTTCCTGAAAACCTGGGTTTTTTTAGTCTGGAGGTTTCATTTCCTATCAGGGCAGCATTAAGCAGGATGAATGTTTGTTCTTCTCAGTAACCAACATCTCCTGGAAATGGAGATGTTCAGTTCCTTCAGTCCCCAAAGGTAACCTTGTTAGGCTAGATCTGTCATAGCTGAAAGCAAAAGAGGAAAAAGGGAAACTATTTTGTTTACCTCATTAGTGGAAAAATAAGCCCTACATCAGAGTGGTAGAACTAAAGAACGTTTAAGATTTTCAATTCAGGTTTCCCCTGAACCTGCACCACTGCTTTCATCAGTGCAATCAATATAGCAATTTGTAAGAACTCATCAGTCACAGCATCACAAAAATCCCTACACATCAGAGCTCTTTAGCCTTGCCCTCTTCTTATCCAAATGGAGATAATAATACTTAATTTTTATCATTATATTTTGACATCGATGCACTTCAGCAATGCTTGTGGTTTCAAACACAGACTACTAGAGATGATAAATCAGCTGGGCAAGATTTTAGTTTTTCCAGTAGTTTTCTAATTGTACAATAAAACCAATTCCCGGTGATATTGACATGTTAAAGTGCTACTTTAATACAGTGTAAGGATTGGATTTCTGTACTGGGATGCCTGCAAAAAAAGAGATATATTGTTTGAGGATGAGAAAATACTAAACAACGAAGCGTAAAAGACAAAAATAGTAAATCTGATAGGCTGTTTTACAGATCCCTGGAGGTAATTCCATCTCAATACATGAACACCTTGACTCTGAAGACATAAAAAGTAGGGTCAAATCAGCGGATCTCCACTTGATGAGGCCACAAATTTCTATCTATACTGTTATAGAAAAAGTTGCTTTGGAAATAATTTGTTTGTGGCAGGAGCATTGCAGACATACCTGGCACTGGTAAAGCAGGAGTATCAGCAGTGGAAGGGGTCAAGTCAGACCAGTGGGGTAAAAGAAGACACTCAGACTTTTTACCTATAGATCAGCAGGAAATCTGTACAAGCAGAGTGCAGATGAGTAGGGAGTAGTTGCACTCTCAGTTCCCTGATACACCACAGATCCCAAGTGTGCAGCACAAGAATACTTAATCTGTCTATATGTTGGTCTCCCACTTGTAAATGGGAAATAGTTTAGTTTATACATCCCTCCCTGAGGTGTGAATTTGGACTCTCTGAAGGCTGTGAGCTACCTGCCCTGGAATGTCTTGGGTGGATTGTTTTTAAAAGCCAAGGTAAATGCAGAAGCAGTCAAGTAAGCTGCTAAGTCTCTGAAAGGAAGCATATGTTCATTTTATGTATTTGTTTTTTTCCCTGAATATGCTGAATTCATGCTTTGTTTTGTATCGCAGCTTACACTGTGGCATATGCTTTACTGATTACAGCAAGTTGAGCCTGCAAAATTCATTACCTTACAACAAAAGTAAGAAAACTGGAATGAAAGGATAGATATCCAGGTTAGTTTTAAATATGTCTCACTGCAAGATTAAGTTGATTGAGAAGTTTAGAGAACAAATCTGAGCCTACTTATTAGCAATTCCATTTCAAAAGGCTGAGGTGAATTTTAAGAGTTCAGTCTGAAAGCTTTTTGTTAAGGTTGTAGAGCTGTGCAAATATTGGAGGCACTTAATGCTTCTAGGCAGGACTCAGTGGACTGATTCTTTACCAACTAGATAATCAACAATTCTGCAGTGACAAAGCTTTAATCTGGGTATGTGCACTGAGCCACCACAGCAGTATGTTGTGGGTTACTGTTCTGAAGAAAAAATAGTGTGGCCATTTATGTCAGCTGTACTTGCATTTTCTGAGTTTTTGAGCCACATGTAAGCATTTGGTACTGAACTCTTTGGTCATGAAAAGTGGTAGTGTTCTTTGATGTAAGGGGCAGAGAGGAGAGGGATGGCTCTTTGGCAGTAGCGAGGGAAGCTAAGCTGGTGTTCTTCCAAGACCAGCTCCCTAAAAATTTACAGCACCTATAGGTCATCATGGCATAGCTGGAAGTGCTGTGAGAGGCTGTACATTGCACTCCCAGGACAGCAGGTACCATGGGCAGCAAAGCTGCCAACTGAGTTCTCAGCTGCTTCTTAAAGAAAGATTAAAACTTCCCTTTCTAAGCAATGTGATTCACCTATTAGCATCAAACAGCTTATTAGCATTTCTTTTTCTTGATGAATATGTACTCAGGGTTTTTAAATTAAGGTAATACAAGCATTGTGTAGTATTTGCATACTTCTGGGTCAACCTAGCAAAATGGGCCTCTAGAAATTGGTATAGTCCTGGGGATAAGGTGTGTTACCAACACTGAGGTGTTACAAGCAACCCCACTGAAACTTTCTGGCAGCATGCTGTTTGTTGTTCATTAGAAAGAAAGGCAATTCTGCCCACTGAAAAAGATTTTCCTTTGTCAAGGCTGTATATGTTGGCGTAATTGAACTTAGGCACATTAGAAGTAAACTACCTTTCTCTACCAAGTCATCTGTGATTAGATCTAAAAACCTGAAGGCTTGTGTCAGTGCTGATAATTAGATACGTGGGTGCAATTAATAAGACGCCAGTGGAGTCCAGGCAATCTTTCCCACTTCAGACATCCCAAGTAGACCACCAGCAGATTATAAAACTCTGAACCATGGCTCAGGGTTTAAATGACACCCCAGAATATTGCAGGGCTATGGCAGGCAGGGTAATTAGATAGGAGGAAAGGTTTGACCTCTCTGCCTTCTTTGCTTATTGCTGCATTTCCCAAGGGCATTGGGAGGGGACAAGGTTTCATTAAGCAAGTTTTGGTGCTGCTCCATTGCACCTTCAGAGCACTAATTTAGAATTTGCTGTTTCTGGCATTCGGTCACTGAAAGGACCAACGGGATCAACAGAAATAGCATCACTTTAATTAAAAAATAAAACTGGTGCTTGGCAGGAAATGCTAATGACTTGTATTCCCTTCAGCCCAGATTTTAAAGGTATTTAGGTACTTAAAGATACAGGTAGGTACTTGGAAGATTTTTCCAAAGTAGCTATATGCTCAACTCCAATTATTTTTAATGAGACTACTGTGCCTCCTTATTTCAAAGATGTCTGATAGGAACATGTGTGAGGGCTAAAGCACTGGAGGGCCTTTACAAATCTGCTAGAATGTCACTATTGAAAATGAGACTTCATTATTTAAGCGTTACAAGACTGATTTGCCATTAAAATGATCTGTAGTTTGTATTGATGCCTTTAACACTTTAGTGAGCTTAAAGCATCCAACACTGAGTAGCCAAACCGGAAAAAAATAGTGTTTTCCAGCTCCTCAGAAGAACAATTGTATGTTAAGGTCATGGTCTGAAACTATGCAACTGCAAAATGTGAAGGAGGAGGAAGGGGCATGTGTGTCATAAAACATGAGGGTTTGTTCTGAGAGCACTGCAGGGAACTGTGGTGCTTTTGTGCTGCTGTCTGAGGAGAAGTGGATCTCAGGTTTGAAGAATCTCCTTTCAATGGCCTGAAGGTAACACTTGGTAACGTGGTTCAGCACGTGGGGCATGGACTTGCCCCCAGGAGAACCAGGCTTCTGCCTGATCACAGGTACTCTTCCTTGCTGATCCAACATCACCTCTCTTGGAAGCTGTTTTGAGATCTCCTTGTGCATGAAGCTACTTGCAAAGAGTCACTTTCATGTGGGAAAAATAGTCCCTGGGATAGGCACATCACCAGCCAAAGAGGTCAGGAAGGTCTGGATGTCCCCACAAGCGGGGACTGAGAGAAGTTTGCCTGTGCTCTCCCATGGGTTCATTTTGCACTCACACACACTCACACACACACACACACACACACACACACACACACACACACACAGATATACACACATCCTTTTCTCACCCCAGGATGCTCCCTTGCATATTTACCAGTGTAAATATGAATTTTAATGCTAGAAAAAAGCTGTGCTGATAATGATGCCATTAAATGCTATGGCATCTCAAAAGCATGTTTTTTTCAAATGATAAATGAAAAGCAGTGATGGAGGTGGGGAGGAAAGGTGGTTAAAAGCAAATTGGTACTGATAGAATATTAAAGCATGAGCATACATAGGAAATGTGTGCATTGATTTGATTCTAATTCTTTCGGAAGAAGGGGATACTGAAGAAAGAAAGTAATGAAATCCAAAACTGAGACAAACATCAATACGCAGCTGAGTAATAAGAGAAAGTGTTACAAAGATCATGTAGGTTATGGTAATTAATGAGATCATAATTGTGATGGTGAAGATTTCTTTCTTTCTTAGTTAATTTTGATGTGACTCTGCCTGCCACATATTGAACTAAAAAAATCTTTTTTTCCTAAAATAGTGACTGTAATATTGTATTGCTGTAGTTAACTACTTAGTCACTAGGTTGCCATGGGTGCAAGATGTGCTCACAACGAGGTGGCAAGGGCTGTGATATTGGTGTATTAGCACTGCATGTGCCTGTACGGAGTTTCGTGAATATTTGGATCAAATAGCCTTTTAGTTTTAAAAGACATGTGCTTTCAGACTAGCTGAAAGAATTTGTGCAGAAGTCAGTGAATAGTTTTATCTACAAGCAAAAGTAAAAATGAAAGTAGAAGAACTATGGTTCTTTTAAAATAAAAGCATTGCTATATGATGTGTCAAAATTGCATTTGTCAAAGCTTGCCCTAGTGTGCCCTTGGAAAACAGTCCAAGACCCTTCTGTCATTAGAGAAAGATTTTGATTTTGTATGAAACAAAAGATGAGTAATATTAACCTATTGTTTACAATTTTCTGTCTTGAACAAAGCACAGAAATCATGGTTCTGTGTGCCAGAGTGTGTGTGTATGCAACAACTAAATTAAACCAAGTTAATAAAGAGCAATGTTTTG
The DNA here is from genome assembly GCA_013397055.1 of Pachycephala philippinensis. Taxonomy (NCBI): domain Eukaryota; kingdom Metazoa; phylum Chordata; class Aves; order Passeriformes; genus Pachycephala; species Pachycephala philippinensis. Next base: position 1,457,998 of record VWZT01001059.1, read on the forward strand.
AAAAGGAAGATAGCAAGAGTAGAAGCTTATGATGGTTTAGCTGATGCCTTTTGTGTTTTGATTCCTTTTTGGCATTTACTTCAGACCAAACCTAGCAATTAGCTATTCCTGATTTGCTATTTTTTCTCTATTATCTCAGAAGGACTGTCAATATATCCCTTTGAAATGCTACAGTGCAGAAAATAAATTTATCCTTTTTCAGCCTGGTTTTTGTTATCATATTGGCATAATTGGCATTTACAAAAAATGCAAAACATTTCCATAACAACAGTCCAGTGCATCTCTTTAACTCCAAGCACAAGGACAGGTCTCTTTCCATTTCCATAGGAACACTGTAAAAAATCATTAGGGAAAGGCTGGGGATTTTTATATATCCATAAGCAGTAGCTGGTAGTTTTCTGTACAAGTAAAATCTGAGAATGTGGGCTTTTGAAAAGAAGTAGGACAGTGGAGTCGAGTTAATCTCCAGGCAGTATTGCTTAAAAGCCCTGTGAGATAGTGCAGATCACTGATCTGGTAGGTACTGACATTACTGAAAGTCTGGTCTAAATCTTAACAGATATTTGGCAGTTTACAGTTTATAAGGAAAGCCATTTGCATGTTCCCAAGATAGTGTTATTCCCAAAGACAGTAATCTGCTGCTTGGCAAGCTGGAGCAATAAACTCTGTAGCAAGAGATGTATATCCAAAATTGGAGCTAAGCCCATGAACATCTCTGTATGCCAAAGAAGGGGGCAGGCAATGACTTTTGAGATGTGAAGAGTTCTGTCTAATGCTGTGCTTTGAGTGTCCAAAGCACTCATCCAGACAAGATGCAAACCCACCACTCTTCCACTCTGAGAGCAGAAAGCTCTCTTCCTTGTGCGTGGGGGTGAATTGTCCCTCATGCCCTTTACTGATTTTGGGCTTTGATGCAGTTCTAATGAAACTAGGAGGGATTTTATGGTGGTAGCCCAGCATTGTAGACAATGATATCTGGCAGTTTTCTCCAGCAAGTTATTGAATTTCACCTGAAAAATGTGTCCTGGATTCTGCTGGAAACTAGTTCCACATTTCCAGATCTCTGATGATTATAAATATCTTGTTTTTTCCAGACTGTTTACTCATTGCCATTTTGTGTCCTTTTGCAATGGTTCCAATGTCACCTTTCAATTTAAAAGCTCTTCTTTCTGGTGGAGAATTAGATGCCCCTTTCCTCTAGTGTGATTATTGAAAGTAATCTTATTCCCTCCCAGCTCTATCCCAACAGTCTTCAAATGCTTGATATCAGGTGTGATTTTCCTATAAAAAGCACAACCAGTAGTCAATGCAATAAATGACAAGGAAAAAAAAGTTGGGCAGCTCAGTAGAAGAAAAGATATATGGTGCCATTATGACCTGTTTGATTAGTTCTTCAGTTCTTGGCAGAAAGATTTTCAAGTTGGCCAGACTTCTGAGTGGATTCCTCTATTTCAGCCTCTCTCTCCTGTACACTTTCTCCCTGGCACACTGTGTATCATGGACTAAAGCTGCATTTTGCTAGCATCAGTTAAGCACTAAGGGTCCGCTTAGATTAATGTTTTTGTTTGGATCAGAGTGAAGGTTTAAGTGAACTTCCTGGTTTCCCACACTTTTCTGCACCTAATTTTGTACCAGGGGTGGCCTTAGAGCTCATGAGCTGTGTTGTTTCAAGAGGAAATGAAGGTTGAATATGTGCTGGAGTGTGGCACTTCAGCCACAAATGGGCATCCTGGCCAGGAGGTCACACCAGAAATAGTTTGAAAAGAAAATCAAGCACAGTAGAGTCGGGAAATCAGGTCCTCAGCACCAAGTGTTTCACTCTCCAGGCCCACCCCCATGGATCACACTCCTCGCTATTGCAGACATAGGCTCAGCCATCTGCCCCTGTTTCCTGGCTCTCTGATGGGTGGTATAAGTAGATTATACCTGCATGGAGTTTTCCTTTGCCCCTATAACATCCTTGCATCAATCTTTATCACTTTTAATCTGCTACAGGGATTATTTCACCTTTAGGCAAGCAGATGAAGCTATCAGAGGAGTGCAACAAGCTATTCCTCCCATGCATGAATGCAGTCTCACAGAAGCACATCACTGGTAATCAAGATTAGGATCCAGCAACACATTCACCTCCTTGAAACAGATTCATTTGGATGGTATCCCTTGGTAACATACTGACTCATAAATAGCAGTTTGGGAATAAAGAAGACAATTGTGCTACTAAAACACTGAGGTAGATTAATATTTAAAGGCTTGAGATAATATGACAGATTTAAACCCTGCATTTGCATATATTGACTTTTGGTGCTGAAAGCATAAAGATTTGTCTTTAAGTCTTCCTTATTAGCTTAAAAGTGCTGTCTTTTAGCTGAAAGAATAACAAACTGGTTATCTGTGTTCTAGTCAGGAGCATTTACCAGAACATGGAGTAGGAACAGGTACTTTATGATGGTTTTCCATCCCATTCAAGGTGAGCTGTTCTTGCAGTCCCTACATTTGGCAAGATGCAGAAAAGGGCTTGTCTGACTGCAGTCCTCAGGACCTGGTTCTGCATTAATGTACTCTGACTTGAGAAAGAAGGGCTACATGCTGAAGGAATGTTTGAAAGACAGAATACTTGTATTAACAGCTGATTAATTAGTCTAAGACAAGCCATGGCCTGTGGCTCTAGTCCTGCAAGTTTATCAGTTTGCTTTTCCTCTGCCTGTCTGAAGGATTTGTGATACAATTTAAATGGAGACTGGATCTCTGCGTGTGGGCAGGAGTTGGTATTCCTGTGGCGGTAATGACAGGATTGTTCCTGGTGTTGATACAACAGTGAAGACAAGACTGAAGCAATAACATTTTATACTTTGCTTAATATAGCTTCATTGTGGAATGACCGCCACTTCCAATGAAAATGAAGCCTAAGTGCAGTACATTGTTGGTTGACTGCATTTAGTTTATTAAGTTTATGGACTTGGTTATGAGAAGGGAATGAGTGATTATGGAGGATATGAACAAGTAAGTTGTATACACCCATGTATTCCCTTGTTCATGTAACTTCTGCTAAAGTAATTTATTCTTGAATGCAGAGAACATAAGTATGGCTCTCTATATCCTATCTTAGTTATGAGTATTGCCCAAGGTAATATCATGTTTAAATTTTAGACTTTTATACAACTCTGTTCTTGGAGTATGTTGTGTTTGGAACACTAAATCTTTGTAGATTTCATTTCATTGTTAATAACACTTTGTAGAGGAAGAGCAAATACTCTCACAATCTTGTCATGTTCATTGCAGGGACTTGTGACAAAGACTGAGATACATATTTTGAAGAGCTCTCCTCAAAATCAGTTTAAAAAATAATGAACCAAATATGGAAAATAAAATTTTTAATCCCTGAAAAACAATTTCTTTTCACTTCCTGACTCAAAGCTTAGGTATGGGATCAGTGGCATCCTGCCTTGGGTGAGCGGTTTCATCTGCAAACCTGAATTATTTGTAAAATTTGGTGTGAATGTTAATGCACTGAATGACATGGAAAAGGACTCTACTTGGCTGATGTACTCCTCCCTGAGTATCAGTTTGTACAACTTATGGACACTCAGAGCCTGCAGGATGGGCCCCATAGGAAAGGCAGTGCTGACTGGCACTTGCTTTGGAAGCCTCTCAGATCAAGAGAGCGTCTCTACTCTCTCACTGGCAAAGGGAAGGCAAAGGAAGAGGGCACTGGTGTGAACCTGTTCCCTCCTCCTCCCCAGGACAGGAGGGGGCTAGGCTGGTGGGGGCTCTGTGAGGCTCTGCAGTCTCGTGGGTTGGCTTTGAGGTTGGACAAGGAGGGAAAACGGGATGTAGGAAAAGAAATTTTTCTCCAGTCACTTTCACCTGGTCATGATCTAGTTGGGAATGGTTTCACAGAAGCTGCAGTGAAGGGTGAAGGGCCTTGAGGGGAAGCCATACAAGGAACTTGGTCTGTTCAGCCTGGAGAAGAGGAGACTGAGAGGAGACCTCATTGCAGTCAGCAGCTTCCTCAAGAGGGGAAGTGGAGGGGCAGGCACTGATCTCTTCACTCTCAGGACCAGTGACAGGACCTGAAGGAACGGCATGAAGCGGAGTCAGGGGAGGTTTAGGTTGGATAGCAGGAAAAGGTTCTTCACCCAGAGGGTGGTTGAGCAGTGGAAGAGGCTCTCCAGGGAAGTGGTCACAGCACCGACCCTGACAGAGCTCAAGAAGTGTTTGGACAATGCTCTCAGACACATGGTGTGATTTTTTTAGCTGTTCTGTGCAGGGCCAGAAGTTGTATGTTGATGGTCCTTAGAGGTCCCTTCCAGCTCAGAATGTGATGATCCTTATGGGTGCCTTCCAGCTCAGAATATTCTGTGATTCTGTGACTGCATGGAATTGTCAAAACAGAGACTGTTACTCTTTCCCCAGGGTGCAGTTCTGGTTTAAGCTAACTTTTTTTCTTGTATGCTTTTTAGTGCAGACATTATTAATTTGGAGACATCTCTTTCATGGAATGTTTCTCCTCTTTCCATTTAAAGACTCCTTTCCGGCTACTATAATCCTGCAGGCTGGCAGTTCAAAGGAGACCTTATTTTCTCACCTTCTGAACAGGCTGACAGATACATCCTTTGGGGTTACTGACAGAAACAACCTGAGAAAAACAAGAGGGGAGAGATGCTGGTGGAAAACAAAGCCAAGTGACACATTGAAGATGGTGTCTCCTAATAATTCCCAGCTGTCCCTGGGCACTTGGCTACCTCTGCACTGAGGCTGCAGGCTTGGCATGGGAAAAGTCCCCCTGTTTCTTTCACGTTGCTTTTATACTCAGAAGTTTAGAAGTGTCTTCTCATGGAGACACGAAGACCTACCTACAATATTTTGTTCCCTGATTGCATGCTCTAATTACAGCAGCAGAATTGTGAAGAACATTGGCTAAATATAAATTATGGAAGGGAATTAAATACAGCTCCCAGCTGAGCTTAGATTCCCAAAAATTCTTTTAATGTCTTCATCTGTTTCAGCACTTACTTTACTTGATAATTTTATCCTATGTTACGTGTTTTCTTGGATTTCATCCTACTGCAGACTTTGTAGAAAGCTTTGCTTTGTCATGAAGCTCATGTGCAGCATTCTGACAGACAACCTGCCTTTTATTCAAAATAAATACAAATTGACAACCTTTACTGAGCCACCTTTTTAGTAACATTACTCAGTGTCCCTGCCTGTGTCTCACCAAGTCCTGAAATTGCACATGGCCACCCTCGTGTTAATAGTAGAAAAAGGGTTAAGCATCCATAAAACAATCACTAAATTAATGGTTTGGCCACCCAGATGTGAACTTTGCTTGTGTCCCCTATGTGTTAGTGTTGTTAAGTTCTCAGATGAAAACCAAGATTTTCAGAACAGACGGATGTTTTCTAAAGTTGGTGGGTTAAATTCAGGATGACAATTTAAAAGGAATTAATTTTCAGTGTTTGGCAGATCTTCTTGGACAGTTAGGCTGTTCTCAGGTTGCTCAGGCTGAATGGGGAAAATAGAAGTATCCAGTTTCCTACTGGTTTCTCAGACCGACATCCAAATTCCATTGTTGGAAAGCTTTCCTCTCTCCCTTGTCCTTATACAGTGGCTTCTGAGATGGGAGACATTTTTATTTTTTCATTTTTTAGGTACTTATTTTCAGCTGGATGGTATTTGATTTGGCCCAGTGCCCTGAATTTTACTTGTCATGTTTTCCTTTGCATTTTCAACGTTTTGTAAATAAATCCATTCATTTATTCTCAATGGAGCTATTTCAAGAAAGTTTGTCACATGCTGCACAAAGGGACACATGGCCCTGCTGTGTGAGTAATCTTGCAAAGATGTATTAGCAGATGCATTTGTGGCAGTGATATCCATGGAGGGCCCCGAGAGAGAGCAGAAGTCATCTGTAGGAACTGCCTGGAGCAAGTCCCTGGCTGTGAGTGATGAGTGCTGGATGCAGCAATGGTCCCAATGTGCTGCCAGGGCAGCTGCTCGCTGCGATTGGGGCATTATGGGGGCTCCAGTCTGGGGCATCAGGGACCTCCATGGGGATGGGGATGGGGATGGGCTGAGCCCAGTCTGGGACATCAGCCCACACCACATGTGGGGGACAGGATCAGCAGGTCCCACGGCCAGGCATTTTGGAGCTCTGGGCAGCTGAAGACTGGCATTGCTACATATTAGGACATGGGGTAAAATGGGGTCCTGGGCCATAGGCAGAGGTAGGAGCGTCAGAACGGGACAAAAAGGGTTGTTCATACTCTCAAGACCCTGTCTGCAGCTCTAATGTTATCAAGAGTTACAGAGCCATCAGTATCTTGGGATTTATGGATGTTTGTAGGTAATATACTAGCAGTAAATGAGGTTGAAATTTGCTAAAGAAGTTGGCCACTATTAATAACTTCCCTTGATCAAATTAATGCATTTCAGGATGATAGCATGTGGTAATCTCTCCTTGGAGACTGTTCTTGGCAGGGGATAGATGCATGTAGCTCTAGTTTCTTTATGTGTGTGACAGGATGGGATGAAATAATAGTGGTGAGCTGCTTATATGTGGTTATATTTGTATTCCCTTGCTTAAATGAATAAGCCTTTCTGCTTTGAGTTTGGCATATTGGTGGTGTTAAAAGTGCCTTATAATGCTGTCTTTCTGAGTCTTTCTTGTAAGGATTATCAGCCTGTGTGGCTTGTGCCCAGCTGTTGCTTTTTGCTGTAGACTTTTAAGCTGCTGCAGTGCTTCACCCCAGAAACTGCTGCTCACTGATCTCTGACAGAAGTCTCCCTGCTGTGGTGTTACACCCACCAGAATGTACATTCATCCCTCTGAGCCAAATGGGCGCTCAGAGATGTCCATAAGGGAATTGGCTGACTTAAACACACACAGTCTTCTCAGCACTTGAAGGCTTCAAGCTGATCTTAAGCACTGCATGGCCATATATTTTTCAGCTGGGGCCAGATGATGAACAGGCTTATGCATCTCCAACTTCACTGTGTGTTATGATTCTTTCTAGCCAAACAATCACATTTTAGTTGATTGAGGGATGTTAGTTATTTCTGGTTTATTGCTTTGTGTTTATTCCTTTTCCAGATGTGGAAGGAGAATTGCTCAAACTTCAGAAGCGTCTGCTTTATGTTACTTCCAGCAGAAATGTCACATTTCTGGTAAGTGGGTAAATATATATACATCCAGTATAGATATATATATAAGTACATACAGTGCTTTTAGTCCTGTTTTGCTGACGTTGCAGACTCAGCAGGCAATATACACACATTTCACAGGGATATCCTTTGGATTAGTCTTGTCCTGTAGGGTCCACGTCTGTCAGTGACTGGAGTGCCCTACGGGCAGTTGTGGCAAGCTTCTTACAGGTAAGTTTTATTTGAAAGACGCCCAGTTTGTGTTGTCCAGGAATGCTCAGCCATGTGAACCAAAATGTGGTAAGTGGGAAAAATTGGGAGGTTCACTTCAAAAGGGCACTCTTGATCTGAACTAAAGCTAACACAGATGGACCTGTAATCTTTCCCTGTCTGTCACAATTTCTAATAAGTAGCGTAGGAAACTGCTGCACAAATCTGAAAACTCTACAGAGGTCTCACATTTATTTCTTCTCAGAGTGCTGGCAAAGGTAGTATTTTTTCCAAGCTAAATGTCCAGTTATGGCTCAAGTACTTTATTTAATTGGTGATAAAACCCACTGTGTGTGTTGGGGTTTTTAGAAAGGCCAATTTGCTGGAGTCTAGCAGCCCACACAGACCATTTGCTTGAAAGCCAAATTACTGGTTTTATTCAAGTATCATTAAGGCCATGTGAAAATTGAAGGAATTTCTTAAGATACAGGGAGTAGAGAATCTGCATTAAATAAAATTTGCAAGAGGAAGAAAATGCTGGTTTATGTTTTCTGTGGCATTGTTTCTGCAATGAAATTTCCAAGGGGGTTCTTATGGAACTGTAATCCAGAAGCAAATGGATCAGCTTTAATTGTGTTTTCCTGTGGAGCAGAAGCACAAGCTCAGATTCCCGCCAGTGTTTCTTGACTGAAGCTTTCATCTGTTTTATACTGCAGGTTTTTTTCACCACTTGAAGGTGAAAAGATTTGAAGAAGTCTTTCAAATATGTAAGAGCTGAGGGAGGTGAATGGGGTGCAAGGATGAATTAATGTTTATGTGCAGAACTTGCTGGAGTTTTGTGCATGATTACAGAAGGTTATTCTTTGTGTGTCATGGTCTGGGTGGTGGGAGGAAGCTGAAGCCACAGATCAGAATTCAGAATGTGAAATCCTTTCTCTACTGTAAGTTCAGCAGGGTTTTGCTAATGACCTCTGAAAGGCAGGATCTCACGTGGAATGTTTAGACGTTCAGCAGTGGTATGGTGGCTTGAAAAAGGTGAAGTTAGCTGGGAAAAAAACCCAGGAACTGAGATAATTAATCCAGTTTCAGGCGTAGCTTTTCAACAAACACAGGGAAGGAGTTTGGATCATGTGACAAGACACTTCAAGATATTATCGGGACAAATGTGTAACCTTGCAGTCTTTCTTCTGGAAAGGTGAAGTCAGACTGGGACAGTCACAGACGGGGTGATGAGTGGAACAGGGAGCCTGATGTTAATGTAGAGGACATAAAAGAGTGTGGTTTCTTTAGGCAAACAAAATAAAAACATGGTGGAACATTAGCATGTAAATACTCAAGAATTCTAACTTCCCAGCCAGAAGGACAAATCTGAGAGAAGTGACAACAGAGGCATGTGAACAAATGGTTATTAAAAAGCCATAAATATATTGAAGGTGCAACTTGGATTCTCAACCATCACAAGCATGAGGTTCTGAACCAGCTTTCTGACAGTAGTGGGGGCAAAAACCCATGTCTAAGACTGAGGTAGATAATATTTTGTGAAAGGAATAGTATGAGACTGTGCCTGCAAGACGAGGGGACCAGATACAACGACCCCTCAGGATGCTCCTTCAAGTTCTGTGTTCTGATATAGAGCTGTTAGAACACACTGAAGAAAACAAAAGAAAAATTAAACTCATGTAAAAGCAGATATTTTTATAAATGAACAAGTCAATAAATGTGTTTCCTTAGGATCATGTTGTGAATGTGAAACACAATCAAAGTAAAGGCAGTGTTGTTATCTTTACTGACAGAGGTGCGTTATCCAATACAAGAGGTCAAATGATTATTGTATTCTTGCTTGTGCATTAGGTTTGGATGTGTTCTGGTTTTACTCGGCTGGAATTTTTCTTGAGATGCGTACATGTTGTAGCAATGCTGCGCGTGCCTGTAAACAGGAAGGCTAATTATTTACAGCAATATGGATGAGGTAATGGAGCGTGACTGTCAGGACTGCAACTGGTGAGCAGGCAGATAGATAACAGGCTAACGAGTGAGACTTTGTCAGAAAAACCAGAGTTCTGTGTGAGGTGCCTGCAGTACTGTGCACTGGGGATGTGGAGGCTGGAAGTGGCCAAACACAGCAATTGAGAACACATGGTTTAAGCTGAACACAGGTGATGACTGAAGCTCAACTGTGTGCTTAATGAAATGAAGCATTTTAACTAGTGGGAAAGTACAGGATGCAGTGTTTGAAGATTTGATTAAATATATGCAGACAGAAGCTGTGATCTGGCTGCTTTCTTGGGTAGCTACATCTGAACCCTCCTATATGCTGTTTGATCAAGCAAACATAGAATCACAGTCATAGAATGGTTTGGGTTGGAAGGAACCTTAAAGATTATTTAGTTTCAATGTCCCTGTCATGGACAGGGATAACTTACACCCGACTAGATGGCTAAAAGCCCCATCCAGCCTGGCTTTGGACACTGCCAGGGATGGGGCATCCACAACTTCTCAGGACAACCTGCTCCAGTGCCTCATCCCGCTCACAGTAAAGAATTTTTTCCTAATATCTAATCTAGACCTGCCCTCTGTCAGTTTGAAGCCATTCCCTCTTGTCCTATCACTACATGTAAAAAGTCCCTCTCTAGCTCTCTTGAAGGCTTCCTTCAGGTACTGGAAAGATACCATAAAGTTTCTTCTCCAGACTGAACAACCCCAACTCTCTCAGACAGTCCTTACAGGAGAGGTGCTCTCCTCTGCTCGTCTGGACTTGCTCCTGGAGGTCCACATCCTTCCTATAGTTGGGGCTCCAGAGCTGGATGCAGCACTCCAGATTGGGTTTCACTAGGGCAGAGGGACAGAAACAACTCCCTTGACCTGCTGGTCACATGCTAGATGTTGAACAGACAAAGTCTTTCAGGTGAAGGTGGTCTTGAGGGAAGACTGTGGTTAAATGGGACTGAGGATCTGGGATCTGATATCTTGTCAGTGAGAGAGAGAGAGATAACTAATCCACTAATTGTGGCTAGTGGGTATGCACTTGTGGAAAAACCACAGTTACACAGCTGAGCACCAAGAGACACTGTGGAACTGGCATATCCATCAAAAAGTAGACCTTGATGCGCATTTCGTTTAATACAAGTAGATTGCCATAAAAGATGGCTTTCGTTGTCTCTCAAGATCCCTGCAGTCCTTGCACTCTTGGTGTCTTGAAGCTCAAAACACCAGCAGGTTGTACAGTATCAATCTATATTGAAGAGGTCCTTCCACGATCTGTACTGTGGAAAGAGTTAAAAACCAAATATTTAAAGTAGGATAATAACCCTTACCTCTGACACTAGAGGAAATACATGTCTAGCATGTTACATTGCACACAGATAGGATTCTAATGATTAAAGCCCAACTCAAATCAATGCATCAAACTTGTTAATGAAAGCACTCCTTTGATTAAAATTGCTCAGTAAAGTGGTCATGTGGAAATCTTAACGGGCAGCATGGCTTGTAAAAAGTAAATTAAAAGATGCAAAGATTTTGTCCAGTATTGGTTTCAGATGAGAATAGTGCAGCACCTCAACAGATACAAGTTTGAATGTGGCAGCACTGTCCCAGTAGGGGCAATGCACCTGTTGAACTTTAGCAGTATTATTATTATATTGCAGTAGTCTTGTGTCTTGTTCCCTGAGGCACAGGGGCAAAAGTTCCCTGAGGGAGAGTGTTCCCAGAAGTTTGTTGGAGGAGCCGGAGCCAGAGTCAGGAGAGAGCAGCTGGAGAAAAATTCAGCTGAGGATATGTGGAGCTGTGCCAAGAGCCTCTGGGCCAGGAGGAATATTCATAGAACCATTGAATGGTTTGGGTTCAAAGGGACTTTAAAGTCTATCTAGTTCCAAGCCTCCTGCCATGGGCAGGGACACCTTTCACTAAACCAAGTTGCTCAAAGCCCCACCCAGCACCACCCCATATTGTAGCAGAGCTGTTAGGTGAATTGCCTGAGGAGGCTTCTGCAAGAAGCTACAACCAGAGAGGGCATGCAGGCTTGCCAAGGATGGGGGAACAGATGAAGGTGAGTGCTTGTGGGCTTTCATCCGAGCAAAAGTGAAGTCTTCCATCTCATTCCATCCTTTGGGGTGCCTCTTGGGGTCCCTTTGGGGAGTTGCTGTGCTGTGAGCAGTCTGTGGTGTGAGTCTAGACTGTGCTCTGAGGAAAGTGAAAGCAAGGGCTATTCAGGCAGCAAACCTGGATATATACTAGCAGCATAGCAGGTAGGATGCTGCCTAGCTCATTAAGAGATCAATTTGGAGGGCTGCAGTTTAACGTGATGCTGAACAAGCTGCTTGCTGGGTCCCACATGCCTGGGGAAGAGGCAGTTGCTCACCTGAGATAACCTTGGTAAGGCTGCTGAGATCAAAGACCAACCCTTTATCCAGGGTTCAGTGAGTCACAGCTTTTGAAGTTGTTATCAAATACTCCCAAGCCTACAGTCCAGCAAGGAGTTAAAGTGGAAAATCAAAGGGGATGCATGCTTGTTTTTGGACCGCAGTAGATCTACCAAATCCAAATCAGAAAGAAAGTATGTGGGTGTGTGTATAGGGAATAACCCCTTAGATGCATAAAAAAAACCCCAAAACAACCTCAAAACTATCTTATGCTTGAAAGCCAGTTTTAGTGATGTTTTGTGTAGTTTGGGTTTGTGGGGGTTTTTTCTTTGGTTGGGTTTTTGGTTGTTTTGGGGTTTTTTTGTTTATGTGTTTGGGGGTTTTGTTGTTTGTTTCTGTTAGTTTGATGGGTTTTTTTTCCTTTAGTACCATCTAGTAAAAGCTTCTTTCTTCAGCTATGCCAGGAGTGACAGATGCAATAGAGGTGATATAGAAAAACACATGGCCACCCGTTTGCCATTTGAGGTGCAGGGCATTTTTTACTCAATCCACTCCCTTCGCCATGCAAGGGTAGGAGAAATCTTGTGTACAGGACTGGGGTTTGAAGTGGAAGGAGCATGTATGGATCAAGACCACTCTTCAGCATCTCAGAACGCTTCTGTTATTAAAAAAACCTATTACTATCCTTAATTCCATTCCGTACAAATGTAAGCGGACACCTCTCCAGCCTCTGGTTACTTCATAAAATGGTGCTTGCTGTGTAAATTACAGCAGCAGCTAAGCTGCAGTAAGAGAGAGAGTGGCAAAAAATCCAATTTCCCAAGAATGTTCTCAGAGGTGTAACAGTGATTAACTAAAGAAGCAAAATCAGTAGTTAAGTGCGGGAACCAGTCTGTGAAAAGTTGCTCAAACACGTCATCCTGAGAAAACTGCTGCACTTTCTTTCAAATCTTAAGTATCTTCTTCCTTCAACAAGATATTCTCAGTTAAATCCATATCCAAGAAGGATACTGCAACACAAGCTTTGTATTTCATGGTCACTTCTGTGTATTTCATGGTCACTACTACAAAAAGTGCAGCAAATTGCTTCCTGTGTCCTCTCCTTGATTTGGTCACTCTAAGTGTTTACAGATCATTATCCTGCAAAATAATTGACTCAGTGCTGTTAGGACTTGAAACTTTGAACAAATGGTGAAATTACAAACACTTGAAATGTATAAGTAGTGACAGCGGTCATTACCATCAACAAAAATAAAGGGAGACAGATTTTACTGATTGAGCATTTTGCCTCAAGACTAAAGAAATAAGTGTGCTGTTGCAGAACAGAATGTTCTCTGGGCATTAAAAGCGATGCATTTTAAATAAGAGGGGGGTGTTTTCCCTTTCTTTTTCAAAGTTAAAATTAATGCAATCTCTCATACAATTCTTGAGGCATTATATGTCTGTCTCCTTAAATACCATACTGTATTCACTACGCTGTTCTCCTGCATTCCCTTCTGTCTTTGGCTGGGGAGAAGCTACCATGTGCAATAAATCGTTCATGCAGGTTGGTGGCTGTACCATACATTTTGGCAGCTTCTGTGTGTACTCATCTACATAAATGTTGGGTCACCTCTTGCTGCTCAGGAAAAAGGAAAATCATCCATCAGAAAAAAAACATGCTCCTTTGTAGGTCCTCTGTAAAGACACCAGTACTTTCCATAGCTGGTGTTCATGAAGTTCTAGGATCTTTATGTCTTGGACACATCCAGTGCTCTGTGACTGCAAGTTGCCAGTGGACTCAAAAGTTAAGAATTGGAAAGATGTACAGTGTGATTATAGGTTTTGATTTATTCAGAAAATCAAGGTAAAAGCCCTCTTAGTTTGTCCTACAAATAACATTCAAAGTAAAGTATTTTGAAGCAACATTTTGAGCCCATGGATTCCTGCCATCTTAAAAAACACGTGACTGCAACATAAAATGACCTGAAGTACACATTCTGAAACAGAAATGAGCATGGGATACCACCGAAGGAATAAGTGATGAAGCCTGCTAAGACAAGAACAAAGACTCTCTGATGTGAACAGTGCTATGAGGAACCTCATGGTATTTTATTGAAAGGTCAGCTGTAACCATCGGGCTGTTTCTTCTCCTGAAGCTTTATAAATGTCATTGAAAAAAAGATAAAGAGCAAAAACCGTATGAATATATGCATTTCATCAGATGTGTATAGTGGTCACAGATAGTAGTCCTATGCTCAAATTTGGGCAAGGGTAGCACAAAGTTTTTTCTAACACACACATAAAAGGAGACATCCTTTGCTCAGAAAACAAAAATAATGACATCACAAATCAACATTAAACATAGCTGACCTTGAAAGTACAGTTAAAGACCTGAAATTTCTTTCTTTCAATTTTAAGATTTCATGAGCTTTATACTGAGACCTGGACGCTCCAAAAAAGAATCCAGCCAATGTATTGCAGATGAACCAAGTGTCAATAAGCAAGACGGTAAACTAAGTCTCTGAAGCCACTGCTGAAAGGATGCAACTTGACTGTATCAACTAGCAGAAATTATAGCTAGTCTAGAAATTATGTCTAGCTAAGCAGAAATTATGTCTAGTCCAGCTATGTAAGTACAGGTTGCTGGCATTTAGTATTCTCAATCTTTTTGAGGGATAAAACAACTGAGCAAATGAAAAATAGGTTGTATCAGGGTCCTTAATTTGTCTATGAATTTCTCAAGTATATTTTCAGTTGCAAAAGTCTTGTAACTATTGAAGTTTAAAAATAGTCAAAAGACCTGTAATATTTCCATTTTAAGTTCCATCTGTTAGTTGAATAGGACTGAACCTGAATCCATTAAATATGAATTAACTGAAGTCTGTGTTAAACATAAATAAACCTAAATAAACCTAAACCTGAACTCTTTCCTCCCTTATTTATAATCCCAGCCTCTGGATATCCTGGCTCAGGACATCCTGGCATCTATTACTCTCCAATGGAAACCGTTTGCATCCTTGATGGCGGCAGAAGTAAGATGGCTCCTGTGGCCTGCACTTATGTAGTGCCACCATGCAAAGCTCTCAGGGCATTTAACAAACCTTGCATAACTTTCACAGAGGCCTTGCCCTGTCAAGGTGCATTAACATGTCTTTACCTTTTAATTGAAGCCAAATTAACTTTGTGTATTTTGAGATTCCATACATGTAAGTCCTTTGCTTGATCATATCCTAAAGGGTGTGTTGTGTGAGTGATGGTTTCACCCCAGCCAGCAGCCAAGCCCCACACCGCCGCTTGCTCACACGCCCACCAGTGGGATCAGCGAGAGAATCCTAAGGGTAAGAGCCAGAAAAGTCAGGAGTTCAGATAAAAGCGGTTTAATAGAGAAAGTAAAAGCTGTGCACACAAGCAAAGCAAAGCAAGGGATTAATTCAGTGCTTCCCATGGGTGGCAGGTGTTCAGCCATCTCCAAGAGAGCAGGGCCCAATCATGTCGAAGAGTGACTTGGTAAGACAAACACCATCCCTCCAAACATCCCCCCATTCCTCCTTCTTCCCCCCACTTTATATACTGACCATGATGTCAGCTGGTCTGGAATGTCCCTTTGGTCAGTTTGGGTCACCTGTCCTGGCTGTGTCTCCTCCCAGCCTCCCATGCACCCTGAACTTCCTGCCCAGCGTGGCAGTAGGAAAAGCAGAAAAGGCCTCGGCTCTGTGCGAGCCCTGCTCAGCAATAACAAAACCTCTCTATATTATCAACCCTGTGTTCAGCACAAATCCAAAACACAGCCCCACACCAGCCACTGTGAAGAAAATTAACTGTCGCAGCCAAAACCAGCACAGGATGAAAGGGGTTTGGTTTTCCCTTTTCTTACTTTTTTAAAAATTTTTTATCTGAGCTTGCTTATGACCCTTAGGTTGAGAAGAGGACGTTCTGTCCTCTTCCCTTCAGCTTCATTGTACATTGGGAACCCTAGAGACGTTTTCTCACGGAACATCTGAGACTCAAAACTTGCACAGCCTCATATCATGTAAGCCCAGCTGGTTTGGTAGACCGGAGAAGGAAGGAAATTCTTGGAAGTCCTGACTCCAGGTTCAACCAGCTGATTAGGAAGTAACATGCCAAGACTTTGTATGGAGTTTAATAACTGTTGTGTTAAAGAAATGATGACAGATCACTTAGTATTAAGGAAATGGCGACAGACAGCAAATATTTTTGTCACATTCTTTTGCCCATACCTTGGTGGGAGGAGAAAGAAATAGAGGAAAATAGGAGGCATAAAACAATATTCCATTGCAGAGAAATGATGAAAAGGTTATGTTTGCATCTTAGCAACTCATTTCAAGATTGATGCCTAGCTGGAGGGTAGCTGTTGACTTATGGCAGTATTTGACTGTGGCACTGAATTTATGTTACTTGGCAACGGTAACACACATTAAGTAGGAATGCAGCACACCTCCTGGCTGGGCCAGCCTGCATCCCTTCAATCATGCACACCAGCATGTGAGACAGGTTGCACCTGTGGCTTCTGCCAAATTCCTTTTAAAATTTAAGTGCAGATGCCTCTCACAAAATTAAAGGTTATTTTAACTATATTTCTTTCCCAAAAATACTTGTCATAACACAGGGAAGACCCTTGATTTTCTTTCAAGGACATGAAATGCTTAGAACATCTGAACTTATCATGTCTTTCTTCAGGACACAAGGCACTGAGTTACACAAACTCTCAGGATGTGTTTTTGCCACCTTACAGGAAAATTCCTTTCCAGTGCAGGTGAGGAGGGAAATGTTTCTTATAGTGTTAAGGGACATTCATAGATGTATAAAGAAAGTCACACACACAAAAAAAAAGAAAATTAAAGAATGCTAATTAAGAATAGCTGATGTTTACCAGTTTACTCAATGAATTTTCCTATTTTTACGTTGGACCAATTTGGTTAGGTCCTATATTTTTAAATTTATTGCCTAAAGTAACAAACACCAAGCAAGCTAAGCTTTAAAAGACCCACCATTAGCAGGAATTGCTCAGAGGAAAAAGGAGAAAAGGAGTCCCATGCATCTCTAGATGAAAGCAGCTGGAGCAGGGGCCATCCACCAACCCTCCACTCCTCTCTCTGCCTGTGATGGGTTAACCTTGGCTGGCTGTCATTTGCCCACCAAGCTGCTCACTTGTTCCCCATCCTCAGCAGAAGGAGAAAATAAGATGAAAAAATTCCTGGGTTGAGATAAGGACAAGGATGTCAGTTTCCAACCACTCTCATGGGTGACTCACCTTGGGGATAGTAATTTAATTTATTGCCAGTTAATAAAAAAGGAGTATAATGAGAAATTAAACATAATCACCTTCCCCTGACTCCCCACCTCGTTCTTCCCAGGCTCAACTTCACTCCTGACTCTCCCACTTCCCCTTCACTCCCCAAGTGTCACATGGGAATGGGGACTGTGGTCTGTTGACAACTCTTCTCTCTGCTTCTCCTCCTCCTTTCATATTGTCCCTATTTTGTTTAGGGTTCCACCTATAGGAGACAGACCTTCACCATGGTGGGTTCTTCCCATGAGCTGAAGTGCTTCAAGAAGTTCTCTAGCATGGATCCTCCCTAGATGTCCTGTTCTTTGGGAATGGACTGCTCTGGTGTGGTGGGTCCCCTATGGGCCACAGGTCCTGCCAGAATGGTCTTTGAGCAGAGTATTTAGAAACAGTCCTGGGAAAGGTGTTGCAACAATGCACCCTCTGTCTCTCTGCTATTGGTGGGAAAGAACTCTCTGGCAGGGCAAGTTAAGTTGCATCTGATACTTCAGATTGGTTCCGTGTGGAATTTAGGGCTGTATAAAAAACATGCCCCCTTGAACAGAAGAGGAGATAAAATTCAGGACCTTTAAGCAGTGACAGTTTCAGCAGCTGAGGGTATCCATGTAAGAGATTTAAAATGAGTGGTCAGAGAAAATAAATACCCAAAGAACTTCTGCATGTGGAAGAGAAGGGGTATCTTGCCTCTCAAACAAACCTCATTTGAAAACATTTGAAAACTATTTAGTAGAGTTGCAAGCTAAAAGAGGAGGAGAAATGCAGCTGAAATGGAGCAAGGAGTGCAGAGCATTAACATTTCTTTCTTGTGCCATTGCATGAGCAAACATATGAATAAACTACATTCAGACAGATTGGCTTATAGCAGTGGATTTGGAGGAAATGGAAAAGGAAAGAATCATGACAAAACATTTATTTTGCATGTGCTTTGCAAAATGAGAAAACTATGTAGCAGTTTAATAAAACATAGTTTCCATTATAATTAACTAAGCTACATTTGCATTACAATAGAGTGCAACTTGAATACTCTGCATATATCCTAAAGATTTCATGAGAAGATCAACTTTTAATCAACTAAGGTCCAAAGCTCTACAGTTATACTGAGCCAAAGTTACATGGCCAAGGCTACTCAATTGAAGCTTTCTGAATGTCATTCCTATTACTCATTCATTAAAAATCATTGCCTTTCATTAGAAGCAGGATTGAGCAAAGCACTTAAGAAACCAGAAATCCGATGATTCAATGGGAGTGACCAAAGATTCAGAATTTCCTGAGCTTTGGTGCATTATCTTAAGGAAAGTTGAGTGTGTCCGTCTAATTTAGAAAATCAACTCCTTTTTGTTTTATTTTCTTTTCTTTTCTCAAACAAAGAATAAATATGTGTGGTTAAATTCTGGGTGTTTGAGTTTATGAAGATGCTCGGTAAATAAAATAATAGCAACAAGACAATTGCTGTGACAGACTAGTTAAAAAAGCCTTCCCGCCTCAAGTTAACCAGGAATACAGTGAGAAAAAGAAAATAAGGGGAAAACAAAATGCTCCCAGAACAAATAATAGTAAAAACCTGATAGGAAAAGGTGATTCTTGAATATGTTCTTAAGCTAACACAGCTGGTGGAAAAAACCTCTGTTTGAAAAAATATTGGAAATATGATGTGATTAGAGAGAATCCATGTGGGTATTTTTTGCTACTTTGCTGCAGAATGGTATTGCTAAATAGGTTTACCTTACCTTAAGATGATCTCCAGTTTGAAACTTCTAAAGAAAAAGACGTGAGGAAAACTACTGTAAAGATGATGCTTCATGATGTTAGAGTTAGGTTAAATTTTGAAGTTATGACTTGATAGCTTTTAAATTAATGGAAAAAATGCCAATCTATTTTTAAATACAGTGCCTTTTTCTGACAATAGTGTGTTTTCACTGTGCTCTTACTCTCTGGCTGACTTCTCAGAAAGGAAAAGAGAACAGAATAGGAGAATTGAAGCTGAATAAGAGTACATCTTGTTCTTTGGGAAAGATAAGTGAACAAACAGTTATACACTAGCTACAAAGGCAGAGAAGAATTGTCAGGAATGTGCAAAAATCTATCTCGAAATAAAGCAATTTAAGAAATGTTATAAAATTAATCAAACTTTTTATCTTTTTTTCTTTGTTTTTAGATTTCTGCCAGGTAATTGTTTGTAATTGGAAGATCATTTATTATGGTGGCAATTGGGCACCAACAGAAAGCAACACAATGTGCTGGTGATATAATAGTGTTGTTATTGTGTTTCGGGGCAAATAAAAGCTCTTTGATGAAGAGCTCTGCAGCTTATACAATTGATGTGAGTTCTAGGAAATCAAAATAATACTGAAGCTGTCTTTCCCTGCTCAAAAACCTGTACTTGCCTACTTGCAGTGCTCTTGTGGAAAATTCTCTTTGGCCACTAGCAGCTGTGTAACAGTGACATTGCGGCAGGGCAAGGGTTAAGAGGTAGGACTTTCTGATGTCCTTGCTGAGATGCTCCACAGCTTCACAGCTGAGATGCCTTTCACAGCTGTCCAAGTACAGAAAAGATTTCCTGTCTCATCAGAGAAAGTGTTATGTCAATAATGTGCAATAACTGGACTGGGTGGAGGTAGAGGAGGCACGCGCAGTTTTATCTGTTAACAGTACATTAAGTGGTATTAAAGGGTACTTCCAAATATTTTAATGGTGGGTTTTGTTGGGTTTCTTGGATGGTAGATTAATATCTTTCTCTCTATCAGTGCCTATTACTGTTTAAAATTCAAATAGTATGTACATGGAGACATTAAGACGGATATATATGTCTGAAACCTAGTGAAAAAAACATATCCATGTGTGTCTGAAAACATATCCATGGACCCAGCACTAGAAAATATCCTGGTTTTTGCAGGATTGAATTGTCACCCTACTGAATTTGTTGGGAAATTTTCCATATATTTCAGAAGGCCCTTTTGCCTTTTTTTTCTTTTTTTTCTTTTTTTTTTCTTTTGTTAGAAGATAATTCATATTTTAATTCCAGATCTCCTATGAGATGCAGATTAAGAAAAAAACAAAAATGAAAAATATCCAAATCCCTTCCCATGAAAAGATCCAGAAGAAGGATGAGGCAGTTTGCATAAAGAGAGAAGACCTAGGTGGTCTCATGGATTAAAACAGCTTTTTTTTTTGAAGGAGGATTTTAAGTGTTTATGGAAGTGATTTTTGGTAGCATAAAACACATGTTGAAAGATGGAGGATTTTCAAATAGAATTTACAGCTTGGATATGAACCTGGAACTTTCCTCTGTTTAGATTTCAATCCAGTATGTGAATGGAAGAGCTCTAAATTGAGTAAATTTGAAGTGAATTGCTAAAGAAGGAAGCAGGATTAGGAAAGCATGTCCCTTTCAGTGCAAGACAGAGAAATTCAATATATAAGGATTACTAGCCTGTCATATTTTTGCTATCAGCAACATTCCCTCTAAAAATTAAACAGTTCTATAACGATCTCTAATATTTCTGTGCTGCTTCTGGGTGAAAACTGTCAAATATGTACATAGGTTGTGACATTTAGATAAAATGGCACCACATTTAAAATGTATCCTGAGGTATGGCCGAAGAAAATTACAATAATATTTTTCCTATTGGAAAATAAAACACTATTTATTAAATTAAAATCAGATGCATAAGGTATGTCCTCCTTGCAGGAAGGTCAACTGCTGAGAACAGTGTCACTTCACCTAGATCATTTCTATCCTGTTAGGACTGCCAAGGACAGACCACTTTTACAGCTGGGTATAAATAATAAATGGGTGGCAAAAAGCCCCAGATGAGGGCACAGCAAATCTCATTGTCTTCTCTTTGCAGTGTGTTGTTTCATGCAGCTGTTCAGAGCATGTAAAAATAGCTTCCATGCTGTCCTGGTTGTGTTGTACATCACCTCTGTCGCGTCGGTGTAATGGACTGATCAAAGCACCAACTGGTGGAGAGGTAATGTCTGATAGTTGAAGAGTGAACCTTTCTCTTCATTGCAAAAGCTCTTCAGAATGCTGCATTGGATTCTTTCCAGGGTTGCAGACAAGGTTGCAGGCTTTGGTGGCCAAAGTCCTACAGATTCACACACCGAATGAAGCAAATTTTGCTGAAATAATTTAAAAATTGGGCTAGTTGTAATTGCAGCTGGAATGAGTTAACAAGAGAAGTACCGAGCATAGAGCAGATGTACAAAATTGCCCTGAATGTATTGGTCTTCAGCTAATTGTTCACAGAAAACTGAAAATATGCTAAGCCTGCAACTACTTGGTCTTTATTCTTCATTAGTATCAATATCAATATCACTGATTACAGCTGATATTGGAATAGTAACCTAAAAGCCTTCTGAAATTAATTTAATATGAAAGCATAGGAAAAGCTGCCAACAGAAACCTTACTTGGAGCCTAATTCTGCTCTGAAATACTCCTGTTCTTACATCCTTAGGTGTTGTGTCTTTGAGGGGAAAAGGTTGCTCATTTTATATCACTTACACAGAGCAGGATTCGCTTTCCTTAATTGCAACCAGAACAGCAAGGTAATTGCAAACATTTTCAGGCAGGCTTGCAAAGAACATAATTTCTGTTCCCTTTTAAACTTCACTGGGTTCAACGAGTTCACAAATACCTGTGTTCTTCTTCAACTTCTAAGAGATCAGTGGGAGTACTAAGCAAAGCAAAGCTATCAGCAGAGGCTGAAATTCACTGAAGACAGTACACAGCTTCACTGGAAAACTTTTATGGGGTCTTCAAACTGAAAAATACCAGTGACTTACATCAAAGACTAGAAAACATTTTCTCCTTCTGGCCATTTCTCATTTGATTCACAGAGTTCTGCTTTATTTCTGTGCAAAGGAGGCTGTATGCTTGATTCATTATATAACTGCGTCTGAAACTCATTTTATGACTCACACTTTGATGCTGACCTCTGCAGCTGCTCAAATTCTCAGCATTTAAAGAGGGAGTATGAGTCAAAAGGCTTTCATTGCGAAGATGCTGTCACATTATTATAGACTCAGGCTGAAACTAATTTAATGAATGAGGATGCTCTCTGTATCAAAGATTTCTTCCCACGGTCAGATATATTACCTTACACCACTGAGGACCAGCAGCAGGCACTAGTTTTGCTAAGCTAAATCATGTATGTATATGAAAATGGCAAGGAAACCTATGGTCCCTCTTGAGCAGAGAGCAAGCTTCCAGTAACACAAAGGAGGTGCATTTGCATTTATCTTACATGGAAATTACCTAGTGGCTGTAGATGTCTGTCAAGTTATCTGTGGGAAATATCTCAGCCTGTGCCAGCCCTGTGGGACGTTTTGCAGACTTCAGGACATCTAGGCAGCTGATTCCTACTGCTGAGGTGATAAAAATGTGTGCATCATTAAGGGGCATTTTGAAGAGCCACAACTCTTCAAGAACAAAGCAGCATCTGTCTCTTCAGTCTGGCATAAAAAACTAGAATGATTTCTCCTCAATTTTCCTTTCTCTAATACTTTCTACTTAAATTTTACCCTGGAATTAGAAAAAAAAAAAGTACAAAAAATGGATGAACCACATGTCCAGAGACCTGTCTCCTACCCTCATAGCAAGACAAATTTATTCCTAAACCCTTCTTAATGGATGTTTCATTAACTGAACCAGAAAAACCCCTGAGATGGGCTTACATTACATCCCCAGGCTACCTGTCTCAGAGATTTCCATTGCCTTAAAACTAGAGACTTTTTTGCCCCTAATGTCCACCTTAAAATCCTTGCTGCAATTTGTGTCCATCATGTCATGTCTCTTCCCATGATGCTGGACTTGAAGTGTCTTTGTTCCGTGTCTTTCTTCACTCACTCCCTCTCCTGATTAAAATGTTCTTTCGTGTCTTTGCATAGGCCACATGCCCTAAGCTTTTGATAACTTTTACTATTACAGGTTTTATCTTAAATCAGTGAAAAAATAATTATTTGTATAAAATAATCGTGCTAAATATTGTAAGGACCCGATCCTAATGTCTTGATGAACAGAACTTTTTTAATGAAAGTGATGACTATGGAGAAATCTTTAGATAGGTGCTTAAATGTTATTTAAGGCAATACAAATGCATGCACACACACAAATACACACAAAGAATTCCACACATATGAAAATCACAGGTAGTCTGTGAAGATAGAGACCAAATATTTAAATTCAATATTTCATTCCTGGCTGTCTTGAATTGTCACCCTAGAAAGGCATGAAAAAGATGGGTAAAGAAGAATGGCTTATCTGTAACAGCTCTTAGACATATTTAAGTCTCCTAAAGCAGTTTTTCATGAGCAAAAGCACTTTAGTGGAAGGTGAAAAATGAATGCTTACAGGAATGCCACTTAGGCAATTTGAAAGGAATGCTAATAGAGTTTATTTTGTCAGTGATACGTGTTGTTATCAACTGAGATGTGCCTATGTGTTTGATGGCTTTATGAATTTCCCTGAAAACATTGTTTATCCTGTAGACTTGGATGGAAATCACCATAAATATCATCTTCCTTTAGATCCTGACTCTGTAGAACAGTTAAGAACATACTTAATTCTGAATAAAAGCTTCATTTTCACTACTTCAATAAGAAACAAATATGTACTTAGAATTAAGCACATCTTAAAGGACTTTTACTAAATCACAGTGTTATTTTCAGGTAGTTTCATTTTCTTTAGCGTTCAATGATTCAGTGCTGTATGATTTATTGCTTGTTGCAATGCATCTTTCATCACTACCTTTCCTGCTCCTTTGTTGTTCAGATGTGCACTGCTACTATAAATAATGCTTTTGTGTGAGTATGAAAAAGGTGTTGCCTCCAGCAACTATCATTGTATGCTGTCACAAAGTTTGTGAAGGTTAAGGATTAATGCTTAAATAAGGTACTTAATAATGTTCACATTATATATCATATATCTTCTATGTGCTGGCATTATTTTTTCCTCTTTTGCTAAGGGAAGACGAGCTATTGAATAATGATGGTTGCAATAGCTATTTGAAAACATTGAACAGTTGTTTTATAGCTGCAAATGATTCAGACCTTTAAAGTTTGGACCACTTACTGAAGAGATGATGGGCTTGTCTTGCTTTGCTCCTATTACACAGATTTTCTGGATGGAAAACTCATCTTGCTATGTGCTAATGATCTGATGCTTGCCTACACCTCAAGGAGGGGCTTCAAATTTTAAATTTCTTGCAGCTGAGAATAAGTAAATGTAGCTGAGGTTTAAGCAACACTCTCAGTTGACTCAAGTGTTCTGTCATTTTGTTTGTTGACTTCTAAGATCTTTGCTCTAAGCACCTGTGTCTTCTGTCACAATATATGTGGATCTCACCTGCTGAAATCAGTGCTATCTGCTCCCCTAGCTGTGTCATATGGGCTGATGGAGAACAGCAGTGCAAAGTCTTCTTTTGAGCTGATAATTGCTCTGACAAAGCTGGTTTATTACTGCACTGAGTAGAATCTATAGATGAGAAGATGTTTCCAGCAAACCCCTAATTTAGGAGACACTGCCTTTTATGGCATTGACATCTTATGGACAGTAAAAAGGATCATTACTGACTGACTGGCAGAACTTGACAAAACAGCTGCTGGTAAAGTAGGAGGTGGGATTCTCTTTTATTAAAAGGCAGTGATTTATTTGAAGTACTGGGTCTCACACACATCAGGCTTAGTGTGTGTTTTCTGAATCCCAGGCAGTTCCAGCAGAACCACGCCAGAGCTTGCAGTGTCTCTGTTTGAGTTTAGGAAATCGAAAGCTCATTAACTTTTGGCTCTCAACAGACAGCTGCTCGGTGAAGAGACCTGTCAGACCTTTGGCTTGTCAATTTGTACAAAAGTTTGGAAACATGAAGTGGAAGAATAGGGACTTGGGGAGTGAAGGGAAGAAAGTTTCCATGAGCTAGAAATCCTGCTCTTTATCTTCCTCCATTTCAAGCAAGGATAATGAAATATGTCTTTGCAGCAGCTGGGAATACTTGAAGGTGTAGGTATGCCCATGGAAATGAGACAGTGGAAAATTCAATGATATGGGAGAACTAGCTGTGCAGTAGTGTGGCTAATACTGCGGTGAGCTTTATGTAATTTGTCAGCTGTGTCCTTCCTCCAACTTTTTGCTGGAATCCTGTGAGCAGGATCAGTGTGTCAGTAACCTGTAATCACCTTGAGAAACCCACCCTGCTGCCTTCTGCATCTCTAGGGTATTTTCTCCTGGTTCCAATGGAGAGGCAGCATATAGGGCTCCTGCTGGAGATACTGAGGATGAGTGCTGTTGCTGATTTTTAAACACCAGCAGAGGCAGTTTTCTTTTATCTTTTTCACAGGTAAAACTCACGGAGTACCTGCTCTTCCTGCTGTCGCTGATGCTCTGTCAAGCCTCTATTAAATTTTCAATGCAACCCATCAAAGTTTAGCTAGTTTTTATACGCTGGATTTGTCCTCAAAATTTTACCTGGGTTTGGAAACAAGCACGATGCTTCACGCATAGGGAGTAGCTGATTTCTGCCTTTTTAAGTGCAGACCCTGTACCGTGTGCTTTATTTTCAGAGACTGCATGGAGTTAAAATGGTCTTTGGAAAGCCATTTGGAGGGAAAAATTGTCACAATACTGCAAAATGATCTGATCAGCCACTTGCAAGCTGCCGTATCCAAGGTTTCTTATACTTGACTGTAGCAGTGGGCTTCTGGGAAAGTTGGTTTTGGGAGCATCAATGTACTTTACAATAAAGGCAGGCCACAGAACAGCTGTGGCTATTGATTTTTTAAACATAATTATGGGACAATAAATGTGTGCAAACAAAATTTCATCTTGTCTCTACAGGTTGGGGATCAAACTGAGTTTTGACTGTGAGATGGGGAAAAAAATCACACTTGCTTTGGTCTCCAGAAGAAAGGTAGGTGTCAAGAGGTGCGATGCTTCATTTTAAGTCATGCTAGTCACATGCAGGCTTTTCCCCATTGCACAGATGTAGGAGATACACCAGAGCAAGCCTGACAATTCACCTCCATGAGTGGATTTTGTTTGTTCACTCCTACAAGCAAGTTCCCTATCCCCAGAGAGTCTGCCCTGCTGCAGCTGAAACCCTGCCATCAGCAATCAAAACCAAATGTTTTAATTAATGAGGAGTCTTTATGAAGTGAAGTATATCACCTGGATGTGGCCACTCGGGCAGTGTGGTCACTTCACAACCTGGCTGCACTAGCAGGTATTACCTTGGGTGGATTTCAGGGTGCTCCATGCTGTAAAATTAACTGCTGCTCTCCTATTTCCTTTTAATTGCTGGTGTCAAATTGTTGGTTCACTCTTCCATTTGAAAGGCAGCAGTGAAGGTGCAGAAGCCACTGATAGCTGAACTCATTATTTATCCACTTTATAGTGTTCAGGAGGGATATTCTGTGGTTTAATGTTCTCTGCTATAAAAAAATCATTTAAAAATCCAGGCGTTATGTTGATGCTGCAGGTGGTGGCCAAAAACCTTAACCTTCCTGCCACTGGAATCATATTCTTAACCTTGCATTTCTGTGTTCCCTAAGCTGGGAAACTTGAGCCTGCTGGGGGACACCAGGGACTGGAGGTGAGCTGTGTTACACTGTGGGCAAAGGGGCTGAGCCCAGGTGAGAAAGGCAGGAGGATGCTCCCTCTCTGTTATCTTCTCACCCACCAGCTTTGTTGATACCACAAACAGAGGAGAGGAGAAAAAATATTCTACCTCTGACCTGAAATGAAAGGTGTTGCTCTTAAGTGATGACATGAAAATAAGATCTGGGTTCGTCTGCAGGCAAACCACTAAGAACCAGTAAGAGGCCAATGTGATAAAATCTTAATTGCTTTTTGCTTTCACAAGTAGTTTCAGCTAAAATAAAAGGTCAGAGAAATTACAACTTCAGCACTTTCCCTGTGGAATATTTAATTTTTTTAATTGTGCAAGTTTTAAAACAGTATAGCATCATCTACTTGTAGTTAAACTAAATAAATAAAAAAACCCAAACCAAACCAGTTACCTGACCTAAATCAACACAGCTGAAATTTTCTTTTTTCATTTCACTACCTGAGTGAGATTGCACCTCCTGTCCTCATAGTTTGTTAGCACAGTTCCAAAAAGTAGTGTAGGAGAAAAAGTACAGAAGGTGAAATGCATACCCAGCCTCAGCTAGACAGAGCTATGGATATGCAATGATGTTGTACAGGCTCAGGTTAATTTTGGGCAGGTGCCACAAAGATTTCACTATAATTTATTTAATGTAATTGCTGACCTAATACTGAGCATCTAGAGAGTCTGGGATGAATTAATAAAGCACAAATTCTTCTTTTTTTTTCCTTCAATTACAAAAGTGGAATGAGATATTGTACATATATATTATACATATGTATAATTTACTGTTCTGTCTTTGAAGTCTAATCTATTTGATAGTCTGGAAGAGTGATTTTAAGTTCACCTATGCCTAATTATTTGATCTTCTCCTTTGACTCGCTCAACCTTCTTCAAACAGAAGAGATTTATCTTTGGAGTATGTTAGGATTTGAACAGAACAAATTATATGTTGACATGACTTTTTTTAAGCATAATTAAAATGCAGGACCAAGTCACATTTCCATACCTTTAAAAAAACATTTTATTACATTAAATATTTAATACTAGGAGAGTTAATCCATATTCATCTTACAGGACCATGCAGTGACTGTAAAATTGCAGGCCATCAATCCTTTCTTGAGCTCCTTGAATCTATGACAAACATATGGGCTAAGATCACCTTATAAAGTTCAGGCAAACACTCCTCCAAGTTGAGCCATGTTTAAATCAGTAGACCTGATCATCCAATTCTGTTCTCTGCTCCATCCAAGAGATGCTGTTCCCTGCTGTAGTAGCTATTTGGTAATTACTCGAGTGTGCTCATCTGGAGGAATAATCACCTGCGTTTTTTGGCCTTAGCCATGCTGTACTGCAGGGCAGAGACCCTGACCACCTGAGCAAGGGACACTGATGCTCATCAAACAGCGCAGCAGAAGCTGACAAGCCTTGGCCTTAGACTTTGTGCATGTTGGGATTGAAGAAATGAGACACATGGAAGACAAAAAAAATCCAGTTTATGTCCCAGGTTTTAAAGGACAGAAGCTTTACAAGGAAGTTTGCAAAGTTCCCCTTTGTTTTTGTTTGCTTCTTTAGATTTTACTTTCAGTTTGTCACTCATTTCTTCTTACTTTCCTACCCTTCTGGTATGGATTATGCATTGTTTACACAGATCTTTGTGTGTTTGGGTGGGTTTTTTTTTTTGTTTTATTTTGGTTTGGGTTTTTTGTTTGTTTTCTTGGTTTTGNCTGGTGTCAAACTCCTCATAAAAGGGAAGGTTAGTTTTGACAAAAAAAATAAAAATCATTTTTTTTTAGTCTTGATGGCTCAAAATGAATATTTTTAGCCTTTTTTAAAATCACGTTTGTTCAGTAAAATACCTATTTCTTTCATATCAGTGCTGGAGGGAGTTCAGACATGTCTACTGGCATTTCCGTCATGGAACAAATAATGGATGATTTTTAGTTTTTTTTTTTTTNTGTTTGGCTTTCTTTTCATTTGTTTTGTTTTGTTTTGTTTTTTTTTTCAAACTAACTATCCATTCATTGTGTGTCAATGATTTTCAGAACAGGAAGCTCTGAAATTTAGCCTGAGCAGTTTAAATTTCTACTAATAGTTTATTTTTATATATATATATAAACATATGTATGTATAAATTTATGTGAAAAATGGTATAGTTTAAGGATTGCTGGTGTCAAACTCCTCATAAAAGGGAAGGTTAGTTTTGACAAAAAAAATAAAAATCATTTTTTTTTAGTCTTGATGGCTCAAAATGAATATTTTTAGCCTTTTTAAAAATCACGTTTGTTCAGTAAAATACCTATTTCTTTCATATCAGTGCTGGAGGGAGTTCAGACATGTCTACTGGCATTTCCGTCATGGAACAAATAATGGATGATTTTTAGTTTTTTTTTTTTTTCACTGCAACTGTCATGGATTGCTGCTTTATAGAGAGAAAGAGAATGGAGGGGGCCAGGCACCAGCAGGTATCCTATGAGATGCTCTAATTTGTGTCATTCTTTTCACAAGGTGGTGAAAGACATTTGCAGACTTTCACACCCTGAGGCAGGGCCAGATTACTTGGATTTTCATCCAAGTTCTCTAAAACACCAGCTGCTAAAGTCTGCAAATAAACAAAAAGCTATTGTGTGTGTGCACACTTCAGCTTTTTATGACAATTGAGGCCTTCTGTAGAAAGAGAAGTAAAACTTTTCAAAATATGATCATGAAATGAAAAATGCAATAGGTCTATCACTAGCCAGTAGACTTTCTAACCAATTTCACTGTTAAGCACTGTAAAATATGTAACAAAAGGACAGATTCTTAGTGATGTTCAAGCAGTATTTCCTCAGCTCCTAATAGTAGATTTTCAAAGTTTTCTAAAGAAGACTCCCATGGTTCAATCTTTTTTGACATTTTGAAAGCATGGTAAAATCCCTTCAGCAAGTCCTATGAATAAAAATATAAAATTATTCCTTGTTTGAAGAAAAAGATATGAAACGAGAAGTCATCAAATACATTTCGTTTCTGTAGAGAAATAATTCAAAAGCTCTATATGCATATGAAATTATTTTGCTCATCACCTTCCCAAAGAAGACAGATTTTAATTAATCCTTTCTCTGAGAAAGATATTAAATCCTCATCTAATCCCCAAGCAGTAATTCATATAAAGTCTGGAATCTTTTTGCATGTTCATGACCACAGAAAACATTATTTTCTCCTGCAGCAAATTGTGCTACAAAAGCTTTGAATGCTTCGAGTGTACAGAAGTTTTCCTTCATTTAATCTCTCACTGGCTTGATACATGTGAATGCATAACAATAATTTTTTTTCCCTTCCAATTTTCTTTCTGTTCCAAAGATAAAACCTAAGGAACTCTTCAACAATTGTGGTCTTTTTAAAAGTTCTGAAAACTTAGCTCTGAGCAGCAGGCACAACGAATGTCTCCCACACTGATTTCTGGTTTGTTTCTAATGACTTCAGCAAATTAGGTATTATATTTGCTATTTCATATATTCCACCCACACCGCTGTTATGCACTCGACACTTCTCGCACTCCTGCTTCCTTGATGATACTTATTATTTTATCCTGTACTGCTTTATTACAAGAACAATATTGCCTGTTTCAGAGGTATGTTTGGACAAGGACTGGAAATTTCTCAGCTAACTACAGGAGATGTTGTTTTATCTGTATAGACAGTAAATCATCTCTGCTTATACATATACACATATCATCGCTAGGGTGAAAAAAATCCACAGCTTCCCTCCCAAATGTAGTCAGCAAGCCAGATCAGCTGCTCACATGCTTGGGCACAACCTGTGAGCTGAAAAGAGCCCTTTATTTGCATGAAGATCTGGCGCTGCTGGTCCACAACTTGCTGCACATGGAGCAGCTGTCCTCAGCTAGCTCGTGAGGGCTGCCCGAGTGCAATGCCATCATGAGGGTAATCATACACACTCCAAAAGCAACACTCTAGTCCACATTTCTCTGAGCATTTGTGTCATAATACTCACATTTACAATGGTGAGCAGAGAATCATTAGCATGAGATATCCACATCATGGTCACCTTACTGAAATGTGAAGAGATGCAACAGTCCATTAAAATGTGGGGGCATAAAAATACTGGACTGAGTTTATTTGCCTAGTTAGAATTTCTTCATGTTCACTGGGGATGTGAATACTTACATCAACTGGATCCACAACTTTAAACTGGTTGCTGAATTTTGTGTTTTTCTTTGGACAGTCTTGTTTCTTTGAACTGTGCTTTCTGCATTCATGTCAGCATGTGAGGCAGTCCTGTTACACTTCTCCACTGGATTGGAACCGTAATTGAATGGTTTTATTTGTGCAGAAATGAAAATGATAGCAGTTCATTTCCACTTTTTTAATGAAAATGTATTTCATAGTGTGATCAGGAACATCAATGTACTGATAAAGAATTACAGATAATATCCAAAGAAGTATGCCTGAAAAACACATTAGCAAAAGACTACGGTGTTTTGGAAATGAAGGTTTGTATCACACCAGAATAATTTACATCTATATTATAGTCTAAAAAGAACTGGCTTGCAGAAGACTACTTTTTTATATACAAAATGTGTTTTATAAAAATTTTATATCTATTTTTTTGCTCCTGCTGGATCTTTTTTTATTATTTGCCCAACACACAAAAAAAATTCAGAAAAAAGAAATTTGTTTTATGGCACTTGGTCTTCTGGCCAACATAAGTTATTAAACACCCAGGTCATGCCAATGTGCAGTGACAGATAAGCATGAACAAAGCCTTAGAGATTTGAGCCACGTGAGCTCTCTGTGAAGCTGAGACAGTTTCTTCAGTGGGTATTTCTTCACTTCTCTCTGGTTCCTCTTCGTTTCCACTGCTCTGCAGTTCAGTGAATTCAAAGTAACTGCTGGCACAAAGCTGCTAGGGTTTGAATAACTCATCCCTTTTGCTGCCTGAACGTATATATATAATCCTAATGGAGATGACCTGGGATGCAATTGCATATTATGGCCAACAGTGTCTTCTTCCCCCCGCCCACACACTAGTTCTGACCTGGGACATGTCATTTCACAGGTTTATTTTCTGACTGCAGGCTGGTTTTGTATGAGAGAGCAGGGGGTAAAGTGTATCTTTTTCTGGAGATGGCGAGAAACTGAACTTCAGTGCTAGAGGATGTTACATTGTCCAAACTGCTCTTCTGTCCAAGGTGCAGTAATGATAGCAGTACAGTACATTTATTTTACTCTACCTTAGGCTTTTTAAAGGGAAATTGGGTGTGACTTGTTCCCCTTCCATACATTGACTTTTCTTATTTCTCTGTGGGTGTGTATGTGTATCCGTGTGAAGGCAGTGAGAAAGAAGCCTGCCACTGCAGAGCGCTTTTAGTCTGCTCTATGTAATTTCTTCAGCCTTATAAGTGGAATTAAACCAAAGAGCAGTTAGAATTCAGCTGGCTGCTTCTATATTTAATAAATAATAACTCTGCCATGAAATTGCAATTGGTAATAAAAAGTCCTGCAATTCATCTAATGGTTTTCTTCCTCTGTTGTAAATCTGTAATTCCACTCTGCTGCTCATGGCCACAAGACAGAGTGTATTCATTACTTCAGGTACAGCTTCTTCCTCAGAAAGGAGAGCAGGGACGCAGGCATTTAAAATGTTTTCTTCCTACACTTTCTTTTCTTCCCACTACCTCTCTATGGGCACAATTTTTGACCTCCATTGTGGTTTGTGCTGGTCTTTTCCAAAGCTTTTAGTGTTGATGGATTAGACTAATTCCCTCTGTTGCCCTCTTCTCTCTCTGTAGCATCTGTACTACTATTTGATCAGAGATTAAAGCTGGCAATGTGGGCTGAAAACATGCTCTTATGTATTAACTACCTTCTTTTTGCTATGTTTTGAACTTTAATTTTAAACTTTACCTAGAATTGCAGTTTTTAAAACCTTCTGCCCAACAGAAATTCTTGGCAAAAGTTCAGTTTGCTCTGAAATGAACAGCTCATTTATTGTGTGAGTTTACATACCACTTCTTTGCAAAGGAGGCTCGGCACAGTTTTAGCTCACTGCCGATTTCACTGGTACCAATTTGGCACTTGAGGACCAATGGTGTGGTCTCTTTAAACAGAAAATCAGGTCCCTGTATTTAGAGGCCCTGTCAAAAATTATAATTGAACACCCAGCTGGATGCTGCAAGTGCTCTGTGTGCCCAGAGCTGGGGATAACTACGCAGGCAGGAGCACCCAGGTGAATGAGGAATGACATCCAGAAGGGTCTGAGTTTCTGTCACAGGTTCCCTTTCCAAAGCTCTTCCTTATGGGAGAGAAGATCTCTTGGCCAGGTTCAGGCTGGGAATGTGCAGAAGAACAACGTGCTTACTATCTTCCCTGAACTCCAAGCCTAAGGCTTATCCATTGGATCATGCCCTGCAGAAGAAGAGAGAGGTTTATCAGACCCAGGCATCCTCTGAAATCTAACAGGGGAGTAATTCTTATATCAATGCAGGCTTGAATGGGAATAATGGAAATGACCTCTTGTGTGCACTCACCAGAGGCAGCAGACAGAAAGGTAAGGAGTGGGAGGAGAGGAGTATTTCTCTCCCAGAGCAGACATTATGTGATTATCCATACTCTGTAGATTAAGACTAAATAAGAATTGGTATAGAAGAGACTACACTGGACTATTTTCAGTTGGAAGGGACCTACAATGATCATCTAGTCCAACAGCCTGTTAAATCAGTTTTGGTTCAATTAAACAGGGGAAAATGAAAGAGAAATGCTTCTAAGCAACAGTGTAAAAACAGAATTGAAAAGGATTTCTATTTATACATGTTAAATTCATTATGTGTCAATAGTGGCTAAGAAGTTAGCTTGTGGAAATCCTGAACCCAATTTTCCTCCAATGGCCTTCCTATACTGTGGAAAACAGAGATCTGGACAGCTGAGGCTCTGGCTTGTGGCTCAGAAGATTGTGCAACAAG
Source organism: Pachycephala philippinensis (assembly GCA_013397055.1). Classification (NCBI taxonomy): domain Eukaryota; kingdom Metazoa; phylum Chordata; class Aves; order Passeriformes; genus Pachycephala; species Pachycephala philippinensis. The sequence continues at coordinate 1,491,560 of VWZT01001059.1, forward strand.
CTGCTGATGCCAGCTGTAGACAAAACGGGAACTAGTACCTGTGCCTGCACAGCCTCTTGGCCCCCCTCTCAAGGTACATTGGTGCTCACTGTAGTTAAATGGGACCTTAAGCAGAGGGAGGAGCGGGGGAGGACGAGCATATGGTTGGTGTTTTGTTCCCTGCAGTTGCCTTGTTAATGAGCATACGGTGTGTCGGGCCATGCAGCCGGGCAGGCTGGCTGCATTCCCGCCGGCTGTGCTGGCAGCTGGCCAGGGCTCACCTGAAGTCACCTTTCCCTTTCGGCAGCTTGGCTTTAGTTCTGTGCTCATTGCCCATTCCAGCTGCAGCGCTTTGAGACAGGCAGACAGTGCCTTGGCAATTGGAAGCAGAAGATTTTGAAGGAAAACTCTTTCTGGTGGTGATGCGAGCTGTAAATTTATTCTACGTACTTATTGGCATCTGTACACACAACTACACGCCAGCACCTGATGGATGCCATACATTTTGGCCACCTGCTCAGCTCCTTAAAAGTTAGAACACTCCAAGTGACTATGTTGACTGCCTCAACATTTTATAGGAGTGCACATTCATCAGGCATCTGTTTCAGTTCATGGGCCTTGGCTCTTTTTTTGTGGAAGCTACTTGCCATTCTAGTCACAGAACAGGAAGAAATTCTGCTCTGCAACATGCTAAGTGAATGGAGAATCAGGCCCTTGCAAAATATGTGATTTCCTTGATGGTTATATTGAGGGGAAGAGAGTGAAGGGATTTGAAATCTCAGGGTGCCTGACAGTTCCACTAACACAATATTCATATTTAATCACATTCCTCTCTGTGTTTTCTTTATCTGCTTGCTTCTTTTCTAAGATAATTCCTTAAGGATTTCTTATTCTTCTGCAAAAGTTCCTTAACAAGAAATGAGAAATGGCTGTGTATCCCTTTTGCAAAATGAACCAATCTGGAATAAGACTACAAACAGTAATAAAGATGAGGAAAAATCTCCTCTTTAAAAAAATGTTTATAAGAAAGAGAAACAACCAGCTCACATTTTATCATTTATTATAAAAAAGTTCTGTGACTTTTACAGCTCCAGTGTTTTACTATGGGTGAAATCTAGGTGTTTGCAAAAGATCTGATTCAAAACGAACATTAAGAGGAAAATTCAACTCGCTGTCAGTTTGGGTATCTGATTCAAAGCTGGATGGAGACTTGACAGGTGAGAGATCAGCCTGGAGCCCAGCACAGAACAGTTATCCCATTCTGTGATGTTTTTAATATTTCAAAATTAAGTTAGTTCAGACTCTGGATGAAAATCAAACTCAAATTTTTCCATCAAAGAGAAGGGCTCTTCAGCTGTATTTGCTAGCCTTTAACTCCAGAACCAAGAAATTTGGGGATGCAGTGAGCTCAGTGTGCTGTTAGTTGGCCCTGTGTCCCGAGGTGATCCATGTGGCACAGATGGGACAGAGTCACAACCCCGGAGTCTCTGCAGAGGGTAGCTGAAATTCACACCTCACAAAGAGCAGCTTGGGAATAGCTAAGTTTGGCATTGTCAACACGATGCTGCCAGGTCCCGCTTTGGGATACAGATCCCGAAATAAAATGCTTGGGAGGAGGTTAAAACCAGCTTCTGACATCTTGCTTTGACTCCTGAATTTTCAAATCCTAAGTCACAGCCACTTCACTCTGGAGGGTAGAGAATGGGTGTTAGGGGTTTCTGTCAAGAAAATTCAGTAACTGTATATTTAGCCTATAAAAGACCATTGCTAGTTCAAGTCTTTGAAGATTTAGAAACTTGATGTCATCCCCAACTGGAGTGACTAAAACCACTGTATAGAAGTGAGTGCAAATGTGTGGGGGAATACTTGCATCCTAAGTAGGGCACATATGGAGCCCTCTCTTTCACACACAGCAGTGACCTACAACAGTCCAGAAACATGGGCATCCCTTCCCAGCCACATTCCAGGCACTGGGACCACATGAAGACTATTTTGGTTCCAGGTCTGAGGGAATCAATCCGGCCTGATTGGGTATTGCCTACCCGAGGTGCATGGGTCTGCATCCCTCCGGAGGCACAGCGCCAAAGGAAACCAATGCGCGTGCTAAGCAGCTGTAAGTTAAAGGAGATTGAGTTTCTGACAGACAACAGGAATTGTGTCACTCATGTGTCAGTTCTGCTCTCCTGTGCAGCGGGGGTGAGGGAACACAACTGTAAAGTGGTGCTGTGCTGCCAGAGCCGGCAGCTGAATCCCTCTGAATTGCCCCAAATGTTCAGTTTTTGGGGAGCAGAGCTGTGCATTGGGAAGAGCAGGCTAAACTTCCTCTTCCAAAGCTGGCATATAAGGAATTGGGTAAGCATGGTTTTTTACAGATAAGCAATTAACTTGCTGCTCTTCTCAAAGTAAGAAATATCCAATTCTCTTTCTTCCTACAGTCTGAGAGTATTATTTGTTCTTTGCATTTAATATGATTATGCCCAGCTACTCCAGGGTGCAGAGCTCCAAAGAGGAAAAAACCAAATATTTTTTCAATTTACTGCAAATGATGCCTAAATACAGCAAGAGAAATCTAACATAAAGTCTCAGTAAAAAATAATATAGACTTGAGCAGACCTTTTTTCTGCCCATTTCAGATGTGCCTAATCTTTTTAACAATTAGACACATATTTACATTGGCCGGCTTTTGGCAGATTATCAACATCATGCACAAAAATACTGCCACACAATAGTTTCTGTCAGGGAAGTCAAGATACAGAAATAGATAGCATAGGAGGAACCAGGTATTCCTGCATAGTCCCTCCTCCTACTGTATTACAATAACAGACCCTGCTGGTTTTGCCCAGGAAGATATGACTTCCAGCAGGGCTATTGTAATAACCTCAAAGGTGGAGTCTTTCAGCGAGTTGGAGGCAGTGGCTTAAAAGAGAGATGGGCTAGATCGCTTGCTTCCAGAACAAAAGGAATTAATAATATGAAAATAATAAACAAAAGGTACCTGAGGCAGGTACTAGTAAAACCACTCACCCCAGGTGGAAGAAATGAAAAACCGTGTGACTTTGGGAACAGGGGTTTTTAAGAGATAAATTGGGTGGGACTACAACGGGTATTGTCCCGTAGGATTACAGAAGTGGGAGACCTACAGGTCAGGGGTCCAATGGGTTTGATGGGAGAGGTTTTGCAGAAAGATTAGGCCAACCATGATTTGGGGTAGACGGAAGATTCTGGTTGTCTGCCCTTTTTTGGGGGCTTTGATGTAATAGAAACCTCTGCCTCTAAGAGGCGCACTGCAATACTACTGCTGCTAAGTTTTGGAGTGTAACATCCCCTGTGATGGCACCTCTGCCTGCCATGGAGCATCCACAATGTGGTGTACAAAATGACCCGTCTCCACCTACTGCATTTCACAGCTATTGTGCAGGAAAGACCAGAGTTTTCACATGAGGAATTTCAGGCTTAGGTAATCAAAATCACTAATTTGTACCTGATCTTTAAAAACTTTGATTCATTGCTTCTTTTTTTTTTTTTTTTTTCCTTTTTTAAAATACCTTTTCTTTACAGAATTACCTACCTTCATTTATCATATCACAACACATCACATCAATCTCCTGGTTTCACTTTCTGCAGTTGCACAGGGTTTTCTCTCCTTTCCAGTCAGGAGTGCCATGCCACTGTGGGGAGATTCTCCCCCTATGTTTCTGCACATGGAGGTTATCAGTTTTGTTTCACATAGCAACCACAGAATAGTCTCTTCACCTTTCAGTGGAACCATTTATGCTCTTAGGTTTTCTGGTCTTTTGGCTCAAGGCTTTATTTAAGAAAACTAAATGTGTGTATCTTCTGAGACTGAGATAAAGGGAATGGCAAATGAAGGGGCCTCTAAAGCAAGTTCTCTCTATTATTCTTCCAAATAATCCATTCTTATTGCTGAAGGATTTTTTCAATATCTTTCCAACTTATGAAGCATGCTGTGGTACAGTGCTACAGTACAGGGACCTAAAAAAAAAGTTAAGAAGGAAGAAACATATTTTATAATACATTAGATAAAAAACTGTCTTACAATAATAATTGGAGAGCATTTTATATGAAAGCAGAGAGAAGACTTGATTTCTCTCCCTGTAAAACTGTCTCAATCTCTTAAAACATTGAAAGTTCTCAGAAACTTTTCAAGGTCCCAACTGAGGAAAACAACAAAGTTGCTTACAGGACTCAATCAGCTATTCCTTCAGCACCGAGGAGTTGCTAGGATTTGATCTTGCCTTTTATAAGCTTTTGAGATTCAATCATAAAAGTATTTTTTTTTGCCATTCATTCCAGAGTTTGCTTAATCTCAGCATGGGGAGTGGGGCGGGGAGCAAATTCTGAACACCAAATTTCAAAGAGTTGTAATGACTTGTAGTGGTTTAAAAATGAAGCATTTTATTCTAGGGAATTAGCTTAATTCTAGATGTGGTACCACAGACAGCCCACGGCTTCAAATTCTGGGGCTAAGCAGCATTTTGACAAAACCAGCCCTTGACAAAACATGGCAGTGACTGTAACTGAGAAATACTCACAGGCAGAAAAGCTGATAGTGATGGAAAACCTGAATTAGCCCTGTGTAGACAGGAGAGTGCTGGAGCAGGGCATGGTATAACCTTTTGCAACACCCTAAGCACTACTTAGAGAGAGTAGCTGGCAAAGCCACAAGACAAGTCACTCTAGGTTAGCCCTGAGAGCTGCACATGAGCTGGCGTGTGGTGTACATACCGAAAAGCCTCTTAGTGCCTGTAATATGCTCAAGCTTAACAGCTCTGTAGGAATGAAAGTGAAAAAAACCCACCAAACCCAAAAGCTCGGTGTAACAAATTTAACTCTAGCAAAGAGAATTCTGTAAATATAAGAAAGAAAGGTAAGAAGAAGGAAGAAGAGGAAAAAAATGGTAAAATGTTTTCAAGAAGCTTGGATGCTACCTAAATACCTCCTAACAGAGTTTCAAAGTCAACCTGTACAATCAGTCAGAAAGAACTTCAAAAATATTTCCCCTGTCTTTTATATAAAATATATATGAGCATTTCCCCAGTGGTTTTCAGCAAAATATGATGATTCTATAATATTTCTTTTTATCTGAACATGTTCCAACCTATGAATCATTTGCCACTGTTAAATATTGATCACTGGTGCATATTAGTCAGAATTGATTGCTTTGTGACTGGTACTGATTATCTGTATTGGTCTAGACTGACTCCCTCCTCTAAATGACTCCCCTGAATGACTCTGATAACTCCAGCATCTTCTGGAGAGTCTGAATATTGCTCAGACACTCAGGGGTTTCTGCAGTCTCTAGAACAGCCTGGTCCGAAGCCTTAGATCAGACGTGCTAACTTGGGAGAGTGCAGAGTCAAAACTTGGACCTGAATTTCCCTGAATTTCCCCTGCTATTACAGGCCCTGGGAGCTGGAGGGCCATTTAGTGACCCCTCTCTTGCTGCTTTTGTAGGCAGGGATGGGCACAGTCCCACATGGATCAGGGACAAGGACAATGTGGGCAGGCTGTGGAGACCCCTGCTCCAGCAGCTGGGGAGAGGTGTGCTGTGCTGGCAAGAGAGATGAGTTTAAAGGCTCCTGAGCTCCGCCACGGCCATATCTGCCTACATAAACACAGGACTGGGTTTTGCCATGGGCAGGTAAGGGGAGAATTAATTGGTGGGGTGTAAGCGTGAAATGCATTACATTCTGCATAGAATTGCACTGTCATTGAGGCAGAGCATCTTTGCAAAGCTGAACAAGTGCTGGATTTACAAGTGACTTTGAGCTCTCATCAGGGAAGGTGAATGTACTCTCATCTGTCACCTTGGGGTAAAGCTGGGGTACCGCCACTGGAGATGGGTAAAAACATCTGAATAAACAGAGGGTATGTGGGATCAGTGCCCAGAAAATCTGTGAATAGAGAGATAATTGATTACCTTGTTCTGGAGAGTCTTGAGGCTTTAAGTCTGTAGGAGCCGTGTGTTTCCAGACGGGTTTTCCATACGGCGAAGAAAGCACTGCCTTCCTGGGTGTGCAGCACACTGCAGCTCTTTGCAAAGGTGAGGGAGAGGACTATTTGTGAAGTCAGGTAGATATTGATACAGAAATTGTGGTAGCTTAAGCCTACAAACTTGATAGGGTTTTGCTGACACAGGAGAGAGTGTTGGTTTGTGTTTATGTGTATACTATAAGACTGCAGGTAATCAAAATCATAGTGAGCTCAGCTAAGGTAAGTAAGCAAAGCTGCTGAGTGGAATGCCCAGGCTCCTGAGCTTAGTGCAGGGAGGAGGTCCATGCTTTTACAGGCGTGCCGGACTCCAGAGCTAACAACTTGGGGTGCAAGGCAATCCAGAGCTGACAAGGGACATGGCTGGGTCCATGTGTGCTGACTTTGACACTGGCTGTCACTGCTGGAAGGAGCATGTGGATGGCTGTCGTTAGAGTTGTACCAAAAGAAAGCTCAAAGGGATGCCAGCTTGGCTTTGTTTTTTTTTCTATCACTCAGCTGCACTGAAGCCCGACGCCTCTGGTAGCCAGTGGTGGAGCAGTGAGAAGCTGGTTTTGTGCTGCGCTTTTACGGGAGAAGCCTGGCTGCATTAACTCTTACTAAATCAAGCACCTAGACAACTTCAGCAAAATCCAGTGATGGAGGTCAACTCCACAGAAGCCAGCAGCAGCTCCCAGGGAGGCACCGGCTGGCTGGATCTTACCCTTGTCACCTGCACTGAAACAGTGACTTTCACAGAAGTGGTGGCAGAAGAGGAGTGGGGATCCTTTTACTATTCCTTTAAGGTATTCCTTTAAGGCGTGCATTACTTTTCTCACATGCTTGCAGCTTTGGAGCATTTTCAGCACATATGTGGGGAGGCAACCAAGATTATTAAACTTTTTTTTACCAAATAATGGTAGTTTTTTTCCCTACACAGACAGCTGACAGCATGTGTGAGGCATTAACTGAAAAGAAAAATACTTGTAGAAATTGGACTTCTGATTTACATGTCTTAGCTAACTCTATCCCCTTCCAAGAGAGGACAGTACTGTTTTTCTGTAGAGGTATTGTAATTATACATGCATCTTTAGTCAAAATCTTGTATTATTTTTAACACATTTTTTTAGTGTAATTTCTTAGAGGCATCATCTTGACACAAGGGATTTCTTTTCAATTTTCCAGCTGCAACAAACATTGTACACAAGTGAGAGGGGGTTTTTGTTGTGTGGGGTTTTTTTAATCATGAGGGACAGGTTCTAATTTGTTTGTTTGTTTATTTGTTTGTAAGTTGAGCAGGGGTTGCAGTATCTTTTGAAAGCTGTTGTTAAGAATGCGCTGGATGAGTCATTCAGTAGTGAATGCTGCCGAATTGAATGGGAAGTGTATTCAGTCATCTCCAAAACTAAACATCACCCTAGCAATATGTGAATGTAGGAAAAAGATTAGAGAAGTTCTGAAGCTCTTATTTCCTTCAGATTTCTGTGCCTGTTGCCATCGTTTAATTTCATTCTGTGTCTCTTTACTGTTACGGCATGTTGTACAAGTTGGAGTTATTAAAAAGTCTGACTAGGAGTACCCTGCCATTCCTTCTGGAGCTCGGGACCAAAGAGATCAATTTCAGCTGGAAAGATACAGGCATTTATATCATTTGACAACATGTGAGGTGAAAGGGGATGTATTCAGAAGCAATTTTTGTATCTGTGAGATTGGCAGTGCTCTGACAAAATCCTAGTCGAATCGTGGGATTACAGCAGGTTCCCACCCCTGATAATGAAAGAGATGATCCGTAGTGCTACTCTTAATTAATGAGGGTCTCTTTTAACATGCTGCTGATAATTGCTAAGATAGTATTTCCTACTTAGGATTTCAGGGGTGAAAATTATTTTTTATTCCTTTTTTTTCTCGCTCCATGTTAGACTCCTAAAATGCTCTTGAAAAGAAATCAGAAGGGACTAGCAAAATACTTTTAACAACTTTCTCTTTATCTCCTGTCTTCTTTTCACAGTTAGGGCTGTAAATCTGAACAATGTCATGGGAGCAGTATTTTATAATGGTAAAAGTGACAATTAATTCCATGATTAGAAAGTCCCCAGGCAGAAAAATGCTCGTTAATAGGAGAGATTGAGTAAATTACAATAATTAGGAAACCAAGGATAGTCATGCATGCTCATCCATTGCTAAAGGAAACGATTCTGTAGCCGAGAGCTTCTCATTAGACTTGCACTTGAGTCTCTGCCGGATGCCTGGCTCTGGCACATATAGCATGAACTTTGCAAGGAGACTCACTGATTTCACATCAATTACTAGCTGTTGATAGGCATGGAAATATTTTGACTCTAGAGACAAGTGACAGCTGGTGCAGCTGTAGGAAAGGAAGGAGAAAGCACCTGCTCTGATGACTAGAGTGCAGGGAAGACAGGGCTCCCTGCCAGCAATTTCAGCACTCTGTAAAACTCACATGTGGAAAGTACTGCTGATACCTGTTGACTCATCTGGCTGTCCTCCACCAGCTCTGCCTGTGTTGTGGCTGTGTCCTTGCCCACTTCAGGAAGCCAAGCTGCATTGCCTTCCTCTTTACAAGGCTGTAGTCAAGCAGCTAAAAAAATACGTTTCAGTGTGGAATAAGTTGAATGAATTTGAAAAAGTGTTCAAAATGTAGCTTACAAATAGGGTTTGGGCCTTTTACTGGGATTTTCAAACCCACTGTAACCTGTGGCTGACTGTGAAGGCAGGGTGGGTGAGTGGCCACTACACAGGTTGACCCCAGAGCCTGTGTGCCAGGGTGCACACAAAGCACACAAGCTATTTCTGCTTGGAAAATGCAGGTGTAACCTATCTTATCAAGGCAGTCATAGGAAAACATGATCTAAACTGACAAACAGAGACTAGGGAGTGCCATCCCCTACCTGTGTTAATGGCTTTTTAATGATTTTACTCAATGACAGCTGCATAGGGTATCTCACATGCTGCTCAAACCACATGAGCATGCACTGGTGTCTTCTTTTCCTCCCGAGCTACAGAAGGACAGCCTTTGCCCACCCCAGCTAGTGTCTGTGTTATACTCCGGTGGCAACGTGACAAAAGTAAAATAATGTGCCTTAGAGCATTTCAGCGCCAGAAAGTCCTGTTACAGGCTGAGCTGTGAGTGCTTCTCTTTTAGAAAAATTTGAGCTTCTGTCTATTCCTCTGCTTAACAACTAAACCCTGCACAGTTTCAGATTAGAGAGTGTTTTGTCAGTTCAGGTTTTTGTTGATTTTTTTTTTGAAGGGGGTGTGTTTGGTAGATTTATTTTAGCTCAAAAAATGGAGCATTTCCTCCACTTAAAGGAATGCAGATTCTCTTCTGGCAGTCATTACTACAGAAGGGCCAGCTGCTTACCAAAGCTTTGCTAATGAAGTCTGATTTGCGGCCATGTGAGCTAACTAAACTGACTCTTGGCATACAGAATTGCAGCTTTTGGGGCAGGACTGGGTGTATCCATTGTATCCATGCACCATTCAGCACGCAAGATGAGCTGGTGCTTCCCGTGGCAAAGGCACTGCCTCATTCCCCCAGATATTTAGGTCTTGCTGCTGTGTTATGGCAAATCACCCCTGAAAACCCAGACCATCTTTCTTCCTGGGTGGAAAAAGGTATGATATGAGGATATGAGGTATCCAGGTAGGTTACTGTCTTAAACTACAAGGAATTCTGCTGGTTGTTTCAGCACCTAATTCAGAACAGATGTGCAAATTGCTATTAATTACAGCTCCAACCTCCCAGGCCAAAGGAGAGTTCATTACATCCCTTTACAATCTCCTCCATATGTGCTTAATCCACGTGTAAAAGGGCTCTAAGTGAGCATCAACTGCACCTGCCAAGTACAGTAGTCCAGAAAGAGCAGAAGTCATCTGAACACCTGTGGCCTCCCTCCACTTCAGGACCTTCTTAACTCTGCAAACCTGACAAGGTACAAACCAGAAACCTGCCTGGAGAAAAGCTGGAATCTCAGAATAGGTTTGGCCTGATTTTCAACAAGGTTTGGGAGGCTTTGTCAGGGCTGGAGGAAGCATCTCCTCAGGCACTCAACAGCCCAGAAACTTCCACAATAGTAGGAGCATGTGCTTGTCCTCAGAAAGATTGGGTAGGGATCATCTTTATTTTAAGAGCTCTGCTGAGAAAGGAGATGTCCTGCTTTTATGCAGAAAAATAAAGGTTGGAGTGCTCAAAAGGAGAAAACTCACTGTTGCTGTTCCTTTCTCAGTGGGACTGTGTTCCCCCCATAATTTCCTACCTCTGAATCCATCAAGTAGTACTTTTTGTTTCCTGCTGTGTAGAGTTGAGTCCTCACCTGTGCAGCAGGACACAAAGGTTTTGTTGTTTACATCAAAGCTGTTGGGAACCCCAATGTCTCCCCTGCCAGTTGGGAACCCCAATCACTGTTCCAAATGCTGACATGCCCCTGCCTCTGGCCCCATAAGCCCTGGTCCCTGTGCCATGCAGCATTAGCACAGCAGTGACACTGAAGTGTTACAGCTCTAAGGAGGAACTGTGTGCCTGTCAAAACCATCACAAATTATTTTAAACATATGTCTCTGACTGTCATCCCCCCACATTGTAGCATTCCCTGTTTTATAGCGTGTTTTAGCCCATGTAGCTCAGATATTAAATAGGACAGCACAGCCCAGATCAAGTAAGCACAGCTCTAGGAACATGGGCTGCTTATCCATGGAGCTAATGTTCTTTACAATGGTCAGGGTTTACCATCTCCAGCAAGGAGCTGAGGAAACCAACACATTGAGAGGTTTTGTAGGACTATCCAGTTACATGGATTTGGCTCCAGGTGTTCTCAGAGACTGTTGAAGTCACAGTCTGATGTCCCTATCCTTTCATCCAAAGGTAGGAGTTGCTTTATCTCCTGAAAAGCATTTGCTTATGCTATTGCTCATTCTGATTTTCTAGCAAATATCACAGAGCATCTCATCATCGAATACATAATAGGAAAATAATAATGGGTGCTGTCAAATTTCTGGAGTAATCTCTGCAAATGCAATCACACATTTTAGAAAATAGACATATCAAATAATTCAGAGGTAACTTTGCAATCTTTCAGTGGGGGGAGAGGAGGAGGATTAAGTTTACACAAATAAGGTGTCAGGGACTCCTGAACACAGCCTCTGCAATATGCTGTAATGACTGTTGCTATTCCTGAGATGCTGCGCTGAGAATGATCTCCTTGGGAAGCTGCTGCTGCAGTGCTGTTGGCCAGGCTGGCCTCATCCAGCAGCTTAAATACAGCACAGAAGTGATCTGGCAGCACGACAGCCCAACTGGGAGCAGCTCTGAGCCAACAGATTTGGGCTGTTCTGTGCTAGCAACCCTCATACTACTGTCCCTGCGCTCCACACAGGCACATGGTTTGCACCTGTCTGCCTCTCCTACATAAATATGCCTAGAAAGTATAATTTTTTTACATTTTTTGAGATATTTTAGTTTTACAGATTAGTTAATCAGTTTAAGTGATTAAGAAAAACAACACTTTACAGTTTTAAATAGGGCTGTCAAAATCATACAATTATGGATGGACCTTTGAGTGACCTAATATTATCTTTCCATGTTGAATATATTCTACGAAAAAATAGATAAGTACACCATTAAAAATTTATGTTCCCTGACAACATTTAAATCAGGAATATCTGTCTAATTCTGTGGAAGTTTCCTAGAGTGCCATGGGTAAAACATCCTGCAATAAATGAACAGTACTGCCCGCATTTATTATCTGTCTTGTACCAAGTCACAACAGAATGGCAAATAAGAACTATTTGGTAACAGAATTGGTCACATTTGTTACTGGCTGTCACTGTTACACCTATGGGGAATTTTGGGGCAGGGTGGGGGCTTGTTCAGCTGTTGAGGTTGGAAAGATCACTGCAATTAGCATACACTAGACTGTGTGCACTGAAGGGACCCTGCTCATCCATGGTGGTGAAGTCAGAGCTAAGGAATAGGTTTTTAAAAAAAACCAGAGGTTCACAGAAAAAAAAAAAAAAAATATATATATATATATACAGCTTTGCTAGATTTCAAAAAGATGAGAAAGTAATCTTAATAACAAAATTGACCCTTTCCATGAGAAAGTGTCCTGATTTAGTGAATAGACTTTCTCAGCTTGTCTGTTTCCCTAAGTCCAAAAGGAAGAAAATATTATACATCTTGCCTCTATGTAATGCATTAGCATTCCAGACTATGAGTGGAATACCATGTTGACACAAACTCGTGCAAAACTGCTTCTGAAGTTCAACAGAACAGAAAAAAATCAACTGGTGTTCCTTCCAGCTGTGTGTTTTTTCCAACCATAAGGACTCCTTGGGAAGTGACTGTTGCCAGCACCTTTGACACGTTGTGAAGGTTTCATGTGGCAATGCATCCCAGCATTGCCAGAATGTCCCATAACCTTGTGCTGGGAGGATAACCCAGGAAAAGCAGTTAGAAAGCAGCTCAGTGAGGCAGCCTCTGCACAGGGGATAGATAGAAGGGCTATCAAGCACAACTGGTAGCATTTAAATGAGAAAGCAGCAGTCCCAGAGTCAAACCTGGGGCTGAACTAGTGTTTATGCACTTTGAATCAGGCTCCATCCCAGACCACGCTAATTAAAAAAAGAAAATGAACTCCTAGAGGGCTTGTTGCCTGCCCAAATGTGTTTCTCTCAAATTCAATCATAATGGAAGCACTTTTAAAGACAAAATATAAAACTTAGCTTTGAACTTTCTTTTTTACCTTTCTTGCCTTCACATGAGTTTTCCCTGGGCTTTTAAGTGTCAATCAAATTGTTTTCCCAACATTTTCAGGAACATCTTGTGTGAACTCTGTGTAGAAACAGCTTCTCGGTTTTGCCTTGCTGGATGGAGAACCTTCTTGTAATACAAACATATTTGTATTATGGGGTGGACAGTACAGCTTCCTGCTGCTTGTGGCAGCTAAGGCAGAAGATTTCAGTGACCTTCCCAGTTGTTTGAGCATGTTTCTTATTGAGACGAGGCCTATCAGGAAATGAATCAAGAATGCTTCTGCCATTTTTTTCAGCTTTTCTTTCCTTGAGCAGTAGGAGATGACTTGAATTAATCATCTGAATCTTCACAGTCAGGTGATTAGCATTTGCTGTGTGGAGCTTGCTTCTAGCCCAAGTATTCTGTTTGTTGTGCCTCTTTTTGTAAGATATTTGGTGTCCCTTCCTTTTTTTCTTTCTTGACAGTCAGAATTGTTGTCTACAACTAAAGTATACGCAATGCACCTACAGCTTTTCTTCAAGCAGATTGCTGTTAGGTTGGGGGGTTTTTTTCACAACCCAACCTGCACAGAAATTTTCAACACAGGAAGAAATATGGATGTTTCCTTGGCACTTTAATCAAGTTTGTTCTTTTTTTGTGTATTAAAGAACATTTATTTTGTAGGTGGTAAGCATAACCATAGTCATGACCCCTTCAGTGGCATCACACTTCGTTTCTGAAAGCCCACAGTTTGAGCTGGTCACACCTGGCAGAAATTCTTCATCTCAGGACTCCAAATAAGCATAAGTAAAATGCCATCTTATACTTTAAAGTCCTTTTCCGAAGACTTATATGTTTGTGCCATTTCTATGCCAGTAACCTTTACACCCATACTCTACTTGCAGAGCAAACTTTAATTTACATAAAGATTCCCAGAAAGACCTGAGCTGTTCATGTTTCTGTGATAAAATAAATAAATGCAACATGTGGAAAATATTTATCTGATTATGTCTGTGTAAGTACCTTTTAGTTTTAAGAATATTCCTTAAGAAAATAGGTCTTAAGCATACTTGTGTGTGTGTGTGTGTGTAATAATTCAAGTAGAGATGAACTTCTGGAGGTTGCCTGAACCAACCACTTGAAAGCAAATTCAAACTAAGCCAGATTTCTCAGGGCAGTGTCTATTCAAATCTCTCCAGGGATGGAAATCCCACGGCCTCTCTGAGTTCGCATCCCAGCGCTTGACCACCCTCATGAAGAACACTTTTTTCCTAATGTCTTATCAAGATGTCCCATGTTGCAACCCTTGTTTGTGGACTCTTGCCCTTTCATTGTGCACATCTGAGAGGAATCTGGTTCCATCTCCTCTGCACCCTCCTGCTAGATAATTGTAGGCAGCACTTAGACCCCAGAAGGCTCCTCTAGAGTTTCTGCTGTGGATGAATCTGCGAGTATGGAAAAGAGGTGTTTTATTATTTTTGCTTTGTTTATTTATTTAAAAATTCTATTAATTATATCAGAGATTTAGCCAATACCTTTAAAACACCCTAATTGGGTTAATGAGTGTATTTCTATGATTCCTTTCAGTGTTGCACTCCAAAGTGCAATTTGCCTTAGAAGTAAACTGATTATAAATCCCTGATGGAAATCAGTCAAACTGGATGGCACTTGTCTGCCTCTGGAAAATTAATCTTCCTGGTTTGGTTTTGGTTTTGGTTTTGGTTTTGGTTTTGGTTTTGGTTTTGGTTTTGGTTTTGGTTTTGGTTTTGGTTTTGGTTTTGGTTTTGGTTTTGGTTTTGGTTTTGGTTTGTTGTTGTTGTTGTTGTTGTTGTTGTTGTTGTTTTGGGTTGTTGGTTTTTGTTTGGGGATTTTTTTAAGCGTTTTAAGTTTCCATCCTAAGTGGGGGATGTTAAAACAGCAAATCTATCCTGAACATTTTCAGTTTTCAATGTTCAAGACTCCAGATCTTCTACAGCAGGATCAAAAAAAAAGCTAATCTAGACTACTCCATTTGTCTACATGATCTGCAATTAATGTGATTATTTTAGAGAGTGAGAAAAGATTTTTCTGGGTTTTTTTCCCTCCTTCAAGAAAGTGAAACGCAATCTACTAGTGGTGAACTTGACCATGAGCATGACAGTTACCCAGTTTAACAAGGGGATTTATATATTCTTCTTATGTGTTAAGAACACTCTTACAAAATTGTTTGGCTTGCTCCAAGACTGCAGCTCTCTTACAATCTCAATTGCTGCAATGCTAACCCCATAATTTTTAAAATATATCAAAGGCAAGATCATCTGTGTATTCCCAGAGTTTATCAACTGTCAAGAAAAAGCTGGTCAGAAACTTAAGCTGCTGCTGGCTTGTGATATGAGGGATCAATGCCTCTTCTTCACTCAAGAGACCAAGAACGTGGTGCAGGAAGACATCAGGTCAGCAGGGAAATGAATTAATCACAGACCTGTCGTCCTCATATTAAGAGGCCAGTCAGCCACTCCAGGCATGGAGTATTTCTCCCTCTCTTTTTCTATTTGCTCATTTCTTATCCGGAAACCTATTTTTTCCAGGTTGTTCCCCAAGCAGCCTCAGCAGCTAGAGCTAAGGTATTTTAGGATTGGGTCCCTATTCAAGTACAAATAAGCTTTGTCCACTGATAGTTGAACCTCCTCTTCTATTAGGCAGCTTCTCTAACATCAGACAAAGACTTTTGCACCTCAAGACATGAGGAACAGCTCCTCCACTGGAATGGAGTATCAGGTATATCCCCATTCCACAGTCACAGCTGCTGCTCCCCAGCAGAAGGGATACAAATCCTGAGAGATGACAAAGCAAGGAAGTTGGTTGGGGAGAACTGGAAAGAGGGATGGCATTGTGGTACCAAAATGCCACCCAACATCTCCAAAAGGATTTAACTATGGTCTTGATTAAAGGGGTTTGCAGGGGTGATCTTTGCCTCAAATATAAAGCAGAATACACCTCTTGTTAGACTTACTCCAGCCTCTGGATTCAGAAATTTTATCAGAGAAACAAAATTGCAAGCCACTTTTATAGCCAAAGGAAAATGCACACAATCTTCAGAAACGTTTTCTGGCTTACGTTTCACCCATGAAGAGGCCTTTTCTTAATTGATTTAACCTGGTTTTAATCTTAGAGCAGCTTAGCAAAACATGAATATGCACTCCGGATGTCAAGCAGCTCCATGCTCCAAACACAGCAGCCTTGTGGAACAGCAGCATGGGCAATGGCTCTAGTCAAGCCAAGGAAACCCTCTTGACTTTCATTTGTTGGTGACCTTAATAATGGCAACAGCATCTCTAGCTTTTCTAACCTGAAATAACTGCTTTATGGCACTAGTTTCTCGTGGTTTTCTCATGCAGAGTAGTTATCAATGCCCATTGCAAAAGAAGCCCTTGTCCACAGAGGTTTGGGAGATATTATTATCTTCCTTTCTATCAGAATGCTTCTGATGTTTGCACAACATGTTATTGAAGAATATTTTCTGTAAATTACCTTGTCCAGGACTGTTACTAAGAAACGATTTTTGTTTGATGAATGAACAAGACATGAAATTAAACACTTTTATGTCTAAGCAACCTGCAGATGATGGATAAATCTAGAGAAAATTCAGCTGGAGTGAAACTCAAGGATCCATCAGCTATCTCTCTAATCTAATAACTATTTTTAAGACCTTCACAGATGGAAGTTTCACTGGCTCAATCAATCTCTCTGTCTTTGATATCTTTTAAAGTCTTTTTTTATTTTTAAATTTTCATCCTGAATTCTGTGCTGTAGTTTTGATTTTTGTCCGGTCTGCAGTGGATCTAAGGAAGAGATTAGTCCTTTTCCTTTTTCACATCAGTCTTTTTGTGTCCTCAAGGCTATGTTCATCTTTTCCTGCAGTCGGCTTTTCCTGGATTTAGCAACTTGATTCATTCAGTCGTTTTGCCTGACTATATCCTTTATGTCAACTCATCACTGTGTGTCTCTCTTGAAGCACTGTGCCCAGGAGTGGGCATGGCCCAGGGGAAGGATTAGAGCAGAGGCACATGAGCTTGGTGTTGATCCCAAAGTGGTGGTGGCTGTTGCTCTCATGGTAGGGTGATGTCATGATGTTCTGGGGCACTTTGCACGTGTGCTGATGTGAGGGCTGATGTTTTGAAGGCTGGTCCAGCCAAGTGTGATTACACTCGCTACACTGTAGTCCTGCACTTCTCCTTGGCTGGAGAGCATCTTGCTTTTTTCCCAGTACACGTTTCTAATTCATGAAGATAATTTTGAATTCTAATCCTAGCCTCTGCAAAGGCCTTTATCACAGTGGGCATCCCATTATTAACCATGGAAGTTTTCATTCTGCAAGTTAACACAGACGGAGAGAGGCTGCGGTGATTTAAGTTGCCTATTGTTATGGCTCCTTAATCCCCAGGAATGAGATCTTTTTCCCTTTTGTCTGAATGGCAGCTCCCACAAATAGATTAATGGAAATTTTGGCTTTATTTCTTTGTCTATGGCCTTTCAGACTTACCTCGATTTTCAGCGTTTGCCTCTTTTAAGCTATCTTTGCAGTTTGGTTTAATTTCTGGAGTCTAACACTGCTTAAAAGCATTGCTTTTAAATTGGTAGAGAGGGTTTAAACTGACCATTTGTCCTTTGCTCCTGTGGTGGGGAAACACCTTTCTAACACAGTCTGGTGCTCCATAGCTATTTCTACAGTGGGAATCATAAGAAGGTTTGAGTGTAAGATCCTTGTTCTGTTCCTATCCATATCAGTATAATACAGGAATATAGAATTCCGTTCAAGAAAATGCTCTTCTGATTTTACACCAAAGAAAATGGGAACAAGTCTAGTCCCTTAGTTTTCTTCAGGTTTTCTGAAATGGAAAAAGAAAAACAAACCCTGAGGAAAAATCACTGATTTCAAGGACAAAAATGATATGAAATCTTACTTTTTATGATTTTATTGTCTTCCAAAAAGACATTTCCTTCCAATTCCTGTACCAAGAAAAGCACCCCCATAAAAATAACTTCACCATATCTCTGCCACACATTTTGAAGGAAATTTGTTTCCAAGAAATTCAAAAGATTTGCAGGCATGCCAGAAAGGCAGATTTTAGTTTTTAATCTAAAAGATAAGTATCTAGCTCACACAAGTTGCCTCATCTAGGTCACTCTATAATCAGTGGAGACAGGCCATCCCAAGGTAGGTGAGATGAGTGGTGACTCATCTGTGACACACTGCTATTACCTAGACAATACTATGACAATTTCTAATAGTTGTGTCTCTTTGAAACTTTAAAGTTAGGTGAGATAACGTGAATGGCAGATTTTGCTGGTGAAAATCCTCATGCTGTGAAAAGTGAAATCCTCTCAACACAGCCTTCATTGTTTGCTTAAGCTGATCTCTGGGTTCAGGCACAGAGCGCAACCTCAAATTGCTCCTCATCAGGTCTTGCTTTCCCTGCATGACCGCAGAATCCACAAGGTAGTGTGGCTCCCTACCTGGAGCAGAGCCGAGGGTGGTTCCCAGGAGAGGCTGCCCAGGGGGACAACGGGAGGGACGAGGAGGGACGATGGCTGCTGGCCAGGAGGTGGCTAAGAGCTGAGGAGGCGCTAAGGCTAATTACAAAGCGAAAAGCTCCGTGTCCCTGCTCCATTTGTTTCATTTCACCTTCCCTCCCCACGCTCACAGTGAGCTATTCTGTTTGCAAGCAGAAGGAGCTCTGGTTTCTGCTCACCCACAGTGGCTTCCAAATGCTTTTAATGAGTATCTTTTTCTGCTCTACCATCAGCCCAGTCAGCTAAGTGGGGTCTCACTGACAGCATCCTTCCCCCAGCGTGCTGAAGACAGGTCCTTCGGGTCACGTCTGTAGGGCCAGCACCTGGTACCCCTCCTCAGCTGCATCCCTCACCTTCCTCCTCCATTTTCCTCTAACTCCCACATGATAGGTTCGCTGTCTGGAACTGGAAGATCCCGAACGAATGCATTGACATAACCTAAAACTCACCCCAGTTGCTAGGATGTAAAGATTGGGTGTGCACTCACCAAACAAGCAAACGTGGACACATACCCTGCTGATTTTGCAGCCAGAGCATCCTAATGCTTTGAGAGCAGGAACAGCTTTCTTACTTTGTTTTCTTTGTACACACACCACTAGGGGACGTTTTGTCATCACGTTTCAGTTGCTACACAATTATACTTTTCCTTAGTGGGTCATGCTTCCTTTTCAGTCTTGGTCCACATCTAGATCATGGAGTGGATGTCTGAATTTCATAGGGCTCGTGAATGAGCCAGACTCACTGAAGTTGGGAAAGCGAGAAGTATTTATTTCCCCCATTTCTCCAAAGGAGCCCGTCTATCAACGTTCCTTATGAAGTGAGGCAGCTGGTTATTTCACAGCTTGCTGGAGCAGCACAAGAAAGCTGAGAGCTGACTCTCATTTTAGCAATAACTGTGGAATACAGACACTGCTAGTGGTTTTGTGAAGAGAGAAGTAATATACAGCCACTGTAAACCAAACTGGAAAGAACATTACTAGCAGTGATGCATGTTAAGTGTTTTCTGAAAAAAACAAGAATGTCTTTTAGAATAAATACTTGAAACCAATTGGCAAAAGTCAAATTTCACTCCTATTTTCCATTCTCATCTCATTTGTGTGAGAATAAGTGACTGTCTTAACCCAAGTCACTTCCCACCTAACCATCTATATGCTTTTTCCCTTCTCTTTAATGCAGACAGAGCAGCTGGTGACTCTTTGGATTCTCTTTATTGTCACAATTGCTGGAAATGCCACCGTGCTCTTCTCCACCTGGAGGAGGAAGCGGAAATCTCGAATGACCTACTTTGTTACTCAGCTGGCAATCACAGGTAGTGTATGGGAGGGGAAAGGGCACCTGGCCTACTCAGGAATCACTTTTAAAATGACAAATAAGAAAATGCGAGTTGAGTGGTGAAGAATTCAGTTGCCACCTAATGTCCAGTTGCAGTTTGCCATAAAGCAAATGGATGGCTGTCTGTCTTAGGGCTCAGTCTGACTCTGATCTAAAAGTTTGTTGCTAGGTGTAGTAGTATGCAGTAGCTGCAACTCATTGATGTCACTAAATCTTATCTTCCAGTCTGAGTTTGCATCCGTATTTCCCAGAAGCTATGTCTCCAGCTGTTGTCATGGAACTGCTTAAATTAAACTAGTTTAAGATGAATCTCTTGTGTTTTTCTACTAAAACTACTCCATCAATTATGCTCCTGCACTGAAGAGTGAAAATAACTTCATGTTGTCCAGTTTAAGAAAGTAAGGGAAATATAACAATATAAAGGTGGAAAGGAATGCATTTCGATTTTTTTTTTTAAGGAAAAAAGGATGCTGATCCAAGGACTTTGTAGTTTTTAAACAGAATGTAAAATGTACAGAAGCCTGGTTTGTAAAATGTCAGTCTCAGCAAGAAGAAAAGTAAATGAGCATAAGCAGCACATTGTTTCTCTGTGGTCTTGAATGGACTACATTTGTGGGGGTTTAAGTTTCCCAAGGGAAAATATGTGCTGTTTCTATAACAGTGTCCTGCTAGTAATCCCTGCTTACAAGACATCTGTGTTGTACTGTTTGTGTATATAGGATATATTTATATTCCTTCTATTGCCTTTTTTTTTTTTTTCTTAAGCTATGGTAGGAATTACAGCATTTTTTCACTAAAGAGCTATTTAATATATGATTTCCCAACAATGCTGCATCCTCCTTTTTGTCTGCTATACCTGTGTTTAAACTGGAAAAACAAATAACTGCACTGCCCAATTTTCAACATGCATTTTTGCAAATAAATGAACTCCTGCTCATGGTCTCAACCACATCTGCTCAGGAGCATGTCCAATTTGAAGAACTACTCTCAGCTGAAACAGATAGACCAGGGTGTGCAAATTGATGCAAAGAGGCAGGCCTGTAACTACAGGTGATGTAAGAATTCTTGCAAGGTGAAAAGGTGCGAGTTTGCAGTGACTCCTCTTCTAAAGTGCTGACAGATGGTTTTCCTATTTGCCTGAGTCATCTGTGATAAATGGTTTTGCTTCTTATCTCAGTTGTGACCTTTATGTCACTTCCTTCATGTGCCAGCGGTATTTACCATCAGGTAAGGCAGGTCAATACAGCCTCACCCCCGGCTTGGAAGCACCAATCACAGATCAAATACTACAGTGTTCACAGGAGTTTCAAAATAAACAGTCTCTGCTCAAAGAGTTCTCAATCCCAGATGAGTGGAATGCACTCAGGCAACCAGGCAGGAGTACAGGCAAAGAGTAGGAGAGCAGAGGAAGCCCCAGATGGACACCATCCATTTTCTACCTACTGTCAGGCGTACTGGGGAGGCTACTGCTGTTGGCGTGTTGGAAGGGTCTGAGTGGGAATTTTGCCATTTTGGACCCATAGGAAAGAGGACTTTTTGTATTAGGATGGAGTTGTATGGAGAACTATTCACTAGGGATTTAAATACTGTCTGCATGAAGGGAGAGGAAGGCATTGCAAGTACAGTTTTGAGGGAGCTGAAATAATCAGTGGCAGTGGCAAAGACAACAAGGCAACCATACCATTAGATGTGGGCAGCAAATAGTGCTATACAGCTGATGTTATAATTTGACTGAGGTCTGTGTGCTCCACTTGCTGATTCTTCTGACTTCCCCTTCCCTAAAATTATCCCTGATTTTTAAAATTGCCTGAGTGCAACAATCTGTTCCATTTCATATTACAAAAATTCACATAGAAGACTCACTTGACATTCACATCTGCAAGGTTAAAAGAAGTAACTACAGCTTAAACAGCAAGGATCCTTTCAAGCCATGTCGACTTCTTTTTTGTGATGCAGGAGTCAGAACTCTAATTTATCTTCCCGCACCAAGACTGCCTGTCAGTATTTTGGCACAAGGAAATGACTTAATTCCTGAAATGGAGCCATTTCACTTTCTTATCTTTAGAAATATTATTAAGAACAAAGCAAGCTGGCAACAGCCATCATCCTTTCACAACAAGTTATGAGGTAGATGCAGAACATTATGAAAACACTAACTTGTCACATTGCTTTGACATGCCAAGCATATTTAAATCCTACCAACTAAAGCCTAATCTCCTGGCAAACAGTTTCTGCTTAGTCAATATTACTACTTCCATCTATTTTGAGGTTCTTAAAATATTTATTATTTCAGCCCCAGTAGCAGAAAGAAGAATAATGAATATAGCTTTATCAATGCAGGCATTTCAAAGCCATTTAAAAACTTTTTGTCTATTGATCTGTGGCTCAATAGTTGAGTAATGCCCTCAATTCTCACATTTTCCCACTAATGGAGTACCAAAATGAAATTAAAATACAGCCTGCGTGTTAGAATAAACAAGGTATTCAAAGCAAAATTGTGCACAATACATGAATAGGAAGTGAGTGCTGTTGTCCTTCTTGACTGGTTGCCAAGCCAGATGCAGATGAGAAGTAACTGATTGAGGCTTCTTTCAACACTGACAGAATTCAGTGGTTCAACCCACTAGGAAAATCTAGAGAAGACTCTTACTGATCCCTTACTACATCATAATTCAAAGTGGTGCTCAAGGTTGAAGGAATCTGTAGGAGTGTGAGTAATCCCTTCAACTTCAGAATGCTTAGGGGTGTTGACGAAGCCTGGATTCACAATATTTCACATTAAATATACACTTATACAATGTTTGTGTCAGTACCACATTTATGTCTAACTCTCAGTTCATGCATATATCTCTTTGAAATTATCTGGGAATTAAGCACTAGGAAATCAGCTAAGAGTTAACAGCTGAGCTGAACAATAGTACTAATCACTCAGCATCAGCTAATTTAACGAAGAGGAATATTGCCGTATTTGCCTTGTGTTCAGTTTGCAGTTTGCCTTTGGGCATATTCCTCTTCTGTAAAAATGTTTTTCTTAGAAACAAGTCTGTGCAGACTGAAACTAAAGCTAGGTTTCCTACAGATTTCTATCTCTGAGGTAATTTAGTTTCTCAGAAAGAGCAAGCTCTGAAGATTACCCTGTGAGGAGGGTATTTCTAAACACTTTCCCCCAAAGAGATTTCTTCTGAGTTTAGCACAAGTTATGCTCATGGCATAGCTATCTCTCCTGGCAGGAAATCTCTCACATCTTCCCCTACCTGATGCCATTTCACATAACTTCAGAGTCTTAGTGTCTTTAAGATGTTTGCCTCCAACTGAAATCACCAAGTGATTCAAGATGAAAGAGTAGGATGAGTTCACAGGCACCATATAGAGCAGGAAATATTGAAGGGAATATTGTTGTTCTCAGAAAAGATGTTTGTCTACACATTTATATCTGTATAGATCAGTTTACCCAGCTCTACCAAATGAAGGCCTTCTTAAGTTTACTCTCAAAATGTAAAAGCAGTGGACATGAGCAGATATCGAACTCAATTATTTGAGTAGTAGTGGATAAGGAATGTAATTTATGGGCCAAAGAGTTAATTCAGTAAGAACTGTTGTTATTTGACCAATTCCAAAACCAATCAAGCAATACATTAAAAAAGTCTGCTGAATGAATTTTGCTTCTCATTATTTTCCATTCAACTTTAACTACTACTGACAGAGGAACGTATTTATGTTCCTTTCATTGACCAGAAGTAGGTAGTTTATTTAGATCTTTTTCTCCAACATTAACATCTGGAAAGGTGGAACTTGAAATGTCATGACCTTTAGCTCAGCGTGTTTCTCTTTCTCTTCCACCATTTAGCAGTGATCAGTACTTTAGGAACAGTGTTACATTTTGTCCATTGTTAGGGGTAGAAATACATGTAGGCACTTTACTGCATGCCAAATTTTAAGCTATAGTCTGACAGTCCTGTTTGGAAATACTTGCTCATGTACGTATTGCTGTGGCTGTAATGAAGAAAGAAAACAGAAAGAACATCACCTAATTTCTGTGGTAGCTTACATATAAACAGGAAAACAAAAGATGTTCTGTAAACATGTGTAGCTACAATCCATATTATGGCATAAATACCAAATCCTAAGGGATGACTTGAGAAAGACATTAAAAAGACAAGGATGTAATTTAAAACATGATATAAAGGTATTTGTGTCATTGCCACCTTCTTCAGTTGCTCCCAGAAAGCCGAAGGCCTTGGTTCTCATCAGCTACACTCATTTTGTCCAGTGTTTGGTAAAAAGCCAATACATTGAGAACCTGCAACGAGAGGGCAATGCACGCATGTGGGTGGAAATGGACCCTGCTAAAGCAAAGTGTTTATTTCTGTGCTGCTTCTGCCCAGAGAGAGCACGACTGTGAGACTGAAACCAACCGGGCTCAATCACTGACTTCTAGGATGACTTTGGATAAGATGACTGAAGGCAGAGACTACCAACTAATTTTCTGGTTAAATGCATTAAATCAGTGCATCTAACTGTGCAGCTACAAGAGTTAGACAAGAACAAGTTTCATCCTTCTTTTCTTCTTTTTTTTCCCCTGCACCAAAAACACTAGGGCACTGACTGCTTTAATGGACTGTGCCTGTCCTTCAATAATTTTCTTCATTGTTCTATGTGACTTGAAGGAATGAAAATGACTTGTTACTCCATGATCTGTAGAAAAGCTTAATATAATAACACCATTACCAAAATTAACGTGTAGAACATTATTAACAGATAATGGTCTCTGTTCCGGCTTTTCATCTGGAAAATGGTACTTGGAATATTTCCGAACTTCAGAGAAATCATGCCTACAAATTTATCAGTTTTACAAGTACCTTAGACATCACAGTGATTATGAGCATTGGAAGTTAATTGCACAGAGCCAATTAGCAGCTAAATCAGCAAGTCACCTTAATGGAGGTGGACTGTTGGCAGCCAAAAAGTCTATAGAGTTCCCAGTTATACTGGAAAACTTGCCTGTCGTGCCAGCTGGGTCTTGGCTGGAACCTGACAATATGATTTACATGATTGTCCACCTAAGACACAGAAACCTAATGCAGAAAACGGAACGAATTCCCAGAAATCTGTCTTCTTCCTCTTTCCACACTAATTGTCTGCTAATCTGTGGGGAAAATATGAATGCTGAGGAAAGGTGAGAGGTTTCATCATCCTACCTGCAGAAACGAAGACTTGGAGGAAGTTACAACGGTACTGCAGGATTCATTGCTAAAATTTAAAGAAGGACATGTGCATTTCTTATATTCATTATGTCCTAAAACTTCTTGAAAGTGTAATTAATGTAAGGAAACTGTCTCTGCTAATGGATCACCTGTGTTCTGCATTGCTTGCTCCCATCACTGCTGAAAAGGGTTTGTCAAGACTGGGAAGAAAGAGTGTAATTTTTTAATATTCCCTCAGGCCCAGACACTGACATTTTACAGAGTAGCCAGTGGCATCCAAATTCCCCACTTTTGCCAGCAGCTTGATTCCCAAACACCTAGCTGGAAGTCTACAAACTCTGCAAACCACCCCACTGTACACACAGCTTGATAAACAGGGAAGGAAATAGATTATATCCACCTTTCCTCCGTAGGCTACGGAAACCATAACATTCAGTACAACTTTCATTTTGCATTCACAGAATAAATGTGATTCAATTTACCAAGAGCAAAAATGGTCTCTGGGAGTAAGCACAGCAATATTAGTATTGCTTATTCAATGCGTCCCATGAAACTATGCGAATAAGAAAATTTGTTGCGTGGCTGCATTCATTGACTGGAAAAGAAGCAATCCTTTTTCCATCCTCATTCTGCCAAGAAGACTAATTCAGTAAGAGGAAAGCAACATGGGACTTACTTTAAGTTAGGTATGTATTAGTGTGCCCCCACAAACTGAGACATAACGCAGGGCAAGATAAATGTGGTCACAGCCTGCAATACCCTGTGGCAGCACGAGGCAAAAAAGATTTCCTATCCATTGCAATTCCTGGCTATTTAATAACATCTAGGAGAAACTCAAATTCTCCTTTGAACTTTTACTCAGACTTGAAGATGAGTCATAGTTCCCTAGTTTGTAATAAGCAACTTGGACACTGGTGCTGTACAATTCCAGCTTGATATTATGAATCATGTTTTACTATACTCTAAGATTTCTTATGTAAACAGCCATGAATATTTCTGCATGTCTGTATGCATTCATTTATCTCTGCATAAATGGTTAGTCAAAACACAGTTTCTATCTTCCCGAGGAAAATATCCAATACATGCATCCCTCTTAAAATGTATTTTCTCCCAAACCAGTCCTGAAGTAGATGGGGTAAAAAGTGGAATATCCTCAGAAGTTAGGAAAGGAAACCAGAAGCGGTCCAGTCTAGCAGTGTAGGGACATTGAACTGGGGAGTAGTGTGCAAACAATCCATGGAGTTACACTACTTCCCTGTGGCGTCTAAAGCAAAAGAAGCTTCTTTTGGTGAAATATTTACCTCTTTGAAAAGGTAAAGTTATGATACCACAAAACTGAGACTATAAGAAAAAAGGTAGCCTTGGAGACTTGGCAGTAATCCTGGGGTCGAAGGCAGTTGGATTGCCTTTGCCTTTATTGTATGTGCCCAAAAGGATTGGAGTCAAGGCAGTATGTGAGGAAAGACAAAGAAACAGCAATGGATCAAATCTTGATGCAGTTTTAGGCCAGAATGAGGCACCCCAAAAAGCTGGCTGGGAGTTATTGTAGAGGTGGGACATTTGGAGAATGCAGACATGAGCTGTAGGTTTGCTGACAACAACTTCTGCTTTAGAATCCAATTCCAAACCAAATCCTAAGTGTTTTTAACCAGCCCACAGATGGAAGCTTGTTATGCTGTATTTTTCTTAATGCTCATGTAGTTTTAGATACTTTAACACTTTCTCAAGGGCTCACTGGAAAGCCCAGGGCTGGGCACAGTATTTGTGTTTGCTAAGATTCTGTCCATTGTAGCTCACTGCAGTAGGAAACAGCAGCACTAGCACAAAAAAAAAAAAAAAAAAAAAAAAAAAAAAAAAAAAAAAAAAAAAAGGAAAAAAGAAAAAAAAGAAGCTGATGTGCAGTAACTATAAGGGTAAAATCCAATATCCCTCCCATTAGTGGCAATATAAGGGTAATGAGCTCTCCAAATTTGCTACTGGAAGCAAGAATGATCATCCCCTTAAAAACCCTGTAATAACTTTTATTTATATAGCCTAGCTTAATCTTACAAATGCAGAAACAAGATGTCCATGATTCATGATTTGTAATTAATGCAATCACAATCCACTATGCAGACGTCCTTAAAACAGTGTTTTCCAGTCTGTTTTGTGTGAACAGTGGTCTTCAGATCCCTTTCAGGTAGCAAAAACCACTCTGCAGCATAAGCCCAAGTATAGAGCTGAGGTTCACGCAGGCAAGGACAACTCACGAAAAAAGTCTCTTCTTTCCTCAAAGTACAGTACCTAAATGCTGTACTAAATTGCTCTGGAAGGGGACAGTTTGTGTGTTCATCATACACAGGGACTTAGAGTGGGATTTTCAGAATGCTTAGGGATATAAACTGTATCTCTCTCTGCAACTGCAAAACAGCAGACACACTCTCTCTGCTTGTCAGTAGCTCCAGTGCCACTTTCAGTGTAGGATAAATATGGTCATGTGGTCTTTTTCACAATGGACCACCTGGGACCCTGAGAATTTAGCAACAAAGATGATATACCCTCATTTCATCTGCATCTCAATCACTCTAACACTAGGAAGCCAGATATATCTTTTTTTAGTTTGTATTTTGTGGAGTTATAAAGTATTTTCAGTAGATGTGTTGATTCTCATACAAAGGATTTGAGTATTTCCTTATATAGCCTTTAGGGTCTTAATAGGCTTTAGTTCATAAATCCTCTTGCTTCTAAAGCAGAGGAAAAACTAACTACAACATGCCTATAAATATGCAATACAGTGTGCAATGATCATTCCTTTGCAGTGTATGTGTATGTTTAAAATCACAAGCAGGCACCAGGCTTCTGTTCCTAATTCATCCGGGAGTGGTTTTGAATGCCATCCCTAAGGTTTGGGCCCCTGGACATCCCCAGAAAGGAAACAAGAAATATTAATTTAACATCTTAGTGACAATCCTATCTCCTCAAATTCACCCCAGATCATGCAATTTTAAACTAAGATAGTATCAGTTGTTCTGTTTGCTTTTCCTGGCTAATAAGTCATTTCTGAAAGCATTAAAAGTGATGAATGGACCTTATATGCCCTGTCTTTATCAAAGGCATTGTTTTCTCATTTCAATAGACACACAGAGCCTGAACTTGATTCCACTTACCCACCTACAGATTTCCACATAGGAGGTCCACATTTACCATTTCTATTTCAAAAGAAGCTGTCATTCCATCAGATCTTTGTATACAAATGTTTTTCCTGACGAGACATCTGTGTGACTAAAATGAAAGCATTTCCTTTCAGCTGTTTTTTTGCCAGTAGCTTTTTACCCCCCACCCCCCTTCACCTGCAATATAGTTTCTCTAACCCTGTGCTGAGACTTGCACTGTGCAGCTAAATTACTGCACCATCACAGCTCTGCTGATACCAGTAGGGCTGTGTGGAGGTTATAAAGGTTTGTATGGGCAACTACAGCACTTTGAGGGCTGTAAGACAAAAATGCAGTATGGTCTGGGCTCATATGCTAGAGCAGCCATGTGGTATTTGAAAGAAACAGCAAAAAGGACAACAAAATTCTAATCTTGGTAACTTTTCTAGTCAGCCAAGTGAAATGCAGATTAGGCAAGTATCTTCAGACACCTTTGCTTTCTTACAGCTGAGTGGTTGAGTACTGAGGTGACAATTTACATTTGCAGGTCTTTGAGCCAAAGCAATTTTAATCTGTGACCTTCTTCACCTGAGGCAGTTACTGTTACTCGGAACTTTACACCGTTTGCTTTATACAGCATCATTAATACTGAGATTAGTTTAGTTGGTGAGAGTTTGGTGCTAATAATGCCAAGGTTGTGGGTTTGATCTCCATATGGGCCATTCACTTAAGGCTTGGACTCGATGATCCTTGAGGGTCCCTTCCAACTTAGAATATTCTGTGATTCTGTGCAGTAGCAGGGAAGGTAGAGGGCAAATGCCCTGTTAGCTTCTTGCCATGTGTACAGAAGTAGGTCTAAAGAAAGTGCACATCTTGACATCAGTCCTGGGAAGAAAAATGGAACATAACTGTCCAGTTATGGAGATAATTGGATTAAATTTCATGACTGCATTTTTGCACACTGCTATTCATTTTAGGGATTATTCATGCCATCTATTTTAAGTACTTTGCTGTAGGTAT
This sequence comes from Pachycephala philippinensis, assembly GCA_013397055.1. Taxonomy (NCBI): domain Eukaryota; kingdom Metazoa; phylum Chordata; class Aves; order Passeriformes; genus Pachycephala; species Pachycephala philippinensis. Next base: position 1,520,521 of record VWZT01001059.1, read on the forward strand.
GTAAGACACAAAGTCACCCTCCCTATGCTCAATTTATAACCAAAAGAGCAAAACACTCCAAGCAGTTCTATACTTGGGCTTAAGTTTCACTGACTTGTACAGAAGGATTCAATTCCTAATTTAGATCTCTAAAGTTGACTATATAAATCCCTCCAGTGTTCGTACATCACCAAATATGTCAGGATTACTATTTTTTTTGACAACTAAGGACGTAATCTTCCTCCATTTCAATCAGACCTCAGAAGGCTCTGACTCAAATCCCATCCCCAAAAGCAAAGTTTTACAGAGAAGGTGTTTCTCAGAACCTTTCCATTTGTTTCTTTTTAAGCACAGCAAAGCATAGCAATGCTACCCGATGGAAAGTGCAGGATTATTTCTTTTGTGCTCAGATTTGTTTCTTAATTGCCATCTGGAACTTGTCCAAGATTTTCTAGTCACTGCCCAAAAGACAATTTGTTCACAGAATCACAGAATCGTTTAGGTTGGAAAAGATCATCGAGTCCAACCTAATGCTGCCAACACCATCATTAAATCACGTCCCTGCGTATCACATCTACACGTCTTTTAAATATTCTAAGCATGGTGATTAACCCCTTCCCTAGGCAGCCTATTCCAATGCTTGACCACCTTTTCTGTGAAGAAATCTTTCCTAATATCCAAACTAAACTTCTCCTGGCACAACCTGAGGCCATTTTCTCTCATGCTGTAGCTTGATACTTGGGAGAACAGATTGCCCCCCAACTTTCTAGAATATCCTTTCAGGTAGTTGCAGAGATATAAATGGGACCTGGAATAAAAGTGTAGTTTAAGTGACAAATATTACTCCAAACCTGTGCATTAACACTACAGCTGCATGATTAGCCTTAAAGGAGAATATTTAGGATCACAGAATCAATTAGGTTAGAAAAGAATTTCAAGGTTGTTGATTTCAGTGCATTTAAGTGCTGTGCCCCACGGTGTTGGTGGAAAGAACCACCTGAAATTACTGAAGGATGCAATGTGGATCTGATTCTGTTCCTGCACACATGTAATACACACACACACCCACATATGCACACCACAGCCCTGAAATCCAAAAGAAACTTGCAGGTAACTCACGCGTTTCTCCACTCCTATTATGGTAGCAGGCAGCAGCAAGAAAGGAAGAGTGAAGACCTGCTTAACAAGAACATGACAGTAAAATAGGATGGAAATTACACCTGGACAAATCTCCAGGCAATTCATTTACAAGTCAGACTTTTTTGCTACTTCTTAAGGAATAGGGATAACAGCACTGAAAAGCAGAAGTGGTTGATTATGCCAGTTTCTTAGAGGTTACTGATAACAGACAAAAGGAATTTTTTCTTACAAGACATTTTTACTTTCATTGTAAACTAGCAAAAGAGAACAATAGAGAAAACGTTATTCAAATATGCCAGAACCCTGCACACTAGAAGAGGGTAATAAGGGGTTTTCTGCATGAAGAAAATGCTTTGAAATTCTTTGAAATTGTGGGAACTTGAAGATACGTGACAAAAAAAGAGATGTTTATTTGTTTCCTAAAAAAACCCAAAAAACAAAAAAACAAAAAAACAAAACAAAAACATGTATACATTTTGAGATTGTATTGGTTTTTTTGATGGGTATTTTCTAGTCTTGAGTGGAAGAACTGATTTCTATATATTTTCACTTCCAGCTCCCATAGGCAGGGAGAAAACCAGGAGCTGATGCCACACATGGAAAGGATGGAGAGCCCTCTTAGAAAATGGCTTTCCCATGCTACAGAGATAGGGACTGTATAATCAATCACTGGTTTTCTAATGTGCTATGGGAGTGCTGGAGTTACTGCTATATTACTAGTAAGCCTAGAGAAAAAATTTAGGTTATATTAAATGTGGTAATTTCAGTGCTCATTAGGAAACTGTCTCTCCCGTGACATCTGATAAGTCAACTGAAATACAAGAAATGTCATTAACTGCTCAGTCTTCTTTGTTTTAAGGAAACATGCTTTTAGAAATCAAGGAGACATTCTCTATTATTTAAAACCTTTTCTCAAGAACTGCAAGGTCACAGCTGTTTGCTCATGGAAGTTGGTAGCAGATTCCCTTTAAAGGGCTGAAAAGCAGAGTGGCTTTTCCCCTCATCCTTAGCATGGAATCCAGTGTCACCACCCCTGAAGACAGCTTTGTACATTACCCTGGTAAAGTAAGGGTCTTTCAGTGTTTTGTCCATCTTTCTAAAAGGAGGATACCATGAACACTTCTTCCATGTTTCATTCAGAGAATCAATTTAAATTTGGATTCCTGCTCATCCCTGTCAGGAGCACATGCAGGCACAAAGCAAGCTTGACATATTTTAAGTACTGAGCTTGTTAGATGGCACACTCCATTTGAAGTAATCCTCACAGTACTGGGTGCATGAGGCCCATGAAAACTCTACTACAGCACCACTCATAGAATCCATGCATTTCCAATCTCTGATGATCTGCTCTGATGAGGTTTTACACTGTTGTGATACTCAAATATCAAACAAGTTTCTTTGTGTCAAAGAGTTATTAGTGGCAAATCTCACTGCTCTTAGACAGAAACTCTAATGAAATTTTAATGCACAAAAGACAGCACAGTGATAAAACTACCCACCTGAAATCTTTGCTTCGCCTAGGTGTCTAATCTAATATTAATAAGTGACAACCACATCAGTTGAACATCAACCTAGTTTCTCTGAAATGTCCTCTCATAATATGTTGTAAAATCTTCTCTCTCAAACATTGAAGCTTCTCAGACAAACAAATCAGTAATGTATCCTGTGCCTTTGCAATCTGGCTGTAAGTGAAGGCTGTCTCTAAGTCTGGCTGCATGGGTCTGCTGGTACTTACAGCTTGCCACGTTCAATGGGACACCACAACGTGGTGTTCATCAAGTGCCTCCCAAATTCCCAGTTTGTCTTCTACGCAGTAAATAAACCAACTAGGTGTGTTCGAAACAGAGCACATTTTGCACCCCTCAGGTATTTCTCAAAGGCACTTACATGTCTACCAAATGCTTATTAAACCAGAAGTTTTTAAGCAGTGTGGGCACATAGCACCTCAATTTACTGGGACCTCGTTGTAGAATGGGTGAGACAAGGTTCAGTGCTGGCCGTCTTCTGAGGCCTTGGAGAAAATGGATAGTTGATGGAAACCAGCATGGAATTGTTTTGCACTGTGTCTGGGGCAGGGAAAAGTGTGTGTACATTGCCTCAAGTATGGATTTTCTGTCAGTAAGGGCATTAAAATCTTGTTTTGCACTCTGAAGCTACCTTGCTGTAAGTACATACATGTCCAAAGGCATGGAGCATGAAACAGCTTGGATACTCACAACTGAATTTCAGCCCTCTGCCTACTAACTTCTTTTGCTAATGGTGGAGGCATAAACTCCACCACTGAAAGTAACTTTTAAGTGCTCTTTTTGGGAAGAGCACTTGCACTCCTATCTAGACCAAGATTATCCAATTATCAAATATCTACATTTAGAGCAGGAAGTGGAGGATTGGGAGGGGAGCAGTGGAGAGGAGGAAATGAAGGCAGTATGGTTTACTCATATTGAAGGGGAGTCCTTAACACACCAAAATACACCAGAAGGAAAAGTAATTTCCATTTTAGGGGAAATCATGGGCCAATAAAGAAATTTTTATTTAAGATAAAGATCTTGAGGCCAACTGAAAAAATAAATCACGTCCACAATTTGATACTGACTAGAATGGTGCCTATAGTCAATGTGCAGGTCTTAGGTGTTCCAACATATTTCCTAAGACCACAAAGCCTGCACCCTGTAGACAGTATAAAGTTAATGCTTAGTTTACACAAGCAATAGGCAAGAGAGAGAGAAAAAAAAAGATTAATATAATTACAGCAAAATTTACAGAATATAAAAAATGGTGAAAAAATTCCCCAGCACACTATAAGGATTGGCAATACTTATTCAGCTGTCGAACTCTACAACGAGTCTTGTTGCTCTCCTCTGTCTGGGGAAAGCTCCAGGTCACCTGCACAGGGTCTGATTTTGAGAGAAAACACATCCTCAGGTGTGCTCCCAATTCTTCAGGTAAAGGAGAAAACTCATATATCTGAACATAACATTCATGGATATTGCCAGGCAAGGGATGACCTTAGGAGATGGGAAAATTGCTGTTTAATGCAACCAGAAACTTAAGCACTATGCCACATTCTCAGAGAACATCAGGGATATCTTTAAAATGATTCCTTTATTATTCTACCTGGTAAAGCAGACACAGCACGTGGGCACAGAAAATGCTCTTGCCCTCTGTGGCCTTCACAGGTCTCCCAGAACTCTCAGTTTGGGGGCAGACTCACATTAGCAGGTGAGCCAAAGCACCTTTGCAGGACTGGGCATCTCCAAAGCCTCCATGGTTTTGGAGAACATCCATTAGTAGAAGGGGAATGCTTCAGAATGCTCTGAAAAGGTTCCTTCCGTAGGAGATGAGACATTACTCCAGAAAGAATGCATGTGCCACCTGCCAGTCATTGAGCTTGCCAGCAACCCATGCGCAGACTCCTGACTTCTTGAACTGGAGGGAGAGTCAGGGTCAAACCAGACCACGGTGACTGGCAGGAGAGTACAAGCTGTCAGCTGGAAAGCCACGACAACAACTCCAAGAGAGCACATCTCAATATATTACAATGCATTAGAAATATTAAGGCACTTCAGCTTGTGTAGTCTAGAAGTTATGAGCACAAAGGGCATTTGCCTTTTAATAATGTTTTTATGAGCTGCTTGAGTGGCTTGCAAGCAGTTCAATATCCACTGCTGCATACCATTACTGTTGTATTTTCTAGAAGACTGCTTGGGAGACACAAGAAAGAAAATTACTGTGATCAAAGTCAAATTACAATACACAATTGCATTTCTGTGAATGCTCTACCCAGCTAATACAAATAGACTGGAAAAAATCGATTCAACAAGGTCGTCAGAAAAACAAAGCTGTGCTTCCAAAACCATGCCCCTTGGAGGTATGCTTTTAAATAACTCTGTGCTCCACTTACATGGTTTATAATGTCAATGTGAATTTGAAAGGATCTGTAAAAGGAAATGGTTTTGAGTTCTTCTATTGGATCTCTTTGTGTGCAGATAATATCACAAACAAAATATTTTGCTCTTGCTCAAGACTAATTTGATCACTCTGAAGTGTCACAAATGAATGGACTCCTGCAAGACAGAGTTTTGCATTTTCAACTGTATTTCCAAATCCTTAAACACCCACTCATTAGTATACCAAATACATTTTCAAATGAGTGCTTTGGTAGGTTAGCATTGTTTTCAGCTAGCAATATTTCCACAATACATTTTTTGTGCCTTGCAGAAAATGTTCTTGAAATGATAGTGGTTATAAATTTTTCATATTGCTGAATTTATGAAGTCTGTGGATTATGCTATTTATTCCTCACAAAGATTGTTCCCAACCTAAATAATTTTATGATTCCAAGACATTTGTAAAAATACTCACATCACTTCTTGACCATTAATTGCTTCAGAAGTAGATAACCATACTTGGATCTTCATGAGTTTTTTCCCACAGTCACATTGTCGGTGTGAATTGTAAATAAACACAAAACTTCATATTCATTCATTATTTGGGAAGACATTGCAATTTCAGAAGTACTTTGCTAGGATGTTGACTGACAGGATGTGGAAAAGGTGCAAGTCAATTGATTTTATCTTTCAAATTAGAGTTGTTGTTTACATTCTTTATAGTCAATCAATCTCAGTGAATTACCTGCAGGGAAAATCCAAATATCTGGTTATTAATCTCAAAGATACTCATGCATTTTTGGTCAGGAAAAGGAGCCAGACATTTTGAAAAAACTAATGTCTTTTATGATTTTAGAATGCTGGGGTTTCAATTTTGGGTTGTGTTTGCAACCTTGACACAGCTGCTGGCTGGCTGGCTTAGCCCTTAAACTAAAATTTAGATGACATCCAAATCCTTTTGACACTGGTGGGAAACTTTGACTCTATTATAGCAAAGCTCTGTGTAGGTCTTGGAGGGTTTTTGTACCCTCATATTGGTCTCAGGTGGAACTCCTTGGGAATACAGGGAAGGAGTGTCTACATCCAGCACTGTCAGAGAGGTCTGGCTTGGCCACACTGACAACATCTGATACGCCAGCTCAATGCAGTGCCACAGTCCAGATGTGGTGCATGAAGGGCATAGGCACAGCCTTTATTCATATTAGGAACATAGTTTGGGAAAACAGAGCAGCAGCATCTCTAAATCTGGCTGGAAAAACAATGGTCCTGTTTAATGCATCTTTTCATAAATTACTTTCTTCAAAACACCACATTTTTGAACAAGGCAGAGTGCAAGAACAGGTGAGGTTTTATTCTTGTTGCATGTAGTGAGGCACAGGGAAAAATGAAGGGCAAGAGGTGAACTTGGGGTTTTCTGTGGGGCTCCAGAGCAAAAGCAGACATTAAGATGATTTAGGAAGGTTATTTTGATAACCTTAGGAAGGTTATTTTGATAGCCTTTCCTGTGGCCCAGTGGTGGCCCTGAATATGTTTTGTAGATACACTTGACAGTCAACAGAGTGAACCATGCATTTTCCACATCAGCAGCAGTCAGCTTTTGCTGTGCCAATTTATGTCAGTTTATAGGAAGCCTTAATTCTTGTTTTGACAGTTACAGAATTGTTCTGTGGTCCTGAAGGACTGATTATGATTTTCCTACCTTCAGCCTGTTTCAGACATTCAAATCCTAATGACAGTTGTGCTATGTTTGTTTTTGGTTTTGTTTTTAATAAAAGGGGCTTGGCAGATAAATTGTATAATCCTTTGGGTCCAACATTTCAGCATTAAGGAGGGAAATGGATTTCTTTCTGAATTACTTGGAAAACATTACCTCTAAATTTTATGGATTCCTGTTTGGTTCCCTGATGGATATCCAGGCAGGTTTGTCATCTGACATAGAGGACATTTATTTTGCAGTTACTCTACATGGGAGCTTGACTTCTACTGTAAAATGAAGGTAGGTGTGTGGAGTTTGCTACCTGGCTTCTTCACGTGTAGATGCTGAGAAACAGGATTGCAGGAGTGTGGTGCTGCCAACAGCATGGCCATAATGACTGTGCTTTACTTGGAATCATCACTTAGGATCTCATTAGCTCCCATTAAAAGACGTAACTTTAAACTTTTGACATTAGATGTACAAATACATCATTAACACCTTTTAGTCCATCGTCTGTACTGCAGCACTTCTAGTTGAAATTGAACAGAAATTATTCTGGAAATAGCCTTTGCATGCACTAAAGTTACATTTAGAAGATCAGGTTTTCCTATTCCCCTCTTGCATATTAAAGCAGAGATATTTATTTGCTTAGATTGTCTTTGTGTCACTAACAATAACGCTGACACGTTTCCTTTTCCCCATCTTTGCAAAGGGCTGTAGGATGACACATCCAACATTTTCATATGGTGCTTCATCACCTGCCAATATGTCCGACTCAGATTCATGTGTTTTACAGGTTTTCTCTGGAGAGTTGCTTCCTTTAACTCCATTGCCTAGCTGGTTACCAAATGTTTACGAATGATTAACAGGATTTATGGAATTCAGGTCAAAGATATCATGTGGCACTACAGAGACTTAGTTGCTCTATTAAGAACAAATGCTTAGAAGTCCATTTTGGCCATGTTCAGCTCAATTACAGGACTGAGATCCAGACCACATGTAATGAATTTTCAGCCTGTTCTGGCATTGCAGCACATTTAATGGAAAACAGCTCAGTGTTCGTTTGCCTGATCTACCTTTTCCCCATGATGATTTTACATGGGAATTTGCCATTGAAACTTACCAGTATGCTTTTGTTCATGATATGAGCAAACACCGAGGCAGACAAAGCAGATACAAAAATGGAAACGAACATTATTCTACTATTCTGTAATGGCAAGCCTAAGCTTCAACAAAAATTGAGCTGCAGCATGCAATATCACTGCTTGAGCACCACGGGAGTCTGATTACAGTTTGAGGAAAGAAAGAAGGCTTTATCCTTACCATTCCTACTTAGACTGAAGTATCTGCATCAACAGTATCTGAGCCAACTAAGGCAGCATTGTAAGAAGTGTGGGTAATCAATGACTACAGTGACCTGGGTGCCTGAACTACACCAACAGAAAAAGCTCCTAGGATAGTCCACATTTTGTTCATGAGAATAATCATGCAGTTGCTGTTGTGATCAAGATATGAACATGCAGTCCTTCAAATACCTAAGCCAAAAAGTTGGCAAAAGGATCGGTATAGAGGATTCAGAAGAAATAGCAGAAGAATCAATATACAAGGTGTTGGGGAAGGAAAGAATTAAGATGGTCTTGTTTGGTACTTGTTATCTTAGAAGGTAATTTTTTTCTGGAAAATGCTACAAGTACAGGCACTACTTGACATAGATAATGCAGCAATGAATTACAAACAATGTGATTTTGAGGAGGCATATCCTTGTTTTACTGTGTTTAAGTAAGACAAATTGATCCACAGGAGTGTGTCTTCTGCATTTACACTGAGACTCCCCTATGCAGGGTTTTTTCCCTCACTACTTTTGTTCTTTCTACCTGTTCTACTTTGCCCAAAGGAGAGAAGGGGAGTTAAATTAGTGAGTGGTGTTTGAAATATACTTTCCCAACAGGCAAATAATAGTGATGAAACACATGTTCTTGCTTAAATTTGACTTCCATATTCAGGCATGGGTAAGTCACATCTTCTTATACCTAGAGAAGCTTGATTCCTATTTCAAAATCTACATCCAGAGGAATCAACAGAACCTTCACTTTGGTTTTTGTAGCTTTGCTGTTACCTATTGCACAGACAGCTGCTGAAACTCTTAGTCCACTCTTCAAACCCCAGTGTGAAACTGTGTTTAGCTGATTTTTTATGGTCTGTTAAAAAATATTCTGTCTTTACACAGAATGAACCACTGAATGAACCAACTACATGCAACAAAATAATATTTCATGTAGTATACAGTGGTCTCATCTATGTGCAAGTAACACAAGATGGAAAGAGGAAACTTTGTCCTAGGGTTCAGAATTATCATCAACTTCATCTGCCCCTGCATATTCTCCCTGAGGGCAACTGCCAATCCCAAACCACAGTTTCTGCAGAGGTCTGAAGAATGGGGCAGTTAAGCAAAAATTACTTGCCTTTACTGACTAGTTCATAAATTTTACAAGAAAACAATTCTCCAGTCATTTCTTCAACTTTGTGGGAGGAAACAATTTTTCTCGATAATGAGACCACTGCTGATGTGGTGACCAAGCCCTCTTTTTTGCCCACCCCCTACTGTATTTGATGTGCTGCTGTTGTTCCTGTTTTGGTGGGTGCTGTGCTCCTTCCTTGCAGAACTGCTGGATCAGTCCAGCCCCCTCCAGCTGTATCCCCAGAGCAACAGTGAGATAGGAAATAACGGTAGGAAGAGATATATTAATAAAGACAAATTAGACAAAACCTTAGTGCCTTTCACAATGGCAGGGCATGTTGAGTTTTAATTCCTCAAGACCTGATCTCCAGCTGTCTTGTAAGTGCTGTTTCTCAAGAGGTTGGTATGCTTTTCTCAGCCCTTCATCTTTCAACCCGGATGAGCTATGGAGTGAGGCTGGGGCCTCACTGCAACCATCCTTTACAACATCTAGCCTAACAGGGCCTGCTTCATCTCATGAGAAAGTGGATCTCAGAGCAGAAATGTAAGAAAGGCAACAAATAAATTAGATGCTCACACAGTTCAACAAAATTTCCTGTCACTTCCTATGAGCTGGAAAGAGAAAGAAAGCACCACTTCTGCCACAAAAAAATCCACATAGCTTTAACAGGTCAATTGAACAAGTTTTCTCTTGACAATTTTCAAGTGGGTTTTGCTTCATCCATTACATTTGGTGTTCTGTTCCAGGCTGCCAGGTTTGAAAGAGAAAATGCCCAATAGCAGCACAGTACACATCGCTGGCACCTGTGGTAAACCTGCTGTCTCACGTGTGCTCCAATGCAGGCATCATAATGGAACAAAGTGCTTTCGGGTGTCCTTGCTGATTCCCCACCTAAACTTAATGCACCCCAAATTTTGGCTCACACTTTCTGTCCCTTTGCCAGAGATTCTCTGGGAGAGAGCTGGCATCCATGTACTGTGTAAGCACGATAGTATCTGCTCCACATCAACACTTCTAAAATAGTTAAATTCAGGCTTGGCAGGCTCATGGCAGTTCCTGGGGTTGCCAGCCATCCTCCCTATTGGCCCCATCTCCAGTATGGTACCCAGATGCTTGCAATGCTGGAGCAAGGGGCTGCAAACCACCATAAACTCAGACAAATGCACCTGGAGGGATTGTGAAGAGGAGGAGTAGCTTGTCAAAGCACGAGGGTGACTCTTGCACCCAGGGCCCTCGCACCCCGCCTGCTCCATGTGCAGGCCCTCACTGCACCATGGAGAGGCCACACACAGGCTCTTGTGGCTCAGCGTTTAAAGAGCTAAAATGTAATAATTTGAAAATGCATCTTCTAAGTATCTTACAAGCATCTTGTCCTACAGACGCCCAGAGCAGGGACACAACCTATTTCACCATCAGCTCCTCAATGAGAGCAGAGGGCTGGGTATATTTTTTAGGTAATGTGGTTACAAAATTATTTCTAGTGCAGTGAATGCTTGTAAAGCCACCTGTGAAATTTTCAATGGAAAGCACAGACTTTGGGAAGAGTGGGAGAAAATGAGCTGCAGGGGTGTCTGCAGGAGGTAGGGCAGCTTCTTCTGCCTCTCTGCCCTGCGCCTGTACTCAAGGCAACCTTCAGGACCCCTAAGAACACCTGATTTAAATTGCTTGCACCCACAGGCCTGTAGAAGTATCAGATATGGGTTTTGCTAACTTGTGAGGCAAGTTCACAGCACTGACTTGGATTAGCTGACAGCATATCAAGCGTGATACAGACCAGCAAGGGCAGATCAGCTGTGGCTGCCTCATCAGTTCAAAAATCATAGACAAGAACTTATTTTTGTCCTAGGGCAATGATGCCACTTTTGTTTTTAAGGGTCTATCATTCCGTTGCAGGCAGGTGTTAGTGAATCGCTGCTTCTCATGCTGCCAGAGGATACGTTCCTTGGGAGTGGTAGGTGATGAAAAATGGGCCGTATGAAATGCTCAGCCCTGACCAGGAGCTTGCACTCCTTATCTTGCCTTACAAAACCTTGTGTTGCCTTGTGCAGCTTGGTGCCATCCACAAAGTAGAACAAAATATACCTTGCTAAAATGGAATCACTCTGTAAGTGACATGAAAAGAGAGAGGGCATTTTAGTAAGAGGCACAGCTTCACCAAGAAGTCATGGATCACCACATCCAACTTAATAGAACTGTTCTCATCAGGGGAAAATGAAACTGCAGCTGAGATGACATGTGGAGCTTTTTAACCCGTCGCAGCTTACCAGCAATCTGCTCTCCACTTCTGACAGAAAAGACTTTCATCCTCAGGGTAAGTGTCTTGAGGGAAGAGTGGTGTCAGTACAAATAATCAAATGATAGAGATATTTTCTTGCAGACTTGCTAGCACAGATTTTTGTCTGAACCTCCTTAGTTGTAGCGAAAGGAATATCCTGAAGTCTGCACAAGGTACATCCCTTTGGCAATACCATCAAGTCAATGTATTTCTATGAACATATTATCTGAGACAGTTGTAACCTGTCTATTCCCATGCCGGATCACTAATGACCTCCATTTGCTTTCTGTAATGGACTTTTTTCTCTGGAGGGCTTTTTGACATAAAATTTGTTTCACTCACAGCAACTTCAAGCTGATATTCAGATTTGTCCCTCCAAGGGCAGTGATTTCTCTTTTACGTTTCTGAGATCAGTCATATGAGGCAGTCCCCACCACCCAAGCTACTGCAATCACCTCCTGACCCAAGTGGTTCCTGGGCTCAAAAGTGTAGAGGCAATGCCTGCACTCAGTCATGGCCATAAAAATATCCAAAGGCATTTTGCTGAGCATGATGGAAACCTGGGTTATGTTGGCCTTTGGGGCCCAGGATTTTCACAGGTTGTTTCAGTACCTGACATATTTCCCAACAACAGATGCTGTAGCTCTATATTCAGCATGTTCCAGTCTCCTCTGGGAACAACAGGGTGCTTCTCCTTCTCAGGCATTTTCTTGGCCTTTTTGATAAATGCTGTCTAAAAATGCTGCATTTTGAAATGCTGACAGGTTTGTAAAGGCAGACACCAGTTCTGCCTTTCAGGACTGGCTGTGGCCATGGTGGCAACAGGAGGAGGCAGATAAAGGTTTGCAGACCTGTCCAGTTGCACAAACCCCACAAGGCTGTTCTTCCCTCCTTCCGCCCAGACAAAGCCATCTTTATTCCATACCTCCTTCTACTTTTTCTTATTATTGAAATCTCATGGAATTTTTCTTTCACATTCGTTTATAGAAAATCCACTTCCCCTCAGGAGCAAACTTCTTCCATTCTTATCACACTAGTGCCATGTCCTCTCTTCGACAAGGAATTGTTTCATCTGTATCCTTCTTTGAATATACGTTTGGCTTAAAAGTCACAAGCTACCACTTGCTGGCATCTTTATTTTGTATCAAAAGAGAATATATTTCATTAATTGAATTTCTGCCTATTTTTCTGAGTAATTAAATGAGCCTATAACCCCACTGTTGCCTAGCAATGCTGACACAGAACCACAGCAAACACACCACTGCTTAGTAAAAAAATCTAGAAGACTATTAAGAAGGCACTGGCAATGACAAGCTTGCACGCAGTGATGAGTGAAGGCTGTTTAGGAGAGTTTTCAGAAATTATCTTGGTGCCATTTGGCCCAGGAACACTCATCAGTGAAAAAACATAAGTATCTAACATGCAAGCCACCAGCTTTGTACGGAGTGGTGAGGATACTCAAAGTAATGAGAACACTGGGTTTAGAGCAATGCATTGGCTAAGTTAGCTTTCTGTTCCTGACATTCACCACTTAAAAGGGCAATGATGCAATCCAGTGACACGGTTTGAGGTGTAAGCTTGCCAAAAGTGGGGAATGTGTGATCTGCTGAGATCTCATTGCTGAAACCAGCTGACTTCCATGCACTGACCTCTGTTACAGCAATTCAAATTACATGGCAAATGAGGATTTCAGGGTGCTGTGGTTATGGATGTAATTGCATCTAAGATGATACAAGGGTGAGGAGGATTCATTTACCAGTGGCAAAAGGTCTGCTGGCAATTCATGATCTCTGTATCAGGTTTATAGTGCTGGCAGGTTGGGGCTTTGTAAAAAGAGGCTTGTAAGATAAAACGTTGTAAAGGTGTGAAAAATATAAAGTCTAGTTATCGAGGGTGTGATGAGCATAAGATAACAGAATAATGAGCAGTACATTCAGTGTCTAAATCACTAATAAAAATTTGCGCTAGGTACTTGTGGCTCTGGAGAGTATATAGAAATCCTTTGTCATAATTTGTAGGTCTGCTGCATTCTCCCTTCATGCTGTCTGATCACCGACACAAAGCTCATTATTTACCTGGTGGCTCTATATAAAGTCTGCAGGACAAATCCTCCCGAGGTGTGTGGTTGGGTCATACTAAGAAAGCCTGGTCCTTCGCAGAGATGGCATAAGAAATACCTCTGCAGCAGGCAGCAGAGGACCGAAGGATCCTCTGAGAAAAGTTAGTCTGGTACTTTTAGGATCAAAAAGACAAGAGATATTTCTAAAACCTGAGGAGGGCATGAGGACATTGAGTGGGAGAATGTTTCTATAATTAAAGGGCATTGAGAAATCCGGCTAAATTTGGCCCCCACACGCAGCTGGGTGCATTGGCTTTGGTATGCACGTGTGTGTTGTGTTCAGGGGCACGTGCTTTGAGGCTCATGCTGAGCCCTCCACAGCAATTCTGAAACTCAGCACAGAGAGCTCTTAAAACATACTGCTGGGGGAGAGGAGCTGAGGCTGCCAGCACAAAAAAGCTATGGAGTTTAAGCCTCATTTAAAAGCCTCTGCAGTCACCTGAAAAACCTTACTCGATGGCTCTCAAGGGAAAGACAATTCCGAGTGTTCTTTAAAGCTCCTGAAGTACTTAAGGCTGTGGATTTATTTGTAGGTAATGACACGCAGTGGGAAGAGACCTGTAGCATGAAAAAGACGGAGCTGATATCCACATTCGGTATTTATGGAGAGGGATCTGCTTCTGCTGCATAAACTTTGCCATGGTGCCTGAGCCTGAGCACTGGCTGGCAGCTGCATGGTATGGGATGCAAGGAGGGCAGCCCTGGAGAGTACTTTTGGGCTGAGCATCAGCTGAGCGAAGGCTCATTCCCCTGTGGATCTCCATCACACGAGCCAGTGAAGTGGGGGTCACCCACAGGTTAAAACCATACTCCTGATGCAAACGAAAAAGCTGACATGGGCATAAGCTGTTGTCTGGGACTGCCAAATTACTTACCTGAAGGAAACCATCAGGACACTGTCCCATCTCCCACCACAGCTGCAGGATGCACCTCTAAAGCACTTTCCTGATGCATTGAAAAGGGATAGGAAAATGGCAGTGAGAAGAGGGAAATGAGGAGATAGCTGAGGTGCTGTCCCTTCTCCCTCCCTTTCCTCTTCAGAGCACTGGGATTGGCAGGAGGGAGGGAAGACTGCGCCCTCCCCCTCCTGAGGAAAACTGAACCCTGATTAAGCACCTGCTTGGCAGATGCTCAGACCATCAAAAGCTGGAGGATACCCTGAGGTGAAGCTCTATTGATGTGTAATACTTTGAACCAATGTATATTTCATTACTGTAGAGAGAGAGAATATGAATCAATAATTCAGGAGTAAGGAAAGGGGAAGGGATAGGTTGGAACCACTGCTGGAGGATGCATTTCAGTTTTTGAAACACTTAAACTCTGTGTTTTTTCTGAAGACCACCTTAATTATATACCTACAGTCTTTTCAGTAAAGTCTTGAAGCCACTATACTCATCAGAGGAACAATCATTCCTTACCCCATCACCCTAATCAATGAACAACATTTAACATAACGTTTCAAATCACAAACTTCCTTCTGGAGACTGTCTCTGATCCAGCCTCTCTCTGGAGGCAGCAGAAGAGAGAAGAGAGAGAAAATGGGGCTGGGAAACACTGTGAGAATAAAGATCAAACCAATATTAATTGAACAGAAGTTATAAGGAGGGAGACAACGTAGTTACCCTAATTTCATTTTGAACTGAGCCTTGAAGAAGAAGAGAAGATAAATGAAAGAAGAAAATGAGGAGATAAAGGATTACTGATACAGAAAAAAATAACCCTGATTTTCCAGTGAAGCAAAATAGGTTACTTTTTCTGAAGCATTAAGCTGAGATCTCAATTTCTAGTTGGAAGTATCTGGAATTTCTGTAATTTCAAAGGGCTTAGAAGAAAACTATTTTGCAAAACATGTGTATTCCAAACTGTTTATTTCTCAAAACATTTTTTTGAAATTGTTGAAATATCTTGTTTCCGAAGGCATAAATTTCAAATAAAATTCTTCTGATATGGGGGTTAGAACACCTTTATCACACTAAACTTTAGAGATGGTTTTTGAATTGTTAGATGGTGGGATCAAAATGAAACACTTTTACCTCACCACTTTAATTTTTTTAAATTTTTTTTTAATAAAGATTGAAGCTGTTTCTTCATATTGCTTGGTTTTGTCCTGAAAAATTGCACAAGAAGTTATCCTAACATGTTTTCTCCGTTTGTGGTAATCTGTGCAAGAAGAGCAACATGACATGTTACTTGAAGTGGCAGGACACTGGATTTGTACACATTTTCTTCCATGGACTGCACTGAAAATATTTATCTTGTCCAGATGAGAGAAGTTGGTTTTAAAGACAAAAGTTAATATCACCCATATGTGTAGAACAGGAGTACCAGTTCTTGTGATTCATTTGTAAAACGTGCATCTCTGTGAGCACTCATTTGCTCAATGAGAAGCAGAACAAAGGCTGGAATATCTCTTTAGATTTTCTTACGGGAGAAAAAAAGAAGAAGAAAAAAGAAAAGATAGCCTGAGGTGTATTTAATTTGGCAAATATAAAAGTACAGGCATAAGTAGGTTAACTTTAAGCTGACAAGGCAGGCTTAGTCATTAATTAATTAAGTTTGCAAATTAACTCCTGACAAAATTTCCACTAACTTTAGCAGCATTTGGTTGCCACTCCAGGTGCTTTCACAGGAGACTTTTTAAATTGAAAGACAAAGAATAAAGGATGTCAAGTAGTTCAGTATTTGTTACAGCTGGAATCAAGCTGACACACTTGGACAATAATTTTGGAGTATTTTGTGAGTCTTTCTCAGCTCCTCTAGCATACTGGGCTGACTGGTCACGGCTTGCCTGCCCTCAGGACTGGGGAGCCGATACATCCCAAGGGTCATACATGCCTCTGTGGTTCACCCGAAGTCATGTATTTGCTTCTTTTAATGCTTCTTCACTTAATTTCTTTGTAGATTCATTCACAGGACTCATCAACATAATGACTGACATCATCTGGCGCTACACTGGAGATTTTATGGCCCCTGATATCGTTTGCAGGGTCGTTCGCTACTTCCAGGTATAAAAACCTTGTGCTTTGTGTCCCCACAGCAGTAAACTCTGACAAAAATGTTGTATAGAATTTTTTCTAGCAGCAAACGTGCTAAATGCTGAAAATGTTCATTTAAAGGTGAAACATGTTAATTAAAGCATATTAAATCTTTTAAATTTTGTGGACAGGAAAAAGGAAAAATGCCTGGGTGAATATAAAAGGGGGGTTTGGGCTTTTTTTTTTCCCATAAGTTTTGAAAAATTCCTAGTTCAGAGTTCTCGCTGACATCATCTTCTGCAATAGATGTGCCTCAAATGCTGTCTCATTGTACTTTCTGCCCCAGGTGGTGCTTCTCTATGCCTCGACTTACGTCCTTGTGTCACTAAGCATAGATCGCTACCATGCCATAGTTTACCCCATGAAGTTCTTGCAAGGAGGTAGGAGAATTTCGGTACCTTGTTATTGCTACAGATATTATAATTTTTTAGTTTTCAAAATTCTTAACCTTGTTGCTATGAATCATTCTTTCCTGCTCTAGCTATATGTGAACTCTGTTACAGTTTTCCAAATGACAAAGGAGCTGTGGTTTCAAGATTTTTTAAACTCCACTTAGCCCTCAGCAGTTTATATAAGTATTGTGTCAGCAAAGAATGAAATGACATTTTAAAAAGTATAGTGGTTTTCTTCATTATCTTCCAGGATTTCTACAAGGTTATTAGCAGCAAAAGCTATCCCTTGTATCACTATACTGACTGTAGGAGCTGCAACATCTTTACTGTCTATTTATTCACATTAAAAAATAACTTGGACAGAGGGTGTGGTACTCGAATTCATACGATAGTTTGATATATCTTCAAAAGATATAGCATGTAAGTTTGGATATGTATTGCTTCTCATAATTTCTTCTGTTTGTTTGGTTTCAGGGTTTTTTTCAGCACTCAGATACATGCTGGCCTCTTAGCAGTACAGTTTAAAGAAAATGGTTTCTTTCCTACAGAGCCAAAGTGGGACGTTAAGTATGTTGCACTGAGTGAAGAAACAGAAATAGCAGGTGGGGAGGAAGAAGAACAGTTACAAGAACCATGAGGTCTGGAGGATGTGCTTTAATCAGATGCAAATATCATTCTTGTTTTGGAGTAATGATGGCTTTTGCCAGACGGCTCTGTTCAGGGGATCAGATTAATGGTCCTTCCTGGCCTTAAAAACCTGTGAGTCAATCACAGCTGAGACAGTGGTGCAGCTCTGGCAGATGTTAAGGTCTGAAAGCTTCAAATACTTGTGTGAAATTTAGCTTTATATTCCCCAGTGTGCAGATCAGCTCTTTCAGAACAGGGAGATGGATATCAAGGTTTTCCCAGCGGGCTTTGGGAGGGGTGGCATTGCTCTACAGCTCCTGCAGGAGGGTTCATAAACCAGGCAGGGTGGGGGCTCATGAACCTGCTGGCTGAGCAGGATGAGCTGTGGGACAGACCCCTGGCATTTCTTCCTCATGCATGGTACAGGAAAAGCAGCACTTGTTAAATCAATGCCTGGACATAGTAAAGAATTTGAGGGTTAATCTTTGAAAAGCACTTTGAAGTTGAAAGGGAACCCAGGACAAATCACTTCAAATCTTAATAAAAGCTATTTTTTTATCCCGTTTCCTATACCTATACCATGAAGTTTTTGGGTTTTTTTTTAAAGTCTGGAGAAGAGCAGACATTGCCCCCGGTCAAGGGTAGCAGAGTCATCAGCTGGGTGCAGCTCTGTCAGGGGAAAAAAGTCACAAGCAGAGAGAACACTGACAAAACCCACCTGCCTTTTGCAAGGGCTGGCTACACACTGATGCACAAGCAAAGACCATGTTCAAAGGAAAAAAGAAGGCAGCTGCAAATCCAAAAGAAGGCTCTAGAGAGGTATATTTACCATAGCAACTTTCTGGAATATACATAAAATAATCACCTTTTGCACCCAGCTCTTTCTTGCAGAGGTGCCATGTGGGATGCTTTTGAAATGCCCTCTTAGCTATTCTGCAGATAGAGAACAAAGAGATTTACAAATCTTTGTCATTGGTGATGACACAGAGGAACTTCGTGAACAGTTCTGAGTCAACCTGTGGCAAATTTCTTTCAAAATGACACACTCATCCCCCCAAAATGCTTCAATCAAGAAATAAAAGGGTTCTTTCTTCTTACTGATTTAAAAAATCATGTTTCTGTGTAGCCTTGAAATATCATTTTAGAAAAAAAAAATCAAACATTTCACTTTGAAAATGTCAAACAATTTTTTTAATTGCGGTTTAGTTACTAGCCTCAAGTCCTGTTAAAAAGCATTTGCAATGAGCTGTTCTTTGCATGGTTTTTAAGAAAACAATCTTCAACAGCTGAATATTTTATACTTTGCAAATACATAAATGACCACAGAAAGTGCAGGATGGGAAAGAAATATGCCTTCTAATCCTAAAGCTTTTACTATGAGACACCTAATTCTACAACCAAAAGGGTATTAAGAATAAATTACAAAATAAAGATCAAAAAGAAAAGAAACTGAGGAGTTATAGCAGAAAATATTTTGAGAGTAATTAATCATGTTGAAAAGATATGTGCAAACAACATGCAAACTAAATAACAGATGAAAAAGAACTGCTTAATTAAAAGACAAAACCCAAAAAAGATGTAAACTGATCCTTACATGGCTTTGGGCTGAAAACAATGCTGTTACTGAGATTCTGGAGCAGCTCTGCTCTCGCTAGATTTAAAACCTAATTTTAAAGTGGCACTCAGTTTCTCAAAGGATTGCATAGCATTGACATTCTTGATGGCAGGAAGCAAAGATCCTTCCAAGAGATGACTCTCTGTCCCAGTTGCTGGGAGCAGAGAGATGTGCCCAAACCCATTGTCACAGTGCATGGATGGTGGGAGCGGAGCAGAGGGGACAGCCACCTGGGAACACCTTTTAGGAGAGTCAGAGCCAGAGCTCACAACTGACATTCCCGCCCCAACCCTGGGAGCTGGTCGTGGCCACCCCAGTATGAAAAACTCTAAAGGAAAATGCTCAGACTGGTTGAATAGAATATTGTATTCCAAAATTTGTTATTTGATTTCATTTATAACTGATATAGCTCTAGTTATGTGATTTGCTGGCATTTAGAGCGTATTAGAGCAACTGTTAAAACTGCAGCATAAAAAAAGCCGTGCTGGTGAGGCAGAAAATTGACATTATTCTGACAAAACAAAAATCTGCTTACCTATCAGAGCTCTGTAAAGCCCTTCAGACTAGCAAGGCCATATTCTACCAAATACAAGGGACATTTAAAAATAAGAATAAATGAACATTGCAGGAAATGTATTATGAAACACAAAGATACAATACCACTCTTGCCCAACCCAAATTGCCCAGTTCTGTTCAAATTAAGGTCATGCTATACAGTACAAAAAAATAAGGTTTCTTTTCCAGCTCTGACCTTTCTCAGTTAGAAAAACACAGGTGGGCCCCACTCAGGCTTGCATGATTGTGGTTTAAGTAGTTAGCTCACATTTGAAATGTCCTTTCCGTCAGGAAATATTTTGCAAAATTTGTTCTTAATATGCCTTTTGCTAAGTTTATTCTGTTATGCTTTGGGAAACTTCACAGTTCTCTTCTGCCTGTACAATATTTATAGCCTTAATCTAACCCTCTCACTTACGCAGATGTCATCAGAGTTCCCTTAAGCCCTAGATTAGCAAGACCATACTTTGCTGAACGTGGGTAGCATTTAAAAATGAGCAGGATAACTGAGTATTTGCAACTGATGTTTTATAAAGCATAAAATTACTTTTTCAATGTTTCGCCCACATGCTTTTGTATTGCTCTTTGAGCTTCAAGGAGGAAAGACATTCTTCTTGATATGCATAATTTAAAGTGATTTTCTATTTCACACACAACCTCGGGTATTTTTTAGGACAATAAAGTATTTGAACACTAAAGCTTCCCAGATCAAAAAAAATCTGTCCCCATCTGTTCCTCTTGCAGTCTGGCTGAGGAGGGATAACTTTCACTGAGAATCATAGGTACTCCACAGATCAGCCCTTTTCCCCCACACTTTTCAGCTAGAGCTAACTGGATTTTAGCCAGAAGATGCAGGTTTTTGAAAATTAAAGTCTTGGGAGTTTTTGCTCCAACCCATTGATATTTACAAAATCCCGTGGGTGCCACTAGGCATCACTTAGTTTCCGGCTTGTTTTTCCCCACTTAGCAGTGGCCAGAAATTAAGAGGATGCAGTAACCCAAACCTGATGGAGGTTTTGGGATGCTTCAGCTCGTGTTCTTCACCATGAAGGCCAGCAGGATCTCCCAGTTCCTGGGTTTTGCAGCAGATAAAATAGGGCTGGGCACTTGAGCAACACCATCTGACCTGTCTCATGGTTAGCAGTCCACTCTCAGTGTGGCTTGGGATTATCAATAGGAGCTGGGTTTGGTCCCCACCATGATACATAGAAGTGCAGGGGATGCCCAGGCTCTTCAGGTCCATGCTTTTTTGGGACAGGAAAGTTGCAGCTGGAGTTAAAAGCAGCTGGTTATGCAGTCTTGTTCTGATCCTGAACTGAGGCATTTTCTTTCTCCTCATAGGAAATGTTTTGCAATCTTTCTCCCTTCAAGGTGCGTCACTAGGCATGCAGTAGGGCAGGCCTGTGGTCCTTTACATCCATTCATGATGTTCTCTTGGTGGCATAGAGCTAACATTTGCATTTCATGTTTCTGACTTGCTGACCCTGACCAGTGCCTTTCTCATAGTGTTTCAGATTCAACAGGCCCTAAGCATCCTTAAATAAAACTTGCAAAATACAAGCCCATAATGACATGGCAATTTATCATGAGAAAGAAATGAAATCCCTATTCTCCTTTGAAGTCTTTTCAGCATCAGCTGGCTGCAGCCTAAAATTCCCTTTCTTCACAGAATTTCTTCCTCCTCCCTGCCTTTCTGTCAATAGTGCTGCAAAGGTTCACTCACACCAACAACCCCACTGACACTGTCTGTTTGACTCTGTTACACAGAAAGACAGGCGAAAGTGCTTATTGGAGTGGCCTGGAGCCTCTCTTTCCTGTTTTCCATACCAACTCTGATTATTTTTGGGAAACGGCAGCTCTCCAATGGGGAAGTGCAGTGCTGGGCTCTCTGGCCTGATGACTCCTACTGGATCCCCTACATGACGGTGGTGGCTTTCCTGGTGTATTTCATTCCTCTGATCATTATCAGGTAAGCCTGAACCCCAGTCAGCAAGCATGTGGTGAAAGCTGTCAAGTGTGCAATCAGCTTAATGCTTTAATTTCTACTCATTCATTACAAATTCAATTCCATACCTGCTGTATAGCTGCTTTGGTTTTGATCACATAATACACGGGTTGTTGTACTTGCCCTGGGTGTTCTCCATGTGGTATTAACAGCCAGAAACATTTTCTCTGAAAAAAGGAATGAATCTCTAAGTGTGTCCACTTATCTCCACAGCTTCAGGCTTGGAAGATATCTTTATAAACCCAGTATGAATGTTTATCCATTATTACAAAAGATAATTTTAATAGAAGAACAGGAAACTACACTTAACACTAATTAAACTAAAATTAACTTGAAGTGCTCTTAAGCTTCACAGTACTCGACAAGTGTTCCTTCACCAGGATTGGAAAGAAATCTCCAAGCGTGGAAGTTGCCAACTACTCCTAAAATATGAACAAATGTAATTCTTCCTGTTTTGTAATGGGAAACCTAAGCTGCAGATATTTGAGACTGATTTGCCCCAAATCCCAAAGACAATCTGCAGAACCTGTATTAAACTAAGGTTAACCACTACTGCAGACTGTGCTTAGTGATCAGTGAAATTTGTCACCTCCCTCTAGGGCACTGCCATTAGCAGCTGTTAAACAGAAGTTAACTAGCCACGAGGAGCCACCAATGCAAAAGAGCAGTCAAAATCAGATGTGGAAGGGGAGTGAGGCTCCTTAGCTGCCTCAAAATGCTGCCAATGGCAGTAAAAGTTCTCAGAGTCTTTATTTTTCTTTCTTTCACTAACAAGATTACAATCATATTTCTTGGTGTCCATCTCTTCTTGTCAGCAGCAAGACAGACTTGCTGGGACTTCTTTTTTCCCCCTGTAATTTGGTGACAGGATGCTTGGACTCTGAGAGGGGAACTACATTTGCAGTGTCCCTTGGATTTATCTCTTGGTCCATCTGCTTTTCCAGCAAGTGATGAGCCATGAGTCTCACTTACCTTCCTGCTCTTTAGTACCCTGGCTGAGAGTGGGGTGGGCAGAGGCTGATCTTTTCTAGATGATGACAGGACCGACTACATAACCTAAATAAATGCCTTGAAGTTGATTACTGTTTTATCACAGAGAATAAGTGCTGCAGCTTTTAATGGTAACAAGTTTATCTCTGATAGAATCAAAACCGTGTGGTGCTTGAACTCATCTAGCTGACTTTTTGATACGGATTCAAAATGGACCAGTGTTGCTCCCTAGAGAGAAGGGATGATTTTTTACACTTTGCTCATAACATGTCAGTTTGCTAAGCCTTCCATTTTTGTGCCAGATTGAATAGATATTCAAAAAAAAAAAAAAAATTCCGTAAAGTTCTCCTTAAAGAAAGGACACGATGGCAAGAGAGGAAAAACTACTCCCAAGTTGTCCAACAGCTCTTCCTAGGTAGGATCATTTCTCTGCATGTTTTCCTGTCTCCAAAAGCCAGCCTAGTTTTCAATATACAAAAAATAATCTTGGGAATACGTAAATAAAAATATGGGTAGATCTGCAGCCCAGCAGTAGCAGCAAAAACAATAAACATACACTGTACAGACAAAAAGCAATTTAACAGTGAAAAGAAATGGCACTAGAAAACTTTGAGGCTGGCTGTTACTGTGAAAGGGGTTCTTTTATGAGCTTTCTCAAATAGGGAGCAGTTGGGAAATTCTAGCCAGCAACTGAAGTGTTTTAGGAAAAAAAACCCCACAACCTGCCCAGTTACAATCATTCCATAGGTGTGTGAAACATCTCTTTCACACTCAAACATCCACATTTGCATGGTTTCTGTTACAGACCAGCCACTCCTTTTACACGCCATCTATACTTGTCTGGCAAGAAAAGGCAAGCTACAGAGCAATAAATATTTCAGAGCTGTTGACATTATGCTCCCCTCCTCCCTGCCAAAGAAAGATATTCGAACCAGATCAGCTCTGTGACTTGCTTTACAGTAAATCCCCAGAAGCAAGAAGGTGATGAAGACATGAGAGGAAAGGGAAAGGCAGTGAAACTGGCATTTCATGAGATTGCCCTGACATCTGAGACACGAATAAAACATCCTAAAATTTTTGTGGTTTTAACCTTAAGCAACTTTCACACAAGAAGTTTATGGCAGGACAGGAACTAAAACCACTGGCTTTGGAGCCAGCGGCAGCAGAGTGTCCGTCACCTGCCCAGAAACATTCCTGGTTTCAGTGTTTGTTAACACAAATGCTCCTGTGTCCTTGCCAGCAGAAGTCAGATTTTAGTCAGGTCCAAAGTGGTGTCTGGCACTGGAAGAAGGGAAGGGGAGTGGTGCAGGGAAGGATTTATTTTGTGCTTATTTATTTCTAGTTGTCAGTGATAGTATTTTCTTCAGAACAGAGAGGATTGTCTAAAACCACAGAAAGAGGATTAGCATCAGGGCAAGGTCAGCAGAGACATTATGAAAAAATGTCATGCAATTTGGAAGGAAATAGCTATTTTTAAGAAGACTTTTTAAAGTCTCAAGCATAGAAGTGAAGGTTGCAGCTTCCCAGCTGATGTATCTGTAAAACATCTGTCAACACAGTCTGAAGGTGTGACATCTATATCTTTAAAAATTATTGGCAGTCCAGGAGTTTAAAGCTAATCCACCTGATGTTGCTGCAGCATACAAATATTCTGGTAAGCAGTTTGTGGCTTAAGAACAGTAGAACTGGTCGTTAACCTCTCCAGGGACTTGGTTTCTCTGTAAAAATTTTGTTCTACCCAATACTTTCAGATGCCCAGGAGGTTTGATGATAAATGAGATGCTGTTTCATGAGGGTGAGAGAGATCACGTACACCCCAGTTGTGTGTTACTCTGTCAAGAGATTATTTATGAAAATGAAAGGCGATATTTAATAAATGTAGGAAGGCATTTTGTAATTTTTTTTTCCAATTTAATGACCTTTAGCCAAAGATGTTATTTAAAAAATGCCACAACATAACAATGGAGAGAAAATCCGTAAATGTGCAACTGAAAAGTCAAGGATCAGCAGAAGAAGCCATGAATACATATAAGCAGAAGCCAAGGCATATGCCACACTTAGTGAGGAAGCAAGGCAGGGTGCACACAGAGAAAAAAATAAAACCTTTTCCCCAAGAATTCATATTGTTTGCGCAGCTACTTTATTTTCTCTGCTGAAGCACTCTGATTTAGCTGCCTGGCAGGTGTCTGACGCAATGTGGGACACTGGCTGGCGGAGTTAATTCTTAATTAGTTCTGCTGCCTGAATCTGCTGAAAACCTAACCTCTAGAGCAAAGCAGTTCACTGATGACAGCACTTTTTCTGGTGCTTTTCATCTGAAGTGCATACAAAGGATAAAATCTTACTTTTCAGGTGCAGGACTTAATTCCACACTAGATATACTGCTTTGGCTGAGCTGTTTTCACTTGTTACAGTCCAGACACCATCATCTTTTAAGCTTCTCTCATCCAGCCCTCAGCTCCCGCAGCAGAGCTGATTTCACATGTTCCTGACAGCCTTCAACCAACTTGCAGGAGTTGTGTTATTCATAACACTGCAGCCCATGGAATGAATTATTTAGCTGATAACCTTATGCTCACTCTGGAAAACCCTTCCACTGACAAGCTAAACCCCCAGATGGGGCGTGAGCAAACCTTATAGATTCCAAGCCAAAACATGAACCAGAACAAAACAGCATTCTCTCCCCCCACCATTTTTTAAAAAATGTATGTATAGGAAGGTAATTTATGGAGAAAACTGCAAAAACCTGAAAGATTTTAATACTTATGAGGTCTATTCCTACCACTTCTTCACAACTAGAGAATCAGCAATCAGTTATCAAAGAGCTTGTGGTTTTTCAGCAAGTTTTTTTATCTGATTATAATACCAATGAACAAGACCTGAATAATGAACAGAAAAAGAAAAGCTATGATTAGTATTTTTAACCCATGTGTGTGGATATCTTAGAGAGCTGAAAAAAGTGGAGAATATTTGTCCTTTTCATATTAAAACTTCCCTGTCTCAGTGTAGTACAGGAAGGGCCACAGATCCTAAGTCAGGTATTTCTTTACAGTGCTTAAAAATTTGGCCTGTTCCCTCTTATTTAAATTATTCTACCACTTCTTCTGCAGTTGATATTATCAACCGACCAAACTCCAGAAAATTCATAAAAAGTAATTAGGGGACCTGCAGTAATTAGTTCTCTCCTCTTCTGGGACAAGTGTCATCAGCTATAACCAAAGCCTTTTCTCCTATGCTGAAATACACCAAGCAAAGCTCAAACGGTATCTGTGATGGTTGAAAACCTCTGGGGCGCTGCTGAACAGAGGTTAAACACGAGTCAAATCAAGATTACACACTGCTCTCCTGCAAATATTTGCACCTGGGCCCCTCAGAACCTCTGATGGGGAGACAGAAGAGCTGCTGGGTTTCTATTCTGCATTGCTACTCTGTGCCAAAACATAATTATCTTCTGGCACTTGAGTATCCAGAAATTCAGAGGTTTTTTAGCTGCTATTCATGACTGCTAAATATATTTTTTATATTTTAACATTATAAATATAATACATAGACATTTACCTAATATAATTGCAAACTCATGTTTTAAAAAAAAAATTGCTAAAGCTCCTCTTGAAGCACAGAGGGAAAAGATATCCATCTGCTGTTTAAAATTTAAACTCCAAAGAGAACATTTGCTTTGGAGCAGCTGAAAAATAATTAGAAGAGAAAAAACCCAGAATCAGCTAAAAGGAAAAATATGGGATTAAACCCAAGGCATTGCAATGAAATAAAAAATAGACTAAATAAAAGGTATTTCTCTGAATTAAATTAAATGAAGGGACTGGAAATGCCATTGATAAAAATACCAAAGGTCATTTTTTGAACTAGATTCCATGAGCCCATTCATTTTTGCCTGCAATTTCCATTTCTAAATAAAAAACCCTAGATCTTCCACATATGTTCTAATATCTGCTCATCTCTTTACTTAGCCATTACATGTGCCTGCAATGGTTTGTTCAGATGAGGTTACTTTTCTCTTTAGACAAATAGTGCTGTAAATTAGCTACCATAAAACAAAGCAGTGGCATCACTTTGCACAAATAAAGTATAAGGAACAGTAAGCAATACTGGATGATAAATAGAAGTAATTAACAGGGAGCTTAAGTGCACTTTTGCCATGGCAAAGGCTCATTTTACTAGAAAATACTAAGGCTGCGTGGGATGCTGTCATAGTGCAATTATTTACTTTTTAAAAAATCTGTATTTAAAGAGTGGGCAGATCAATAACGCCTATGATTGTTAATATCAATACATAGCTTTAATAGAAGAGAGTTTATTTAAAAAAAAAGTGGTCTATGAAGTAAAAATAAAGATAGTGTGGGATTATTCACGGTTGCATTTGTATGACACCAGAAGTTACGTATTTACATGGATAAAAAAGTCTGTAATTACCAAAGAGGCGTATTAAACAACACCATTAACTAATAGCAGGTTATGATGAACATGCCTCTTAGTCCTTTAGAATTTGGATCAAGCTAAATTGTTTTTGGAGATGCAAAGAGTTTAATTTCTGAGATACATGCGTAATGTGAGCCATATTTTTGTGTTTTCCTGCCACCTCTTGAGATATGCATTTTTTCAGGGTTAGAAAAATCATCACATTTTCAGACCAACAGCATGTCCTTCCTATCCTGTGGTCTTCAAAGCCTGAGCAGCTACTTTTCAGAATGGCTTGGATGAATTTTCCATCCAGCTTGGACTTTTCCACCTTAGTACCCTTTCATTAGTTTCTCACTTGCAACATGGGCTGGAAGCCTGGCAACATCTGGACCTAAAGAACTGCACATCCCATCTCCCAGTGCTTTCAGTGGAGACAAGGGCAAGCAGCATGCAGGCATGTTATACGGGTTGGAAAAAGAGGTTTATGACAATGTGTACCACGTGTTTTTACATCTTGGCAGTGAAGGCTGAGCAGTTCAACGTCCAGAGGAAGGGAACAGAGTTTAGGATATGGTTGGAATGGTGCAGATTACTCCCAAACACTCCTCTGAATACCAGTTTGTCATCTGTTCCCTGTATCTCTTTTCTCATCTGCCGCTTCATTTTTCAAGTGAGAATTTCTTTGAGATTTGACCAACCTCTTCATCCTCCTCCAGCCGCCTTTTACAAGAAGGAAAGGAGCTACAAATGTATTCCAAAAAAAGGCTGCTTTTCCCTTGTAGGAAAAATACTTCCACAAGTACCCTCTTTTTACTTCTGTGGTTTTGAAACACACATGCAGTTGCCTGTTATGATCCCATGCTTTATGTGACACATTTCTGGAAAGTCCAGTTTCTTTGCTCCACGCAACCATTGCCAGGGAAAAAAAAACAGGTTAGGCACTACTATGAACTCGAGTCCCAGAGAGTTCAAATCACAAATGAATAACTGTGGCTGGCACAAGAGTTGCTCAGAAGTTTACCTAGCATGACAAGTGACTCGTCTTTCCTGACACCCACCCTGAGCAGCTTTACACCACCTCCAGTCCACTCCTGATAAGGAAGGCTTCAGCTATAGAGAAACGAAAGGTGAACAGAGGCAAAAACACCCACACAGATACACTATGTTGGCAGCACTTTATAAGCTGCTGGATGAAAACAAGAATTCAACTTTCCTCTGGAGTTCTAAGAATTAAGGATTCAAGTGAATCAGCATGTAATCTCATATGTGAAATGCCAACAAAGAAGACAGATGCTGTAACTGTATCTGGCCAGAGACATGCCCCTACCAGACTCTGCGGCCAAGAGGGCAGGAATTCTGGGGTCAAAGGGAAAGCAAGTGAGAAGCCTGGCTTCATAATTCAATCCTTATGGCATTTGGCTGAACGTAGGGAGTCTGAATATTTTGCTTACAGAGTTAGACTCTTTTGTCCTGACGCTTAAGGAACTCTGAGTGTGTCCTGCTGGACAGAGGAAAATCTGCATCAGAGAGGACATTGTTTCAACTGCAAACAAAGAGGTCAGGTTAGAGCTGGCAGGATAGGAAGAAAATAGAAATAGGGCTTTTCAGAGCTGGCTGGAAATTTTTTTGAGATGACAACAATTATCATTGTAATACATTCTGATTCATTGGAACAATCAAAGGTGAAATTATACGTCAATTTTCCACCATTGTCGGTAAAACGTACAGAGAAACTCTCAAGTGTATGAGCTGTTAAATAAACAGGCTCTTGAAAAGCCAGGAGATAAAAAGAAAATGTTCAAATCAGCTGGGAGCCAAGTTGGACTTTTGAAGGGATTAAGGAGAGCGAGTTTTAGTCCACAGCAGATGCAAACCCCTCACCGGGCAAGGACGCTGCTGCTCTGCTGCACAGCCCAGACTGCACTCTGAACTTACAGCTCTCACCTACTGAGCCTGGAAACCAGATGACTCAAGCTTCCACAGAAAGGAAACCTCTATAGTTTTTTGAACACAAATACTGTCTTTGCAAGCAAGTCTAGCAATTAAGGGTGGTGTAGGAAAGACTCATATATCAGTCTGAAAGGTCTAATAAGAATAATGCCTCTTCTCATAAAACAAATAGGCCACATAACAGTAAGACTCATTTTTGCCTCTCTAAAACACCCTGAAAGGATGTCCTTCGCTGCACCTTTTTCACATAAGAACCTCTAAGGTTTATGGCAATTAATATCCTCAAGCAGGACGTGGGTTCAAACAGCTCTTCAGCTTGAAGGAATTATTTTTACCTATTCTGTATTACATCAATAGAATCCAGACTGGTTATTGCACCAGAAAAGATCATAACTTTCCAAGGTCATTTTGTATTAGGGCAGTTTTTATCTTTCCTATTGAAAGTATATAAACCTCTCCAAATATGTGGTGGATCTGGTTTTGAATCATCTAACTCTTCCCATTTATCTGACACTTCTGCCCTCCTTGATTTCCATTCCACAGGACCCTGAGACCCAAAACTGAGCACTACTGTATTTATTTGCATTTCTTATGGAACTTGCCCTTATCAAATTCCCCAGGGTGAAGTTTTATTCACCAGCTTCATACTCACAAAGTAACAGCAAAATAGAAGTGTACATACAGCCAAACCAGGTCCCTCCCTTGCTTCCCTCATCAGAGCTGGTGTTCCAGGGCCGATACTCAGACAGATTTGGCTTCGGCTGGCTGAAAATCACCCATGAGCTCTTGCCTGCAAAATTTTGGGCCAAATCACTGCATTCCTCTGAGCCTCAGATTTGACATCTACAAATCCAGGACAACCATAATGACTTTCATGGTGAAAAGTCTTCAGATCTGCTTCTGAAAAATACTGTGGGAGAGTTGTATCATACTGATTATTATTGTTGTCATTTACTATTATTATTCCTATGTAGTCCCATCATCTCTGTGAACTCCTTTCACATAGATAAGTGTACTCTTGGAGCACAAATGACTGGGATGTCTGTTAAATTTATTGTGCCTAATACCAGCAACTCTTCCCCTTCTGCAGCGTCATCTACTCAATTGTGATTCGAACCATCTGGATGAAGAGCAAAGCTCAGGCTGTCATCATATCCAGCTGTCCTGGTGAGTCTCAGCACACCCATGACTCCAGCCTTGTGATTCAATTCTGGCTGATCCTCACAAATCTCTGAGTTCTTGGACATGCAGTGTCACTTTGGGCCCCCATCGCCACAGTGGGAATGGGGTTTCTGTATTTGTTGATTCATAACTCATTTCTACATTATTTACCTTCTTGCCTTTGACACTAAATTTTCTTTTGAGACACAATAGGAAACATCTGTGAGAAAATGAATAAAAAGTAAAAACTGCTTATTCTTGAGGTTAGGATTCCTGTTCCTAGAAATTTCTCCATTTCCAGAATAGTTTTTTCCTAGCATACACTAGGCAACACTTTTTCTGTTTTCACATGTCCTTGCAAGTCTGAATTTTGCTCAAGATCAGAAATTCCTGGCCACAGAAAGCTATCAAATTGTGTGTTCCATCCCAAGGCTATACATGCCTCAATGCTTCAGGAAAATCTACTCTGCTTACATTTCCCCTTTGTATTTTGGGTGGCTCAGGTTTTGATTGTCCAACTTGACCAGACTTGCAAGCGTCCAAATTTCAGGAACTATTGAGATCCTGATGACACCAGGGGAAGTTGGGGATGTGTATTCCTGTCCTGCCTGTCCTACTCACTGACACATCCACACATCAGTCCCATTCTTTCGGTAGCTGAACTGTTCTTTTCCCAGGTGGCAAAACCAGTCGTGGGTTCATCTCCAGGGCGAAAGTGAAAGCGATCAAGTACAGCATTGTAATTATCCTTGGTAAGTGAAAAGCCCCACAGCTGGTAGCTAGGGAGGATGCTGGCATTAGGAAGCTGCTTTTCCGCAGCAACCTCTATCATCAGCAGACAAAGTAGATGGCTTGGAGAAGGAGCTTTACTTAGACACCTTACTTGCCTTCTGATCTTTTCCGTCCGCTCTCTTCTGGCTGATATGCTTCTATTTTAGGCATCTGACATAAGCCTTAAATGAAATTAGATGCACAGCCCCTCATGTGCATAAAGAAAGTAAAGAGACAACTTCTAAAAGGAAAAAAGGGAGGGGTCATCTCTTTCCCATCCAGACTGATGAAAGATTTGGCAACTGAGTTGTCTTGTAGGCATGTGAGCTGCTGGGGTGGTGCAAGGGAGAGAAGAAGAGGTCAGATGTGCAGCAAGTGCATTTGATGTCACAGGTGTGTTGTCTGCCG
This sequence comes from Pachycephala philippinensis, assembly GCA_013397055.1. NCBI lineage: Eukaryota > Metazoa > Chordata > Aves > Passeriformes > Pachycephala > Pachycephala philippinensis. Next base: position 1,552,004 of record VWZT01001059.1, read on the forward strand.
AGATGGAAAGAATGAGCTCTCCTTTCCCAGCTGGGCAGCAGATGACTAAGTGCAGGTGTTCTCTGTCTCCCAGGGAAATGACATTATTCTGGTGCAATTAGGAGGCTGATATTCTACCTCAGTAAATAAAGGCAGCATCACACAGGGCTTGTGATAAGCTGCCAGAGACATGCAGGAAAGGAACCAACGCTGTTTACTCCCAAGGGCTGACAGTCATCTCTTCACACTGAAAAAGACATTGCTTCTCTTTCCAACACTATACAAAATTCAAATTGGAGAATATTGTGATAATAGCCACTTGAGTAGCTGAGCTCACTGTCTAGTGCTAGGATCTGCAGACATGAGAGAGGCCAGTGTGATTCATACTTCTCATAAGCCCAAGAACAGCTTCTCCGTGTCTGAACTTTTCTACGTGGCAATCAGAGAAAGCTTTTGTCAGACACAGCTACTATTGCAAGATAATCAGATGTTGAGAGCTCACACAGATGCTCGGTATTTCAGCAGACCTTGATGATGTTAGGTACCCAGCATCTCTTGATGTGCAAACAGATTGACACCTAACATCCATGGATTTTTTTTAAAGCCACTTAAAGTTCTGCATAGTCAATGCTATGATCCACACTCTGACACTGCGTATTGCTATTTTGCATATATCTGTGCACAGACACCTCCTGTTTGGTTGTTCTAGAAAACAGGAGGGGAACTTACCTCTTCCTTGCACTTTCAGTAAGCATGCTCAGCTAACAGCCAGTGAAGAAATTCTGGTTAATGTGACAAGAAAGGAGGCACGAGGGCACTCTGCTGTCTCACCTGGGTCAGGATGTGATCATGTGTCTGATTTCACAATTACCAGTATGTTTGCAACCCAGGTACCTATAGCTTAGTTGAGTGAACTGACTGTCACAGTATTTCTATGCAAATCCTGAATCAAAAGCCTTTGTAAAAAGAGAGGGCATAGAAATTTGTGAGGGACAGATTAAATCCCTATGCCTGCAAATAAAGCTAGATCTGTGACCTTTTCTTCCCTACCACCTCTGAACAAAAGCAGAGGCTATAAGCAGTACAGTCCTCTCTTCCCTTCCTCAAATTCGTCTCTCAAATGGCAGTACAGGAAATTAGGAGAATCTTCCTGCACATTCCATGTACACAGCACCTCCAACCAGCATGTCAAATGACATGTCGGTTTGCCGTAATGCAGTGTGAAAGAGTGTCATTCCTTGCTCCTGGGTGTCTGAGAACCTTATTTTAATAGGTAGCTGTGACAGGCAGTGCTGTCACGGAGCAGCACTTTGGCTGTGTGTACATTTAGATTGGCTGCTCACTCCAGGGACCATTAAAAGAGCACTTCACTATAACTGATGATGCTTTAACTGGCTACCTATTTACCCTTTATGTGTTGTGTAGTGTTCAGAAGTGTCTCAATATGTCTGGAGGGAGCACTCTAAACACTTAGAGAAACACACGTAATATATTTTATAGGCATTAAAATAAAAATAAAGACAAATAAAAGCACAATCTAATAACTATTCTCTTAAATAAGATCCTGCATGGGGAGAGGTGTTCTTTTTGCATGAACAAATATTTATGTGTTATGACAGTCTCTCCGAGAGTGTGTAATTACCTCCCTAAATTGCTAAACTATCCCATGTCAAGCTCTTCCTCTCTCTGTCTCTTCTGCAGCATTTGTTCTCTGTTGGAGCCCTTACTTTCTTTTTGATATCCTGGACAACTTCAACATACTCCCTGAGACCAAAGAACGCTTCTACGCATCTGTGATTATTCAGAACCTGCCAGCCTTGAACAGTGCCATCAACCCTCTCATCTACTGCTTCTTCAGCAACAGCCTCTGCCCCCCTTTTGAGTATTGCTCCTTTACTGTCACTCTGACTACCCCTAAGAAGGGAGGGAACACGTAAACACAGTCTCTAAACTGATTAACTATTTCTGACTCCTTTAATTCTGACCATTCTTTATTTTTTTGTAGGGAAAGAAGAACTCAAAGGCTGCGGGGGACTTTCCGGGACAGGAGCGATGGAGGGCAGGAGATGCAGGTCCTGTCCAAACCAGAATACATCTAGCACAGACAATGCTCTGCAGAGCCACAGTGGCACATGTACAGAGGAAAACAGAGGTCCCCAACAAGCCCTGTGCACCGTGAAGTGGATGGACACTGACTTGTCACACCTTGTGCTCTTGTGCACCCTATAGCACATATATTTTGGATGGGCACTGCAGCTTCATCAATCGCACACTGCCAGGGCCAAGCTCAGTATGAGGGCTTTGCATGCCTCTGTTGCGAGGCTCATCTTGACCCTCTGTTTAAAGCAAGCTGTAATCTATGTGCTCCAAACAGCAAGAATAATTGTAAATGGTGTCTAGTCAGAGTCTTCTCTATTTTTCAGGAGTCACTAAAAGCCATCTACTGTACCATCTGCCTCATATAACTGATAGAGTGTTTACAAGTAATTACAGAGCAAGGACCCCAGTTAAAATGAAAATGCAGGCACTTTTCCAATGAGAAGATACCGCTGTGACTCTATGTAATTATATCTGGGTTTCATGCAGAGCCACTTACAAAGTCGTAGCCAGAGAAGAGAGGAATGAAGGCCTGGGATACTGCCTGCCACATCACCCGGCCCAACTTCTCAGCTCACACCAGCTGCACTGTTCCTGTAGCTCTTCCACCCATTCCCGTGTGGTATTTCCCTGCTGTTCTACCTTGGCACATCAGTGGCACCCCAGTGTCCCAGCAGGATTCACATGTGACACATTGGGAACAGCCATTTATTTCTGGGCTACTAGTGAATGGTTCTCCAGCCCCTCCCAGACCTCATGGTGCATCCCATGTGCAGATCCTTCCATGCTTCTTTGGCAAAGGCCCTGAGCAATCTCTTCAGGATGCTGTGGGGAGATGCCATGCAGGGCGCTTAGATCTACGCTATCTCATCACCCACACAACAGCATTTCCCTATCCTATCCCTGTCACTTCAATCATGCAGGGGAACCATACACGTCTTTGCACAAACTCAGAGTTGGAAAAAGATCCAAATGAAACCATAAAACTCAAATAACACTTAGAAAAAATTATCTGTTGATTGTCCAGCCTTGTGAACTCATTGTAGGTTTCACAGAGCACCGATGGTCCGGCAGAGCTTTGCTGCAGAGTGCCCAAGCAGCTGGGCATCCCCTTCCCCCAACCCTTGGGGAATCCTCCCACAACACCGTTCTCAAATGGAAAGAAAAATTTCTCATCCAGGTGGGGGGGTGATGTTAACTTCATGTAGTAAAATGTTCATTTTACTACAAGGCAGCTTGAAGTGTTTGTATTAAAAATGCACTCTAACCAGCTGTATGGCAAGTGAGTTTGTTTCCTCTTGGTGAAAAAATTATTCTTACTTAAGCAGACTCAGTTTAAAAAGAGGTTTTTATTATTATGATCTTTTGAAATGAGTTTGTTCCCTGTAAAGCAAGAACTGAATGAAATTTATTTATAATTGCCTATATTAAAAAAATACTTTTTCCTAAGTAGGAGATATATAAAATCATGGGGCTTTATGTTCTCAGGAAAATAAATAAGGTATCTCTTTTTATTACCATGAGGTTCTGTTACTTAGACTCCATGTCTAAATTTTGCTACTGCCTAATTAAAACTATGAATCTGCAGCAGCCTTTACAGCAGCGACCTTGGATAGACTGTATATAAGAACTACACAATATTTTTCTCCCATAGGCATGTAATAACTTGCCTAAAATTGGACTCCTTGGTTTAAACTTCACAGACTGTGGATTTTAACTTTTTCATCTGATACATGTACACTGGCTACCTACTTTTGAACAATTAATGGAGTTTGTAGACTTAATACCTGGAAATCAGATAACATTTCTGAGAAGTACTTTGATTTGCAAATTTAATATGACTCAATCACACTAAAATTTACATAATATTCTCTGGGGTCACCACATGAATTATCCCATCTGTCTAAATTAAGCATATGCATGAGTTAATGTAGGACTCTGGACTGAAATAAAGTCATCATCCATTTATTTTCAAGGAAACAGCTTTTTGCTTCATCCATTATTGTACTCTGTACCATTTACAAGTTGTTCTTATCATTTTTCCTCTGGACATGATTGCGATGCCTTTCTTCATATCAGAATCCTTCAGTTTAAATGGCCTCACACTGCTTTTGTCTGCATCCCTTCCAAGTGGTTAAATACAGGAATAAATAATTGATCTTATTTTCTATGCTGCTTTCTTACTGTGCAGGAGATGGCATTTTACTACCTTTTTCTATTCTAAACATCTTCTGTTGTAAAGCTGAATTTTTCCATTAGTCTAATGAAAGGAAACACTTGCACTGTCCTCCTTTGTCTCTGGGGAGAGAAGTTTAGGGAATTTCATCTGTATCCAGTAGGTTTCTTATTCCATGTCTGCAACTCGCTCTACATCTCTTGACTGTTTAGTGGCCTAATGGTGCCAGAGTTGTTCCGACAGACCCCACGCTCAGGAGGAGGCAGCAAAAGTCAGTGTCAAGGTCTGATTGCCCAGAGAGGGAGTCTGAACACAGCAAGAAGAGGGCACCCAGCTGCTTTGTCCATGACAGCCCAGGAGGAGCTCTGGTTTTCAACAGTTTTAACACTTCGAGAGGCATCTGTGAGATCCTTCTGACATTCCCACGGTGACTAGAAATATTTATATGCATGACTGCTAGGACATAAAGTCTTGTATGACGATGAAGTCCTATATGATTGTAGATTCCCAAGAAGCATGAAAAATCACATACTCATCCCTCAGAGAAGCCACATCAAACAGCACAGGACTAGGATACTTTTCAAACAAACACTAATCCAAGAAAATAGAAAATTTATGCTTTCTGTGCAAGTTTCACATTAAATCTGAATGAGAAAGCTATTTAAATCTCTTTTGGATATTTTTGATGTAATTTAAAGTTCAATTCTCTTAGACCAGATTTCCATCTCTTGCTAAAAGTGTAAAGCAGAATTTTGTCTTTCAACTCGGTTTTGCCTCGGAAATTTCTGTCTCTTCTTTTTGTTTTTACTTTGAAAAAACTAAAGCAAGGCAGCAAAATTCAACATTGCCAATTGTGACCATTCAAGAACATCAAAGCAAAAGTCTACCTAGAGACATATTGCACCCTCCTGCACACTACCAACACAGTGCTTAGAGGTGCAGACATTATCAATCTAAGAAAAAGAAGAAAATGTACCCACTACTTTGTTGTTTGTAGGTTTGGGGCTCTTTTTGAAAGATATTTTTCATGGAAAAATAATTACACTTTTTGAGACGATACAGGATAATTTGACTCCTGCAGAGCAACAAAAAAAATTTTTCTTTCACATCTCCAGTTTTTGTGAAGCATGAATGAATGAAGGTCCATACTCTACAAGTTACCTAAGCATTTAAATATGAATTGTTTTAGTGGGAATCAGGCACATGTCATTATGGAAGTGGACTTACAAAACATGCTTTTGGAGTATAAGCTATTGCAAGCACCAGACCTCTACTAATATCAGTCTCTATAGACACATAAGCAGAAGTAAAAGCAAATCTAACACTTATTGTAGTTCAAACCCTGGCATTTGAATACCAGAAAGCTTTATGTCTATTCAGATTACATATTTTCTTGACAATACAAGATGCAGGAAATCAGGAAAGTCCTCTCTCAAACCATAGGCCCCTATGAAAAACAAAGGAAAAATAGCCCAACAGAACCCCCTGCAACACTGGCAAAGAATTTCTCAAGGTATGAGCACTTTGGGATAACTCTGAGCCAAGACAATTGAGTCTCTTGGCTCTCTTTACAAGGAATACACTTGCTGATAAGATGCCTCCAGTTCAGAGTCCCTTCAGAAGTCCTAATTCATATTTGTGCAGACATGTTTCAGACAGGAACCCAGAAGGCATCATGCTACCTGCCACTTCACTTTACCCCTCACAAGGACTGCATGTACATTTCAGAAATACTTGATGGAAACAACAACAAAAGAAAGAAATTGTAGAAAGTACACTAAAAAAAAAATAACCGTATACATGTATGCTATGGGCACAAGTGCCTTTTGTCAAGAGAGGAATCATTCCACAAATAAAAATAAATTGGTGTAGAAGATATCAGTCTGTACCTTCCAACACAGCCCCTTGGTGCACAGGAGCAGAGGTTTTAGTTTATTCATCAGCCTTGAGAAATGTGATTAATTTGTGGAGTAAATGCAATTTTAGTGAAAGGTAAAATATGCTTCATTTCTTTAGCAAACTAATTTATTTTACACAGTGTTTAATTTAGATAAGCATTATAGCTGAATGGCTCATTAGATAATCTTTTGTCATATTTGATGGCATCTTATTCTGAGTATGCATAAAATATGGGGGTAGAGGGTTAGGCATACAAACACATGCATGAATTTACAAATAGACATCACTAATTCCTCAGACTGAGTTGGTTATAGTGGTACATAATTAGAATCTTAGTTGTTGATTTAGTCTCAAGCAAGGCAAATGAAAACAGGTTAAAATTCAGCAACTTTAATAAACTCAATAAAAATGAACAGTCTGAGGCGTCACATAGAAAGATGATCTTCAGGACCCAAATAGCAGAAATGTAATAAGTACAACACTGTGTGTTAATAATCAATTACATCAATCATGAGAAATTCTGTTATGAATTGGGAGCCCATCAGCTGGAAATGGCTGGAGAGAAGAAAGCCTTGAGCATCCTCAGCCAGAGGATGCGTGGTTACTGACACCACCACAGCCAGTGGAGTCAGGGGGCTGATACGATCTCCACGGGTATCTAGTGAAGCATTTGTCAGAAGCGCTAAGACTTCAAGTGTCACCATTGCACTCTGTGTTAAACAAGAGAAAGAGGGAACACTTAAAAGAACGATCTGAGATTTTTGTTTGTTGAGGCTGGTAAAATGGAAAGCTGAAAAGGGGTATTTCTGCTGCCTAAGACAATAATGTCGGGAGGAAAAGGAGGAAAAGGGAAAAAAACTACTTTAAAACATGTTAAGTCTGCAACAAACCCTGCCCCCTGGAATAATCTCACTATGAATAAATTTGAATAAATTCATCTAATACAATGATCAGCCTACCCAGACCTTGTTGCATGGGTCAGGAACAAGCTTTTGGGTTATCAGAGAGCCCTTCTAGTTTCTGCTATGGCTGTTAATTGAGATCTAAATCCAAAGCACAGCAAGGCAAGGTTTTCTCTACAAGCTTTTCAAGGGGACCAGGAGTTCTCTCATTTTGGATCTTGCTAATGGCCATGGCTCTGTAATGGTGCAGAGAGGAGACTTAACATAAATAGTATCAAAGGGGAGATATTTGGAGAGACAGTATCTTCTTAAGTCAAGCCAAGAGAGCTGGAAAAGCCAATGAACTTTCAGGCATGAACATGCTCTCCTCACTGCTGCCCTGCCAACCCACATCACAGGTTTCAGGAAAGAACAGCGTAGCAGCTGGCCTTTTTGCTTGTGTTCAGGTTTTCAGGCTGAGATCAATACTGATGAGAGCAGAGTTATACAAGCAGTGCTCTTTGAATTATACACCTCTCTCCTCTTTGCCCAAGACACTCACACTCTTTGTTCTCACATGAAGACCTTGTGTTGGAGCAGCAGCCCACGGCTACACTGGTGGCTTGCAGGCAACCTGGATCCATTCACCACTGTCTGGGTTCCCACTCTACTACTTTTACATGTGCTCATGGTTTTACAAAGAAGAGACTAAAAGCCTGTAATTGCACAGATTGTGTATGGAGTGATGGCAGAACTCAACCTCCTGGGCAGGAAAGACTAAACCCAAAGGGAAAAATTCTTGTAACTGTAAATTGATAAAGTGTCCTTAACTTAAAGGATTTGGGTCCCTTAAATGCTTTACACAGAAAATTAAAGAGAAGGCAGACTCCCTTGATCATGCTAAAAGCTAAAAGGCACTTCATGTAGCTTCTAAGGAGTGAAAAGAGACTTCAAAGTGATCAAGTAGCAAAATATAACCAAGTCCCATTTGGACCTTATGACTTAATCTTCTCATTGGGAGGATTATTCCAAGAGAGTTTTTAAAAATCTAGACAGGGGAATTACTGATTTGTATATATGTCATGTAGGTGGAAGAAGCATGCTCAGTTTTAATACGGCACCGAAATAACAATGTAAATGTGACTCAGCATTGTGGTGTTTATGAGATGCCATGGGTGTCAGATAACTCATAGAGGAAAGTTAAATGTCATTAAACACTCGGCAATTCCCAGAACATCCCCCCAAAGAATGGGCCGGTAATGTGGGACGTGGTGTAGGGTCAACTGGAAATAGTTATTATCAATCAAGCTCTTGCAGCAAATTATTATTATTGAGAAAATTTTGATTTTGAAGTTTTTTTTGCACGCAGAGAACATTTTCTGGATCAAACGGAAAAGGGAGGCACTTCAGCACCACCATGACCTTGGCCACGGGGTTAAGGAACATGCTTCCATAAGGTTGTGATGTAGCATCTCAGATCCTAAAGCCCCGGGGCTAGAAATAAAGAGACATTTCCTGGCTTCCACTCCCACATGGTGTCCAGCATCCATCCTGTGGTGCTGAACCCCTCAGACTCATCTCATGACTCCCCATTCTAGGGAAAAAAGACCCTCACAGACGAGCACCCTGGAGCTGTGTTGTGATTTAAGCCCAGCTGGCAACTAAACACTGAGCAGCCGCTCGCTCACACCTCTGCCAGTAGAATAGTGGAACACTGCCCCAGTGGAACAGGGAGGAGAGTCAAAAGTAAAACTTGTAAGCTAAGAACAGTTTAATAATTGAGACAAAGCAAAATACAATAATAATAGTAGTAAATTTAAAAAAAAAAAACAAAAAACCAAAAAACAAAAAAAAAAAAAAACCAGAAAAACAGAGGGAGAGAGAACACCCAAGGAAAACAAGGGATGCACAATAGAGTTGATCACCATCTGCTGACCAATGTCAAACTCCATCCCCGCAACCAGTAATCCTGTCCAGGTAACTCCCCCAGTTTAAATGCTGGGCATGACATTCTGTGGTATGGAATATCTCTTTGGCCAGTTGGGGTCAGCTGCCCTGGCCATGCTCCTTCCCAGCTTCTTGTGCACCTGCTCAGTGGTTGAGCATGAGACACTGAGAAGTCCTTGATTTAGGGTAAGCACTGCTCAACAACAGCCAAAACATCAGTGTGTTACCAACATTATCCTCACACTAAATCCAAACCACATCACTCTACCATCTACTTAGAAGAAATGAACTTTATCTCAGCCAAAACCAGGACAAGCTGCCTCTGCTTTCACACCCCTCTGCAGCTCCTCCCCTCCTTCTCAGCCTATCTTGCCTCCTACACCAAGATTTTCGTGTGGCTTGGGGTTTCTTGTTGAGTCTGGGAAAATATCTGCATTCTTATGAAAAGGGAAGAAAAGAGATGAATTTCATGTAAGTGAGTCTAACCTGGTTCAAGAGGGGGGAAATGGCTCTGCATCAGTTTTCCTAAAGAGCACTGCTTGGCCAGGAATAATCACTGCAACACACCATACTGCATGACTACAGTAAACGCTCATTTCAAATCCCAAAGCCGTGGGTGAGATACCTAATTAACAATACATGGAGGCAAGCTGTTGATATGGCTCACACAGGGACTCAGTGAGATATCAGAAAGGGCCTGGTGGGAACCCAGCATTACACATTTGAACCAGTTTAATATCTGGAACCAGGTTCTCTGTTTATGTATCTCAGCAGGTCTTTATCACCTTTCATTGAAGATATGGTGGGTTCATTAGATCAGGCCTACATTCATGTATTGAGGAATGCAAGTGTGAGCCATTGTGAACCACGATCAATCATCAGAAAACAGGCATAATTTTAATTTTATAATTATGAGAATAATTGCAAAAGATTAGTAGTCTAGCCAGCTGGAGACTTTGCAAAAGCCTGAAGGCAATTAAGCTGCTATATTTTGAAAGTATCTAATCACTTTAATTTCTTTTCTTAGATAAAGCAGCATGAACTTCAGTTTGCATTGTCAGAGGAGGCCTGTTGGGTGATGAATAAATATTTCTGGTAGATTAACCCAGCCTTGTCACAAGGCAGAAAGATTCTTTTTGTTGGTTTCAGTAGGAGTTGATCAGGCTCTGTTCAGGAAGAGCACAAGACCTGTTTAATGTGTTTACATTTACTATTTCGGGCAGGACTGAACTGATTTAACTGCCACCTCAAAACAAACTGACATTTAAAAAACAGGTTGCAGAGACTTTTTTCAGGTCGGCCAAGCAAAATGCTAGGAGAAAAACAGTGCACACTGACACAGAATTATCTAACAAAACACCTAAGAAATGGGATGGGAGGAACCACTGAAATGGTGACAGAGTGGTGAAACAAATAATGCTAGCTTCCTATTTCACAGGTCATTCCTATTTCTTGAAAGAATGCCCTGATACCCTGCTGAAATTCAGTGGATTCAAATTATGCTAGACAGGAGAGACAGGAATATCCTAGAATACCAACAGTCTTGAAAGAACATGTATTTGATGACACTATGGCACACAAATCTTTCCAGGATCATTGCATAAACCTCAGACATGTTCTTGATATTTTTATGGGCTTGGCAGTAGTATAACATGATTCCTGGATCACCAAGTATGGTCAGAGTCACACCTATAGGAACTACAGGCAGTCTCAGGGAAAATACAATTCTGCCCCTGGTCAAGATTAGAATTCTGATGCATTTCACTGCTTCCCACTGCAAACTGGGATTAGGCAGCATGAAATCCATGCTTTAAAGGTCCCAATAGACAAAAAATCTTAATATAATGTGCCACCCTGCTCTCAGACTGTGACAAAAAGTCATTGAAAGGCTCTCAAAAGCAGGCTTGGAGTATTTCACAGGTGTCACTGTCTTAATGGATAATTTGGGGATTTATTGGCATCTTCTCTTTGCACCCTGGAGAAACCCTGGTTTCTCTGGGGTAACTTGTACCATGCATTTGTGTCTGCAGCCTGAACCTCAGTCTGCAGAGAAGGAATCAGACTGGAAAATGCCCAGGAAATACTTACCACGGTCAAAAGCCATGTCCAAGCCCCTTGTTTGAGTAGCCCTCCCTATGGCACTCTTGTGTATGCATGAGGTTACAGGCAAAACGTCAGGGGCCACATTACCCCGGTGATTCTACTCCCTATTCAGAGCCAGTTTGGATACCTCTGCATGCTGCTGCACCCAGCTGTGTCCTTAGATACTGCCTCTGCCTATACACCACCCTTCTGTCTAGGAGGCAGTCACACCAACTCTGACATCTGTCTTTTTAGTAAAGTAAAAGCTTTTGGATAAAAGTCTCAGCATGCGTGATTGCTTTGCTGTTTGTTCAAGGAAAAGGTGAGCTTCAGGGTAAAAGTGCCCTAAGTGCTTGTCTCTGCCAAGACATTCTCGTTTAAGATTAACAATATAGCAATCTGATTTTAATATTTCTATGGTGTAATAAAAGCCGCCCACCACTCCATTTCTCCTTCACAAAGCTAATATGACTCAGATAATTAACTCAAAGACAAATGATTATCAAGCTACAGGACATTCACCAGTGGAGTCATTAAACCGTTTAAACACAGAGCCACTGCTCTATTGACTGACAATCTTTATATGATTAGCTGAATTCATTTCATGATCTTTTCAGCCAGCAGCACAAAATACGACTGCAGTTTCCCAGTTTTCCTCTTCTGAATTGCTACATTAGCTGCCTCTGAAGTTTGAATCACAAGGATTTGTGAAGCTTCTGCTGTTATCTATTAAAGTGATTTATGGTTCATACTATTTCAGGTGGCATACCTGCAAGCAGAGACAGAAGAGGCACTTCTGCTCTAAAGCTGCTTTTAAGTTCTTTAAAGCATTGCTGAAAAGCAGAGGGAGAAAAAAAAAGGCTTTTCAAGTAGAGTGACTGTCAGGAAAGTTTGTTTACTACAAACCACAGCTACGATCAGAACTGCAGCATGACATTTTGGCATACCAAACCCCCAAATTTAGGGCTTTCTCCTGCCACCCCATTTCAGCACCATAAATCCCTTACAGTGCATCAAAAATTCTGCTGTCACCATGTTTCAGTGTGTTGAAATCTAGAGCAATCCCCACACACTGCCTGATGGCAGGGGTCTCCTTTCCATTTAATCCTCCAGCTCCACTTGCTATACAGACAAGGGACAGGAGGAAATGTGAGGGATTAGTGGGGGACAGGCAGGGCTAGCTGCAGGTGCCCTCTGCCAGGACTGTGCAGGCAAAGAGGGCATTGAGGAATCACCTTCCGCTGAAGGTCCTTTCCCCAGGGCTCTGGCAATTGCTTTGCTACCAAGCATTATGCAATCTGAACCCTGTAGGCAGATCAAAAAGAAAGTGGAGAAATATCATATTGATCTGATTCAGTATACTTATCAGTGATTTGAAAATATAAAGGAAATCACTTTTGCTAAGCTATGCAGATGTCGAACAGATAAACACGGATGAGGGCTCAGTGTTCACAAAAGCAGGACAAGGACACTCAGTAAATTAGTCCTATACAAAAGGTGTGCGAATACAATCAAGCACCAAACCATGCATCAAGGGGAAAAGAATGTTCCTCTATCTAGAGAAACTGCTGCTGTGGTTGCAAAGCCCAAGACTAGAAAGGGACTAGAGATAATAGTAACGAACAACAAAGCATGAGCTCCCCGTGTCATCAGGGACTCAAAGGAGATAAGGGAAAAGAAACAAGGGGTCATTCAATACCCTTCCACACACAATGGGATAAAGGGACATAAAAATCACACCTTTTTCAAAAAGCTTTTAGAGATTTTGGGTGTTTTTAACTAGTGGAGGGAATTACCATGAGGGAGAAGGACTGGATTCTTCATCTTTGATGTTTTCTTATCAAAGCTGAGGAGCTCCTCTTTCATAAGTGCAGTGCAGCAAGCCTTCATCAGTTTACGGTATTTGAAAAGCAGAGTATATTCTGCATAGCTTTGCCTCATCCCTTCTAGCAATAGTTAGCCATAATGGGTAATGGAAGAAGAAAAGGTAAAATGGTTGTCCAGCTTCCAATGTGATTTTTGCATCCTTGGTTTTGGATAGAAAGAAACTCAAAACTTTGATTGTTAATCCAGAACCAAAAGGAGTCAAGTGCCCCAGTACCTTCTAGGACACGTTGAACTGGCACAGTGAAACCAGTGGATGGGTAAAGTCTGGGTAAAGCAAACTCCTAACCTCATCCCAGCAGGACAGAGAGAAAACAGAGCATCTGAACAGAAGGGATGAGCAGAACCATGGTTGGGCAGCAGGAAGAAACTCACAGGACTACGAAGGAGATTTTCTCCTCCTATAGTTGTCAATGGAAATTCTGGCTTTGAAATCCAAAGGAACACAAGAACATTGCTTAGTTTATCTGGGAGAAAGTTGGAATTTGGAAAACATCGTGATACTATTTATGCACTGTTGGGACAGTTACCTTATGAGAACAGGAATAAGATGTAAAAAAAGAGAGATAAAGAACAGACTGTGAAACCAGGCGCCTGAATAAATGATGCCCTTCTTAACACTAAATTGGTGTTAAGGAGTCTTATTCCATTTTCAGAGATTTGGTGACACTCCTATCTATTTTGTCCCATGACCAAGGAACAGAGAGAACTGGACTCAATGAGAAAGGCAATTACACTTGTAAGTAATCACTACAAATGCATTATCATAATTAGCATATCAGTATTTGGAATTCATCACTCCTCTCTAACACTTAATCAGTTTAAATCTTCGTAAACTCTTCAACGCTTGACTGAAATGAGCAGCACCTGCAGTTACTGTAGCTCTGGGTGGATTTCAGATTAAAAATATCATGATTGCTATCTTTGGAAGTAAAAAATTGTACAGAAAAGTGGTGAAATACCACTCCCTGCAACATTAATCTGTGAATGAATGCCCTGTCATATATTGCTTTTGAGCCTGTCTCCTTTTTCCTTTTCAGGTAAACCCAGCCAAGATCACAGCACTGGTAAAATGGGATGTTGTGAGAGATGGTTTCTAACCCCTTTGAGGATGTCAGTTCTTCCTTTTCCTCTTCTAGCAATGGTTCTGACTTGATTTAAATCTTTGCATGTGGTAAGTAGGAAAAGAGTGATTTAACATTTTCACAGTGCTGCACAATGATATTACCAATTGCAATTTTAATCTGCAGTGTGGACTTCTTATGGCTCTGTAGCTGAGTCACTGTGACTGCTTGGATCTGCTTTTGTAATTTTGAGAAGGATTTATTGAAAAAAAAAAGAAAAGTGCAGGGAGGTAGGAAAGGACTAAACTGGCTCATTGGTGCTTGGCAAACACCTGAGTCTTTTTCTCTTGAATGGAGGGTTAGTGGGCATTAATCCTTCCTGAAGGCAGTGTATTCAGCTGATTCCCATGGGGAGCATGGTCCACTGTGACTACTGAGATGTTCTGCCTCAGAAAAACCTGACAACTGGCCTTGTCTAAGTGCCAGGATGCCCGCAGCCAAGCGGCAATTGGCCAGGCTTCCCCTTGAGAGAACCCTGCACCTAGACCAGCAAGGAAAAATCTGTTTCCTCCATGGCTCCAGCAACAATACTGGGGCTCCAGCATGCTGGAGATATCCTCAAAAGACAGGCTCTCTTTGAAAGGACGTGTATATCTGTCAGCATCTCATGTGTGGGAGTGCAAGCACAGGGCATAAAAGCACAAGGTAGGGTGGTAAAGGTCCTCACAAGACTTAATCTATAGTAATATCTCATTCCATTTCCATCTCAGTTTTTTAAGGTCTGAAATTGGAATTGCACAAACTAATGGCGAAGTTGTAGTATCAACAAAAATACAGAATTAAGCGTGTTTTCATTTTTTCTAATTGGAATAGGGAAGCAATACTGCGAATGCTCAGGTGGTTTTTTTAATAATCTATGTTCAACTGCATCCAGGTTTAGTTTAAATATATTGCTCCCTCTTCACCTTCAAGCTCAGACGATGGTATTTTTTGTTCAATAAGACAGATGTGAAAATAATTCATTACCTGATGTAATACTGGAGGCTGAGGAAATGCATTTATGAATGCTTTAGGGAATTTGTTTACATGCACTCATTCATTGTCTGTGTTACCCAGACTGAATGTCCTTTTTTTTCCCTAAACAAGACATTTGGAGACATTTTGAAGGTTAATTTAGCATTTCTCAAATGTCACCTAAACTCTGAATGATAAAATTGATCTATTTTCTTTTCCACCCTCCACCACAACAAACTCTTAGCAACTTATTCACTTAAAAATTCTTTGGGCCATAGTCTCTGCAAGCTGGAGACATCTAGAATCAAGCTGAACTCTTGGTTGTGCTGGAATAAATCCCATTTCCTTGTTTTCCTTTACTTTCTTCATCGTTTCCATAGAAGATAACAAGAGGGCAGACAGTTCCACCTACACCTCCATGCACTTACAGAAAAGGGTGCTGAGAAAGAAGGGATGGGCATCCTGTAACAGCCTTTAGGCTGACAGCTTCTTAGACCTTTGGGCAGCAACTTTCCATGGGGTTTGAAGCCAATGGGTTTTCTCACAGCTGTTGAAGCCAGTCTGAATCTAAGGTGTTATGTCCGTCAGGCTGGCAGAAAGAAAATTTTATTCTTCTCAGGGTTGTTTTTAGCCAGATCATTTCTGTGAACCACAAGGATGCTGGGAGGTGGTGGGGACATGCTTGTGGAGGACAGTGGGAGGTCAAACTGCAGCAGCCCTGACAGATCAAATCTGCACCAGGATCACTGAAAAGGTGCACATATCTGCATGCAAATTGCCTGCACACTGTCAAGCCTGATGAGACACCTTTAACTGACAGAAAACTGGAGGCACCAGTGGCAAACTCTTCACACTACACAAATTCCTGCCTCTCTCCCACAGAGGGTTGTCCTGCCGAGGTCTCAACCCTGCAGACACACCAAATGAACAAAGACATGGGTGCTCCAGGTAACACCTGTCTCTGGCTAACCTGCATGTTGACATTTTTATATTATTTGAAAGTAGGCACAAATATCTAGATTTGTTAGGCTGCAAGTTGAACTTGATCTGAACTCTATGGTTATGTTGTGTAAGTCGAAGATGGGTTAAAGTGAAATCTGGAGCTAACAGTCTGAACATTAATAAGGGTTAGAATAGACAAAGCTAGCAGCTTAAATATGACTTAAAAATTAATAGCTAGAGTGGAGACTCCCCAGGTCATGGTATATGAACTATAGCAGACACATTACAACATTGACTGCAGAATTGGCTGAATCTCCCCCCAAATCTGATCTAAGGGAGTATGAAGACAACAACATTGCAACCATTTGGTAACGAAGCAGTGAACCAACAAAGAGTGATAATACCTCAGACTCTAATTTGTCTGTTTTTCCATACCGTCACATGCAACATGGGGAGTTCAAATTGTGAGGGTGTAATTGCCCGAGGATTTCTTTGTTTGGGGTCCCTCTTTTGAGGCACCTGCCTTGAGCTACCAGAGACTGCGATTGATCTGTACCAAAAAAGGATCCAGTGGAGATGTGAGCCTGGTGACAAAATTTCTCTAACACTGCAAGACAAAGGCAGAGTCAGTGCCACTTCATGCTTCCCCAAAGTGAGCCTCTCACTTTGCACAGGGTGCAGCTGTGACCAGACCAGTGCTCAAGACACCAGCTGGTGGGTGTATTGCTGTGACCTAACCAGAACTTCCCACCACAACTCCTGAAGAACTAATTCACTGCTGACAAACCTCCACTGAGGATGGGGAGGTTTGGTCCAAAGACTTGTGAAACCGCCGATCGCCACAACTCAGCTATTTCTGTGCTTGCCATAATAGATCTTCAGTAGTCCAACAACAGCAGGCCACCACCATTGCAAGAAAAGAGTCAGACTTACCAGGTTACACAGTGACCTTGAGCTGACTTCTTTGTCAGTACAGAGTGGGGGGAAAGATGAAATGAAGTCGCCTTCCCAACATGTTGTCAGCATCCATCCAAAGGTGTACTCAAGAAAGCTTGCCTGAAACAGATGAGGGCAGATGGTCAAACTCCAAGTTTCAGTTATTTACACATTTATCAGAAAAATTAGATCCCCACAACTTTCCCCACAGCAAATTCCCAAACAATATTTCTTTTGCTGCTGAACGTGACTTTGTTTTATTTGGAAATACCAGCCACAATGAGCAAGCTCTGAAACACCAGAGTGAAACAATAGCAGGAGGAAGGGAAGGAAGGCATTCAAAATTACCAGAAGGAAAACTGCAATTTTCCAATCAGCTCACGAACGAGGGTTCACTGACATTCTGACAACTAGAGCTTCAATCAGCCTGCAAAGTCTGTTTAACCTAATTTGCTGATGAGATCAGGCCAAGCCTTCCTATTCGTTCTGTTCCTTGATCTAGTGCTAACCACACATATTGCTGTAGCTTGTGCCATCCACCCCTGCACCCTTGGGACTCTCCAAGAACAAGTGTGTGTATGATGCCTGCTACCCTTTGGTGACCGCACAGAAAAATCCTTTCTTTTAGAAGTCGGCACTAGTCCAAGACCAAATATATTACCAAAAGTGCAATAGTGATAAAACAGCCTTACCAGGGTGCAACTTCAGAGAGAAGGAGGCTGATATTGTCTCTGTAGCTATAATTACATAAGAGGCATGTAAAGCAGCAACGTAATTACTCAGCCCACACTGTAACTGTGCCTTGGAATTGCACAAAATTGATAGAGAGAAAACAACAAGTAAAGGGTCACAGCAACACATGCCGTTTCCAGGTGAGGTACAGTCAGTTACTATGTAAAAGACTAACAAGACAGGCCAAGAAAGACAGAATTTGCAATGGGGAGGTCAGATTTGGATCTGTGCCACAACCACTCAGCCATTCCCCTCCCTGATGGGAAACTGAGTTTGAGTTTGACAGCTCAAAAGTCCCACAACCCTTGTTTAACAAGTACAAATGATGGCAACGTGGTTTATCCCCTGCTCACCTCGTCTGCCAGGCAAGGAGGGAGAGGAGGAAGGATCATGAGAACATTTCCAAGAGGACAACATTGCTCCTCACTGGCTGCATTTTTCTAAGCGATCCAGACACTGCCCTTCCATACATTGGATCAATGTAGCACCGGCAGAGCTGTAATTCAGAGGGGTGCTTAAAAATGCAACCTTATCCCACCAATTACTCTTTCTACAAAAGGTCATGCTACCATCTCTCCAACCCCATCCTCCTGCATTCCCTGAGACTTTTGCCTCAGGAGGAAAAGGTTTAAGAGCAGGGGCACTCCTTTGACATGGTGGCATGAAATTAACTGAGTTGTCTGTAACACCACTGACACCAAAATCATGCTTAGGTGTGTATTTGAATGGAGACAGGCTGAGCACCAAAAGGCATGTTCAGTCCATCAGTTCCAGGTACCAGACACTGAGCTGTCTGCACTGGAGGAGCACCTGCTTTTCCTGCACCCTTCCAGCCCCCCATCCACAGCACACTCTATGCCCATGGCAAAATATCTCCCAGAAAGTGAGGAAACCCCTAATCTGAGACCAGAAGCACAAACCCAAGAGCAGGGACACTTCAGGCAGCTCACTAAGAGGCTCCATGCAGGGCTGAAGGAAAATGGTGCCAACCACACATCTACAGAAAATCCTATCAGCCTCCTCTGCCAGCTACAGCAGCTATTTTTGCTTTGCCATGTAGACTGCAATTGCACAGAATGCTCAGAATTTCCCCCTCAGCTTTCTTTGGGACAGGAATGGACTTTCCTAGAGGTTTGTTGAGCTCACACAGTCACTGGTTTTAATGCAAAGCATCCAGAAAGAGCCACTGTCCAGACTGATGCACCTTAATCCATAGAACAATCCACAGTTCCACCATAGCTCAGCTTCTTCAGCTGCAAATGAGTCCAGAGAAACACGAGCAGAAGCATGGCTGTTAGAAGCAGATTTCTTTACTGAACTTTAAAGATTAGATACCTTTCTGAAGCAATTTTTGACCTTCTAAAAATGTCATTTTTATTCATTCGAGCAATTTGCAACATGAAAGTTTAAATATTATTCAGGGGAATCCTTTGTCCTTTTCAAAATGCCATTATATTCATCAAGACACGCATATTTGTTATTTATATGCCTCTTTTTAATTCTATTTTACTGTAGTACTGAAAGTAAAGTTCATGACCTGTAACTACACTTTGAATTCCTCTTTACTTGCATTGCCTGAAGAATTTACACCATATTGAGCTTGCTGCAGGGCTCTGAGGCTGTTTCTTTACCTTCTTTGAAATATGCTTGTCTGGAGGTAGGAGCCAGGGCTGTGCTTCCCAGCCCCCTCGCCATTCAGACAGGAGCCCCACGCTCCTGCAATGTTGCCAGCTGTTCTCTGGGCTGCAGGAGGTGAGGGCCCCTTGGCGATGCCTGGGCATCTCTCTGCTCTCCCTTGCACTGCCAGAGCAATAATTCAGATCTCTGCTCTCCCTCACCCTGAGAGAGCAGTGTTAGGGATGCAAATGCCGCTGTACAGATGCACACGAGATGGTTTTTCATCTGACCGGGCAGGAAACCAAGGCCGCTGCAACTCAGAGGCGTATCTGCCTAAACATTCAGGGCCAGCGCTGCTGCAGCTACTTTGCCTTTGTCATTTGGGCTATTGAGATGAAAGCTTTGCGCCTCTGCTTTTATGCCAGCTACAATCTTTAAATCCCTGCCTGCAGAGTCGATACGCTCCCCATTCTTATTTGTACACAGGCAGCAACACCACATCAAGGAGCATCAGTGCTGCAGGTCTCAGGCTCACTCCTTGTCCCCAGCTGTAAGCCAGCACTTGAAAAAAGAGAGCATTTAAATTAGCCTAAATCCGAAGGAAAACAACTATTTCCAGAATGGCAAAATTCCATTATTTTTGCATTTCCATTTAAAGTGGGAATTCTTTTCTGGGTTGTGTATTAGCATCTCATCTAGTTATACAGCTTACAAAGGATAAAATATTGACATAGGAACTTTTACACTGAAATGAGCTATGTTTCTGCAGTTACCTGAGCAAAAACATATGGAGAATATGGAAAGGCAAGAAAAGCAGTTTTCTAGAGCTCTGACATACTGAATTTATACAGATAACAGCATATGAAACACTGAACTGAAAGCAAACCCCAGCCACTTTGGACCTTAGATTGAAGTTGATGACAAGCATTCACTCAATTCAGTGTTTCCAAATTCCTTGTTGCTGCTGAGCTTCATTCCAAATCAATTAGCAGATGCTACGCTGTGCTGCCAGGTAACAAACTGAACTCAGTTAGCACATAAACGCTCTTTCAACCAGACAACCGTAATTCAGGTCTTCTAGGTGCCAGGTATCCTGGATGTGCAAGTTTCCAGAAACTCCTTCAGGCCTCTGCATAATAGGAGGGCACTGGATCTGTCCCACTCCATATGGGCTGCTACTGGGTACTGAGTCATGTTTAACACATCAGTCATTATTTTTTCAGCACTTCAGTGTCTGGGGCAACAACTGCTAAAATCTTACAGCTCTGTGCTAGGGAGGTTTAGATTGGATACTAGGAAAAATTTCTCCACCAGAAGGGTTGTCAAGCACTGGAACAGGCTGCCCAGGTGGTTGAGTCACCATCCCAGAGATATTTAAAAAAGGTGTAGATGTGGTGCTTAAGGACATGCTTTAGACTAGGTGGGCTTGGCAGTACTAGATTAGTGGTTGGACTCAATGATATTAAGGTTCTTTTACAACCTAAAAATGATTCTATGATTCTAAAACACTTTTGCCCCAGGACAGACACAGCTGACCAGTGCCAGGGTGGGCAGTCTGGACAGGTACCCAGTACCTGTCCTTGCACGTGATACAGGTGGCACCTACCTGCAGCACTACAAAGCCTGCTTGCTTTGTTCAACGCCACCATATACCAGAACCAAAAGATTTATTCCCATACTTTCTAGCCATTATCTCCTGACCTCTCTCAAAATCTATGGCTATTTGAGCTGAAGACCAGAAATTTGCTCCTCTCATATTCGGCACAGTTCAATCCCTTTACATTTTGTCCTGGATTTTCATACCTATGTCAGTGTCAGCTTTTGGCAACACATGAGATGGCATAATGTTGTTCTCCCCCTTTTTAGCCATTTCTGTGGTCTGAGGCTTTCCTTTACATATCACACAGTTGTTTTCCTCTCTATATCTGAGGAAGAGTAGGGGGGATGCTAAATAAAAATAACAAAACCTTTACCTTAGATGGGGTATCTCAGACACAGATACAGCTCCACCCTGCAATTAAAGCTCATGCCCTCCACCTGTGCACTCACACTCAGGCTGGTGACTGCTCAGGTGATGACCTGCTATGTACCTTATTTATCATGCACCTCTCTGTCCTCTCTTAATCAAAACAATCTGAATATAAGCTCGAACAATTGTCATGAAACATCCAACAATTTATAAGTTATGGGAAGAAACTATCTGCAGCTTCAACATGGAGTTTCTCTCCTTGCAACAGGAGAGCTCTCAAGCCCAGCTGCTGAGGTATTCAGCTGTGATCTGTTCTCTACCCAGGACACATTCACAACCTCACAATGCTTATCTTCACAGATGCTCAACTTCGACATTAAAACCAGTCCCGACTTTTCACAATTTTAGGCTTTAGGATGTGACTTTGTAACATACAGCAAGTTTCATAGAGAGCTTGCTAAAGGTTTTCCAGCGTGCATGTTTCCTTCACCTTCATCTCTCAGCTGCTGGCTGTACATGTCTATACATAATTTCCACAAGCACTTTAAATTAGTTTTAATTCCAGCAACACTAAGTATTACCTTGACCTGTTCCTATATCCTGTTCCCCATAAAGCTGCAGGAATGCCTCAGCTAACCAAAGGAGAGGGTGGCGGAGGCAGAAAGCCAGCAGACCATGCTTTCTGGCAGCAACAGCAGCTTGTGGAGCTGCTGACATTGGCTCTGTACTCAGAAAGCAGGCAGCTTTTTGAACTGTCAAAGCTTTCCAAAACAATTGTCTGATAAAACGTACTCTGAGGACAAAGCACTGTGAGGGTACCATGGATGAAAACTCTGATCCAGCATTGTGCCTAACAGTGATTCACTATTCGGATACCCTCAGACCACACAGCACACGTGTGTGCCTAGACACTGGAAAACCCACAAACGTGTCAAAGTTAATCCCTCCAAAACTAGCACAAGCCAAAATTAAGGTTGTGTGTGACAGTTAATTTATTCATTCTTTCTACATGTGGACATAACACCTTACAGAACAGAATTACTACCACAAAGTATATTTGATTTATATAGCACATGAAATAGGCCGCCGTGATTAATTCTATTTTGTTAGTTTACCTTATCCCAAATATTCAGTTCATGGCCACACTCCTTCTTTACTCCATGCTTTTCAGATGCGCTGCCTTAGGTTTCTATTTCATACCCATTGTCACACCATAAGTTTGCATTAGACACATCAATGAAATTATGTCCCCAACACCCTTGTGAGGAGGCCCATCCTTCCATCCCTATGGACACAGAAGAGGAGTCTTGCATCACCTGATCTAAACTGATACTTTCCAGTCAAATTTCCTAGTGGCTTCATGGACAGCTGCAAGTGCACAACGCTTTACAGCAAATTCCACTTGCATCAGTGAAGGGGCCTGAACTGGGAAAGCCTTGTTCACCCTTTAGTTTGGCTGACTTAGTTAAACTATCAGCAGATAATAAAGGGGATAAGATATGACTCAACCACATCTTAGGAAATAACTCACTGTGTTAGAGAAGCACACATTGCTGTCTCCTCACAAGCTGTGGGATTCTGCAGGTCAAATGCAGACACAAACACATACTCCACATCCTTGCTGTCCCCAACCCAGTCCCCTTGAACCTGTGCACCTCACAAGATCCACAGAAATGCCTCAGCTCCGCTGCTTGCCTTCCAAGCCTGCACTGATGCTTATGCCTGCAAGCCTACAGGACCCTGGGATGGACCTACCTGCAGCCCCCTGTGGCTTTTTGTTGCACCCTTGGAAGCAGGATTGTATTCCCTGCAGGCCAGAGAGTGATTTGCTAAAGTATCCACAGCTCTTCAAATAACATTCAGACAGCTTCCTTTTCTTGGTCTCCCCTGCAGCAGGTGCTGGTCCCACCTGTGCTGACTCAGGAAGGGCTGGGAGTGCTCTGCAGCTGGAGCTACCACCTCCGAGCCTCTGAGCTGTGGGAGTGCCACGAACGGAGCAGGGAGGTGCATGCTCTCCTTAAGCACAACCTGCAGATAAAAGGCAAGAGAGGGACTTTTTCTGTCTGGAGTATGAGGATGGAAATAATATCTCAAAATCAGGCTCATGCAACCAATATGCCTTATGGATATCTTGTAGGCATCTTGATCCTTCCAACGAAAGGTCTCTCTGCCTCTTATGCATAGAACTATGGGAAAAAGCTCTGAAAGACAAGTACTTTCCAAAGAAAAAAACCTAATTAATAGCCCTATGAACAGTAAAGCTTGCTCTCCCTAGCTTCCCCTCCTTTACCATAATAACCCCTTTTCCTATGTCCTCACTACACCTGCACAGAGACAACAGTGTTGTGCTTGGAGCAGAGGTACTCAGGCAGCTGGGCTCTGCTCTGCTTTTGCAGTATGGGAGGTAATGTTGATCTCTCTTGCCTTCCTCCTCTGTACCAGTTTCACCAAAACCTGTAAGAAACTGTCTATTAGAGCTCTACCTCTCCATTAAATTTCATTTGGGAGCTCAAAAGCTTTTTGGTGAGGCCTGACAGAGCAGGGCCCTACTGAAGGTCCAGCATCCCAGGCTCCTATCAGTCTAGTTTGACCCAGCCACTGAAAAAAGCTGGTTGACTGTCCGTGTATCCTCCAAAATGCCTTTTCTCCTTGGTTGTTTGAAGGTATTTGTAGCTGTGTGATGAATGAGACTACAAACTCATCTGATGCAGAAAAATAAAATTATTTTCCCAGATGAGTTTCATCTGGACCAGTTCCTGGTCTGGTTTATGGGCACTGGCTGCATGAAATTTCATGCTGGCATGCGAGCTGGCTGGCGGGCAATGAATTCATCAGTAGCACTCGTGTTTATGCTGTCACGTATGTGGAAATACAGCTTTAGCCAGACTAAATTTTTCCACCATTTTAATATCACTTAGAAAGGCTTTAGAAGAAGATTGTATTTAACATTCTCATACCTGTATTTTGCATTAGCCATTCTCTTGAAGTTAAATCAGCTTTTCATTTCTTCAAATGTTCATCCTTCATTTTATTTTTAATTCAATTTTTTATACAATCAATGAAAAAGAATAATTTATTGATGTTTTTCTCTAATTGAATGTTATTGCTGTGTCTCCCCTCAGCCTTTCAATCTTTCTCGGTCACAGAATAGTTCTGGGAGGTGGTATTACAGCTCGTACAAATTGTGGGTTTAGACTTCAGTAATCCTGAGGAAGCAGAAAATCTCTACCTCAGGGAAGGTTTAGTTTATCCTCCTCTAAATCCTTCCAAAATCAAACACACATGCTGGTAAACGGATAGTGAAGTTTCATCCAGTGATGAGACTGAATCCAACAACTCATGAAGCAAAGCCTGAGTAAATGGGTTCCTGGATGCTGGAGATGTAGACTAAAACCAAGGGCAAGCTCCCTAAAGTTGCTGGAGTAGCACTTGGATGGCATCTCACCTGGCAGTGATCCCTGCTGCAGATGATACCTGACTGAACTGTGGCACACCAGCTGTGCAGGTCAGCATGCTCCGTGGTGACAGCCCAGGGCACACAATGTGACCTTCCCAGCTCGGAGTGTCTCCTGCACGGACCTTGCTGGGCACTTGCTGCTACCCATCTTGTTCTCACAGCTGTCATTTGGGCAGTCACAACGGAGTCAGTGAAATTCAGGGTCTGCTTCCAAAGGTACAAGTAACATCCAGAAAGATTCCCTGCAATGGACTTCTGACCTCTGACTGTGCAGAAACAATAGATACAGAGAACTCTATAAGCTGAGCCAGTAAGAGGTTTTGGCTCCTTCGCTTTTTACCTTGAAATTGTCTCTCTGCTCACATACTCTCTGCTGTCAGCTCAGACAGCAACAGAGAAGGGCGGCTCACAGTCACGTAGTCACCTTACATAAGAAGGTACCAAGAGCTATCAGGAGACCAGAAACTGATGATGTGTGTCTATACTGCTCACCCTCAATTCTATTTCCAAATTGTGTGTTTCTTTCATCCTTGGTTCTTAACAAGTGTAATCTGACCCACCAAAAGCGATCAGTGTGATCTGTAACATTGTCAGAGAATATCTTCTGACATTTTGGCCACTTTATCAGAGGAAATTGCTCTGATTTATGAAATGTACAGTAAAATTTTCATGTATATTTTCTGTAATTTCCTGTCACAAATTTGCAGAAGAAAGTTCCATAAAGAACTGTAGGCATTTACAGAGTGGCAGCAACATCAAAAGGTTCATCACTGTTATTTATATGTGGAATTTAAATAGGGGAGCACAGAACAGGTATCTTTCCATCATAGTTGCCTGCTCTGCACAGACAGCTTTTAAATCCCTTTAGTCACAGAGTGGAGTATTACTTTTAACACAAAGGCATTGGATGAAGCACAGTGGTAATAAGGGGATGAAAAAAAGTGGGGGAGGAAGGGGGAAGCACAGTGTGAGGCAACAGGGAAGAAAAATCCTGTGCCTCACCTCACTGATAGCAAAGGTGACAGCAACCACGCGCTGTCTGAGAGGGTCTACATGATATGAAACAATTCAGAAAACACACCTGTACAAAGATAAACCAAGCAGTTAAGCTGGTAAACAATAGTGCTATGAAGTGACATCGCCAACCACAGACCACTCCAGTTTTGTGGTTTTAAACACACCAGACATGTCCTCTTGTGTTTCAAAAACTCTGAGAGCAGGAGCAGGCGTTGCATAGGTCACATGTTCATTAAGTGCAACTCTTCACAAAAGCTTTCCAACTGAACTGCTTAGCACAGCAGAGCAACATCCTCCTGTTACTTCTTCAGTGACTTGCCTAAATGTGCTTTAACATCAGTCTCAGAAAGAAAACAAAA
The DNA here is from genome assembly GCA_013397055.1 of Pachycephala philippinensis. Classification (NCBI taxonomy): domain Eukaryota; kingdom Metazoa; phylum Chordata; class Aves; order Passeriformes; genus Pachycephala; species Pachycephala philippinensis. The sequence continues at coordinate 1,578,056 of VWZT01001059.1, forward strand.
AAAGGAGCCTCAGAGTGGAAGGATTGTGCAATTCTTCATGTGGCAACAAAAAACAATTAACAAACTCTAGTCCTACATCCAAAGCAAAAGCACAAGCACAGCTTGAAGCAGTGCTCATTGGGGACCAGGGGATCTTTTCAAAATAAAAAATTATTTCTTTCTTGAAACGCTTTCAAGATTTACTGTTACTACTATTATTGCTACTATTTATAACCAGTATTACACACATAGCCTGGAGTAAGCTACTTGTAGGACATCAGTTTCTCTCCCTTCATCTTGGGGTGAAAGTTTCAGCTTAAGTAGCCAGTTCTGAGTGACGGACTTGACCAATACTTTTTTTCTGGAAGCTGGACCAGGACGGCATACTCTAAAATGAAGGCACACAAAATAACGCACGACTTTGGAAAAGCCATTCCTTCACCTGTTCTGTACTAAAGTTTGTTCATTATGTTCCCAGTGATTAAGAATCCCAGCATTTTGTCCAGAGTGCCTCCTCTGCACATCCACTCGTGCATTAGTCAGACCAGGTTATATTCAACAGACTGCACCATGACACAGCACATAATATTTGTCCAAAGTACTCTTAAGATGAAATCAAAGTCCTTGGGAAACTTGGCCAAACCACCAGCCACTATGACCTAAAAAAGGTGTCATGCAAATTCCCAGCAGCTTGAAGAAATTCTTCAGTAATGCCCACGTCTGGATTTGCTGCTTAGGGTAGTAGCAATGTAGTCCTCCCTAAGAACAAATCCAGCTCCTACTAAATCAGTGCTTCAAGACCACACAAAAGACCACACGCTCTGAGCATTGGTGAAGCCAAGCATTTTGACAAGACTTACTAAAACCAAGTCACATTTGGAAGATACAAACACCTCAGTTTTAGCTATACAATTTTTCTCAAGTCTATTCTATTCAGTTTTATCCCATTTCCCAGCATCCAAGTGAAACAGAATAAAATTAAACAGAACATAGGAAAAAGAAAAGAAAAAAAAACCAGAAAGAGACATTCCAAATAAAGTCTGAGTTTATTGAAACCATGTTTCCTTTCGACAGTCCGGATGCCCCTCGACATTGCAAATATTTATGCTTTTCAATTTATTTCAATTGGAACATTATTGCTTCACTACTTCCTTGTAAGGACAGCCTTACAAAAGAAGCCACCAGTGCTGACAGGTTTCTTTCTAAATTCAAATATGAATTCAGTTGCACATCGAGGGTTCAAAGGAAGGCAATAAGACAATACATGTCACAAGCTCCTAATTCAACAGCTTTTTTACAGTATCTTTTTGTTTCAGGCAAAACGTAATGGATGAAACAAACCTGCAGTTCTTCAAGTAAATAGCCAAGACCTCATTAGTTTAAAAATTAGTTACAGATTCTGTAAGCACCACTTGCTAAGTAACATTTCATTGGGTTTAAGCATTGAAGGTAGTAAACGTTAACATTAAAGTTCTGAATAAAGAAGTTGTGGAACACAACTTCTTCTGATCATCTTGTTACCATTTATTCCTTCTCAAAATAATTATTCCTTTAATTTTTTAAGGCCAGGCTGGGTGGAGCTTTGAGCAACCTGGAATAGTGGGAGGTATCTCTCCTCATGGTAGGGCGTTGGAACTTGGATGATCTTTAAGGACCCTTTCAACCCAAAACACTCTATGATTAAATTATGTAATAACACAAAAATAGCCAAAGCATATGAAATCAAAGATTCTGTATGCAGCAGCCAGTAGCATGATAACTGCAGCTAAATCCAGCAAGGACCTAGAACAAAGAAAACTAAGGTTAAGGAAAACATCTACACCTAGCGCTTTTATACAACTCGTGTTTCTAGTCGAATAGCCTTTGAAATACTTGGGGAATGTAAAAATTTCTACTCAATGCATTTAGTAAGCTTGATTCTAACTTTAGCTTTTTCAAAAATTTTTTAATAAGCAGTGGAAGATAAACTTCTCCAACTATAGATGCATTACATTTTAACATTCCAAATAAAAGCAAAGCAAGACAGGAATTCAAACACCATCATAAAGCTAATTTAGGAAAAAAATAGGAGGCATCCTACTCCGGGCTATTTTCAGGCTTTGCTACCTTGCTTTAGCCAAGAAAAAAACCGAAGCAGGACTTTCAGAAATAGTTAAACTATAAAAGCCAATACTTCAGAAGAGGCTAGGATTTTTTTGCAGAGCTCGGGCAGAGATACCTACAGCAAAACACTAACTGCCAGCAAATAATGTTTGCTAACAGCAACCCGAGACACTCTAGGGACTTGTAGTCAGAGATGAGCAACTGGTTGCTCAGTAACATGAAGGTGATACTGTTCGGGCGCTCGAACGCAGGAATTATTAGTAATGGAAGTAAGAATTTGGTGCACTGGCTTTGAAAATAAGCTTGGTCAGGCCTAAAGAATGAACCAGAGTGATTTGTTTCCTTTCAGGTGAACACCTGAAGGAGAGAGGTTTTCCTGTTTCAGGCTCAGTATCACCTTTGAATGCGATCCAGTCAGTGTTTTCATATTCTTCAGGCTAAAAAGTGGATCTCATCCTTGCTACCAAACTGGAAAAACAAACACTGCTTGCACTCAAGACTCAATTTAAACATTGATAACCTTGACAGGGTGGAAGACTGGCCACAGGGATCCCCCCTGAATCCTCAGCCAGATATGAAACCAGTATTATTCATTCACTCTATGTTTTCTATCCATATCTCATGATCTATTGGCAATAAGTGTTCTATACATGCTGTAACAGGAAGTAATAAAGTGATTGAACTACTACATGATGAACCCACTCAAGCAACTGATGATTTCAGACATTATATATACCTCAATAATGGAGAATTACAGCATGAGATCAGAGACAAGCCAGTTTGCTGAGGAGATTCTGCCTAACCCTGTAAATCCTTCCATTACTCTGTTCTGACCTAAAAGGTCAGCTTAAAGCTCCGCTACAAAGAGTTTATCACAATGCTTGACTTTGATTTTATACTGAAATAAAAGTGCTTATATTGTACAGCTACAGCTGAAAATTTATTGTAGCACTGAGAGGTTTCACCACCCAAGCAAATTCTGCACCGCTGACCAGCTCTCGTATTTAGAACTTCTGCATGCCATGCAGAAAAACAGTGCTGATTTCTGACAGCCCTGTGTTTACACTCTTACATATCTGCTTCTCCTAAAGGAGTTTTCTTCACTTGGAGCAAGTCTTGCGTTGAGGAACTCCATGTCTTAATCATAAAAATCCAAGAGATTGATTCAATTTCACTGTTTCAACTGAACAGCAATAAAAAAGGGCAAAAGAGCATTTTTTTAAAATGGTATATGAATAGAATGAAGTGGAGGGCAGTACTGTGCTTCATTTGGACTCCATACTAAATATTAAGCTTGCACAATTATCAGAAGTTTGATACCAAATTGTAATTGTGCCCATTGTACTGAAGAAACTTAATGCAAAGCAAGCAATATTTCAGATTCCAAAAGACAAATCTGTATGATTGTCACAGTTTAACCCAAGCCAGCAGCCAAGCCCCACACAGGCACTTGCTCACTCTTCCACCAGCAGGATCAGGGAGAGCAAAAGCCAGAAAATTTGTGGGTTGAGATGTAGGCAGTTTAAGAGAGAAAGCGAAAGCTGCACACACAAGCAAAAAACGAGGAATTGATTCAGTGCTTCCCATGGGCAGGCGGGCGTTCAGCCATCTCCAGGAGAGCAGGGTCCCATCACACACAGCAGTGACTTGGGAATACAAACACCATCATTCCAAATATCCCTCCCTTCTTCCTTCTTCTCCCCACTTTGTTATACACTGAGCCAGGTGGTCTGGAATGTCCCTTTGGTCAGTTGGGATTGCCTGCCCTGGGTGTGTCTCCTCCCCACCTCCCACACACCCCCAGCATCCAGGCCAGTGTGGCAGCACACCTTGGCTCTGCCAAAACACAGACCCCAGCCAAAATCAGCACAATGATCCAGTATTACTAAAATGTAATGGAAACTGTCTTCAAGTATGGAAGTATTCTAGTCTAGTCTTGTGAAATTACCTCAAGGCCTGTATGTATTTAAAGCCGAACTTATTTGTGTTACGTATTTACTGATTAGGATCGTGCAAAGGGAAAAGAGAGCGAAGAAGCCTCCAACTTGAGTTTTCTGCTTGAGGTTGCAGTTAATAGTGTTAACATGGTGCTCCTATGTGTTCAATGTTGTGTTATTTGAACAAAAATTCTTTCCTTTGAAACTGACAGCAAATTAGTAAGATGACAAGACATTCATCACATAAGACACCTGATTCAAGAATTCATGTACTTCTTCCTCACCATCATATATTGCATTTTTTACTTCATATTTTTTCATTACTAAATTTTATCACACTAATATCAAACAGATGACAGTAATTATTTGGGTTTCAGAGCTGTTCAAAAAGAGGGACAGCATAAAATCCCTGGAGCTGAAACTTTACGGTGTCTGGCCATGTACTGAGTAACAGTCACCTCCTCTTCAAATGATGAACATTTTTACTAAAGCACATCTTTGAACCTTAATTTTCAAATGTTTCTTCATTCCAGCAGTCTTTTCACATATTCCTGCACTGATATTTTGAATAAAAAGGAAGCCAGAAAGAGGTGTGCAAGTCTGGTTTAATCATCTGCAGCCCTTCTGTGCATTTTTTAGTTGAAAGTTCAGCTTCAGTCGTATCTGCTGTGGTAACTGTATTAAACTTCAATTTAACAGACATAAGAGAAGTGTTAACACCTACCAGAAACACGAGAACAATTTCCATCTTTCTCTTTTTTATTTAACCACATAAGTACATGTCAACAGTTGGCATAAACTTCATAAAAATACAGTACCTTTTTGTGCCGAAACACTAGTCACAATGTTTATATAAAGATTTTTTTTCCTGCTTCCTTGAATTCAATTAACATTTTAAAAAGTGACTTCCCAAAAGCCCTTTTTTTTTTGAGTTTCCTTATAGAAATTTTTCCAAAATCTATTCTGTAAAAGTTAAAAAGCTAATGCATTTTCAGCCATTCTCCCTCACCCTCTCAATAAAACAGATCTTAAAAAAATAAGACGTTTTAGAATACTGATCAGCTGTTACACTACTACTTTATCACATGTTCCCATTTAATTGACACTGTTACAGGCGTGATGGGTGGTGTCCCTGTAACATCCAGTACCACCAGATGCTATTAGGGCTAAAAAGACCAGTCATACCAGTAGACTGATGTGAACAAAAAAAACTGAGCTGAAACAAATCCAAACCATGAATGATACACGACAGAACATCAGACCTTAGAAGCCTTATGCTGTGGAATCACAATTACTGTGATAGCTCCCAATGGCAATAAACATACAAAAATCCTACCAAGTCAGTTAAAACGACTAAAGGGTGTCCTCACACTGGGTATCTCAGAAAGTGAGTTCTCTGTTATCTAGTTATAACACTGGTGTGACATCAAGATGACAGAAGAACAGCAAAACCAGTCTAATAATGCTGGAGCAATTATACCCACACAACTGACTATACCCATATCACAACTGGGATAAATTTCACTTTTCTTTAATGCTGCTGATGAAGTCCAGGCAGGATCTAATACATGGGGAAAGGAAAAAGGGCATTAAATTTTGAAAGTAATTTCTTATCAAGTTAGGCGCTGAAGGTCTAGTTAAGGCAGTGAAGGATTTATTTTAGTATCTTTCTAAGGCTATGACAGATTTTTCCTGAATAAAGCATTTTCCCTTAAAAATTTCATGTATATTATGCCAGCTTATTCTGAATGCATAAGAATGCTAAAAACCCTTGGACACTGAGAAGCTAAACTATTGCTTACTGCAAATATTACCCTTATTAGTCTTCTTTTTTAATATCAATAGGATTCCAATAACATGCACCAAAAAAACGAAGTTTCAAGTCCACCTACGAACTTTTCCATAGCTACTTTTAGCTCTTTTTGGATCAGTGTTAAATAAAATGTGCAAACATATAATCATTTGCATAGCAAATCTCAAGGGACTGACCCTGAACTAGAAATCCAAACTGTTAGGTTTAAGATATTTCTATAATCAGAATTGACTTGAAATGGTAAAAAATAAAATACACATTTTTCCATTTTAAGTCTAGTAAAAAAGGTATTTCTGATTTAGAATTCTTACAGTTACTAGTTTAAAGGTTTGAAAGACTGATGCTTCATTGCATTGAAATGTTATTCCTTTGGAATCTTCAAGACTCTGTAATTGCTGTTTTCAAATACTGTGATGAAATATGGCCTGGAATCCTTGCTCATAAGGGTACATAAAGGAACTTTTCCTCTATTAGCAGGATCTTCAACATCCCAAATTTCAGGCATACTGCAGCCAGGCCTAAAAAAGAGGAATACGAAAAGAGAAACGAAGAAATGCCATAAAAAAACCATCAAGCTTGCTTCATAGTGCCCCATGAATACTTGACTGTGCCATCTGTATTTTTTTAAGTTTGTCTTTATACTAGAAAAATTATCAGATTACAAAATCAATAAATATAGTAGTAATTTAAAAATAGTATTGAGAATGTGTAAAATGCATCTGGCTTTTGTGGTTATGTAATTAATAAAGAGTTAATTTGGAGGAGGAAGCACATAAAACAACTCAAATTATGCAATACATTATACATTACCAGGGACCATTAAATCTTCTTATAAAATGGAGGGTGGTATACACATTCCTAACATTTCAAAAGAAAATTCAGGAAATAAAACACCCTAAAAAAGTAGTAACTCCTTGCTTTTTATAAAATATCATAGCCAACATAAATTCCCTCTACTGCTATCCTTCAAAGTTAGACTTACTGCAAATTTTCTAATTTTAACAAAGATAATAGCAAAGAAATTGAACAGATGCATTTAATTTTATTCTAAATGAAAAGAAAATAAAATCAAAAATCCAAACTAATTGTGTTCTGGATGCCAGAAAGAGAAATCAAGGGGAGTGGAGGGAGAAGAGAAAGCATAGCTCTTTTTGAAGAACAGCTTAAATGTGACAAAATTTTTAGTGACTATTAGTGGTCATAACATTTTGGTGCTTTTACTCTGCACCTTTTATTTATACTAGGCTTTCATTATACACTCACATCTGTTCTTGTCATCAGAGAATAAAGACTTCTTTCCTTTGTAAATCTCCTCAGTGTTTTACAGTGAAGTTTAAAGATACATACAACCCAGCTGTCCAGGTGCACACCACGAACACAGGGCTGCTAATGAGGGTAAAGTCAATTACACCAATTACTATCTAGAGATTCTGGACAAAAATGTATGTTGGACACTTTTAATAAATAAACCACAAATCAACACTTCAAAACTACCACTTGGTATGAATCTTAGACTACATATTTGAGGCGTGTATCATTCTTGTGAGAAAGAGGGAGACTACTCACTTTTTTCTGCTTACACACAATGACTCTTCAAGAATGTAGTAATTCACTCCTAGTTTTAGCAAATCTTTTTTTACTTGGTTTGCAGGTTTTCGACTGTACATGGAATACACTACTTTCGTTCTGGCCCTTCAAAAAGAAAAATCTAAGTTAGCTGCAATACAGCATGAAAATGTTAAGCTTTAACCTTAGACTGGAGAGGAAGGCTTTTTTATTTCACATGGTAACTATACTAAAGCAAAGTTTACATTGATAGTGCCATTTGCTTAAGCGTGATTATGTCTTCACAAATATAATGATTCCAAGGACAAGGTATATAGCCGTTGGGATTTTCTGTAGCAGGAGACAACTTTGTAACAAGACCCACGGTTACTGTGATCCGAAAGCATAAAGATGACAAAGCAGTGCATTCACCATGTAATACTCAAGACTAGAAATCACCTTGCCTGGACTGGAGGTGACCAGAAGGAATCAGTCATCTGTTGAGACTCTCCACAAAAGAACACCCTCACTGTGTGTCACTATGGTCACACTGCCCTTGCTGGGACATTCTGAAATGCAGAGCACAAGACCTGGAGTCCGCCTACGACTCCTGTCAAGCAAAATCAACCCTTGGACACCATGATTCTGTCTTGGAACCAGATGACCTTTAGGGTCCCTCCAACCCAGACCAGTCCATATCACATCCAGTAATGTCCTCCTCTGAATGTGCGAAGCATGGCGCTGTTAACTCCCGTTCATTTTCTAATATTTAATACAGGTATTGCCTGTACCTTATTTTCCCCAAACATGCCCTGTCCCGTGTTTTTGTAACTAGGATAGAATATTTCAGCTCAAAGGGACCTACACTGATCATCCAAGTCCCTTTGTCTGACCAATTTAGGGCTGACCAAAAGTTAAAGCCAGTTAATGCCAGGCAGAGAACTAAGGACATAAAGCATATAAAATGAATCCCTGCCCTTTCTCTTTTACCCCTATCTTGCTGTTTTCTTGTTGCATTGGAGTTTTTACAAGCAGTTTCACCAAATTAACAAAAAAATGATGCTGCAATATTAAATTCAGTGAAAGAAATTCATGACCTTTTCAGATAAATCAATTTCAATTTAGGCAAATGACCTGATTTTGAAAATAACAAGAGTACAAACCTTAGTAACTCCATTACAAAATTTCAGCTTCAATAATTAACCGATTATCACAAAAAATGACAGCCAATCACAGAAAGCTAATAAAAATAAATAAACTGGCTATCTTGGGGAAAAAAAATCATATCTGTCTACAATGTCAGGAGTAACTAGAATGAAGAAAGGATATAATTGGAGAGATTAAATCCAATTCCTTAATTTAATTCTGATTATTTTGTATGCAAGTTTGAAACCATATCTGTCCCTAGAATATATCCTTTCTGATGAACACAAATCCTCAAGAAATAATGCATGAGTTTTCAGTCTGACTGAAATAATGAATCCAGTTCTATGAGGTTTTAACAAATTTTACAACATAACATGACGCCATTCCTACTGTGTATTACAAATATGAGAATCAATAGCAGATACCAATAAAACATCAACTGCAAAATTTACCTTAGTCCTGCATCTTCATAGTGAGGATGATTTACAATAGGACGAAGTGTAGACAATTTAACACTTGCCATTGTAGGCATTGCTCCTGCAAAAACTGCATCTGAAATACACAATCGAAGGCATTTTTGAAATGAGGAATTGAACAGTTAGAGAAGCAATTCAAGCACCTGACCAGTAATCCTATAGAAAAACCATGAACAGGGTAGGGTACTCCTTTTCTAAAAGGCTGTATGTGGATCAATGGGAAATGCACAAAATCAGTTTTTTAGTTTGGTTTTTTTTTTAACCTTGGACTCAATATAAGCCATTAGATAACGAAGCATCTAAGAATGGAGATCTAAAGCATCTTATTTTTCTTGAGTGGGTAGAATAACATATTCATTATAACAACACACTTTTATTTGCCACTTCTTTCACCAGTGTTAAATGGGCAATAAAACCTCAGTCCACTATGGGTTTAACATATTTTCCTTCTAACAAGGCAACTATTTTGTTTCCAGACAGTTTTCTGACACATTTTAGGAAAAGGAGGGGTGCAACCACAACACACACACACGCATTTTTAATTCTCTTCTAGCAAAATGGTGATCATGGACCCACATATAGGACCGGTGCCATTTAAGTAAAAATCTGTTTTAACTGGACTTGGCAAAGACGCTTTTGTTGAAAATACTACTGCAGTGGTTAGAACCTCCAGTCAGTAGCCTGGAGTCTAACAAAGCAAGCTTTTGGTTCTTCTTCTTCATTGGAGATAGCTTTTATGTGGACAAGTAGACATAACAAAGCCACAGATAGTACCAACACCTCTGCAGTCATTCATGACAGGTTCCATGGTTCGATCTCACAGTAAATGGGGACATCCTACATTATTAAATAGTTTACCTTGTCTGGTATTGACTTTTATCCACTCTAAAAGTTCTTCCTGTGGCAAATTGCTAAATTCTCCCATGATGTTCCACTGAGTTCGAAGATTTGCAGATCCCTCTATTGTCATCAATGCTAAAATAGCAAAGACCAATGTTTTGGGCTGGATTTTATAGAAGAGCCATCCAAACAACTGAAATGCAAGAATCAATTAATTCCTAGACAACAGTTCTGTAATGTTGTATGCAGAACAATTCATTTTTATTTTTCTACAAGGAACCTAACATATATTGCACTATGAAACATCTCCGCTATTGCTTCCCCACTAAGCTATATAGTATTACAATTCAGAATATAATAATATAATATTA
>VWZT01001059.1:1588306-1628671 GCA_013397055.1 Pachycephala philippinensis
TCATGTTGAACAAATATTGCACATTACCTTTGCAATTCTAAATATATTTTAAAAAAATTTTATAAATCACATTAACGTGAACTTTTAAAGTTGCAGCTCAAATGTCAAAATCTGCAAGTAAAGATGATTCAATAAAGCTAACTGGACTTTTACAGTATTTTATCTCCTATTTACTCTAGAGTTTTAATCTGTAGTATACAGACTATAGAGATTGTACTGCAAACTTTGAAACATATCAGAAAAACAGACTTGGGGATAATAAGTTTAATGCTGCTTTAAATCCTACTCTTTCCTTTAATGAACTGGGGCTTGCATTGTTTCCTAAAGACAATTTGCTGAAGGCTTTACACAAATATTCATAAATACATGAAATAGTTAGTTAAAAGAAGTAGTACTAAATTTGCTGTGTTGAAGCTTAGTTTGAGCAGGAACACTTTATCTCATCCATATTTGAACTAAACGTTAAATAAAAAGGTATAAATTACATTTTATCCCAAGCTATTTTTAATTAGAAGGCTTTACACATCAAAAATATTAAACCCACACTAAATGAATACATTTCATTCACAGTACCATTACCTGATTTTTTTTTTTTTTTTTAATTAAAGCATGAGACAATAAAATAAAGTCTCTTAGTAGAAGCTCCCACTAGGCTGACTACACCAATTAGGTAATGTGTATTATCTTTCTTATAAACTAACCACAAACTACCTCAGATTATTAAAATTCTCCAGCCACCTCTCCAAAAATACAGTGTATTCTACTTTCATTCTTAGACACACTGAGCACTCTAGGAAGAACAGCAATACTATCCAGGGAAAGTTAATATGCCAAATAGGCCTGACCACTATGTGGATCTGGAAGGGTGAATTGAAATTAATTCACTTGTAGGCTGCACTGCATAAGCAAATCTCCTTTTTACCAACAGCTGCAAAAATGTCACTTCATGGACATGTTAGAACTTTGACAGTTCTACAGCTTTTCAAATCAAAGAAAATTGCATTACTGTCATGCATTTATAAAACCTCATTGATGTTAAAAGTCTCTGAATTTAGCACTATTTTGTTTACATAAGGAGCCCAGAATGGTTGAATATATATGCAATGCAAAAGACGAATTTCTTCCATGGGATGCTGTTCCTTATGTTTTTTTAATCAATTTCAGGTTTTTGGTTGGCTTTTTTTTCCCAAATGAATGCTGTAAGTCTTTCTCCAGCTATTTTATTTTGTTTTCAAAATTTTCATTTAGGATAATATAATTTCCCTTAACAGATAGAGGAGATGTGTGGATGTAAATGGCTAAAAGTCTGAACAGAAGCAACAGCAGATTTGGGCCTAACTTGAAGCACAAACAGTAAATTAAATGACAAAATTGAATTGGTCCCTAATTTACTGTATTGGGTCTGACCAAGGTAAAGCTCACAGCCCTTACAGGGCTGTGCTTTGCATTGGTAGCTGGACGGGTGTTGATAACAGACCAGTGTTTTGGCTACTGCCGAGCAGTGCTGTCCCTCTGATTCCTTCCCCCACCAAAGGGGATGGGAGTGGGTGAGATCCTGAGAGGGGACACAAGCAAGCCATCTGACCCAAACCAACCAAAGGGATATTCCATACCATATGATGTCAGCTCAGATATATAATCTAAGGAAGGGAGGAGGAACCATTACGCGTGCTGAAGCCCTGCTTCCCAGGAAGTGTCCAAACATCGCTGCTGATGGGAAGTAGAGACTGATTTCTCTTTCTCTTTAGCTCTTGCGCGCGCAGATCTCTGCTTGTTTCTTTCTTTTTCCACTGTAATAAAACTGCCTTATCTCACCCTGTGGTTTTTTTTTTCTCCATCCTATTCTCTCCCCTGTCCCAGTGGGAAAGGGAGTGATAGAGCGACTGAGTGGGTACCTGGCACCCAGCCAGGGTCAACCCACAACATTTACTTACACCTCTTTGTACAACTTAAGAGAAGTAAAGGTTCTAATCACAGGTTTCTAATACTTAAAATGCAGTTGTACAGAAGAAGGGAGTTACTCCCTCTGCAAAGATGCAGCTAATTTATATTTTTATTTCATTAAAGATCCTTTCTTGAAAATGTGTTATAAAGTGAATTACTTTCCAATGAAAATCAACATTAGGTCATTTCTTTTCACCAGAAAGCATTCCAGATGATGAAAATATTCTTTATTAGAAAAAGAACATTATCGTTTTTATTGCCCATCAGCTGCCACAAGCAGCTGGTGATGGAAAAATGGAAAGTGCAGGGATTCATGCAGTGGACTGAAAGAATACAACATACAAAATTTCTTTTCCATCTGCAAATAATAATTTTTAGCCTCAAAATAAATTAGATATACTAAATAACACTGCAGATAAACTTTCATGGTCTGCTAGATGAAAGGATAGTGTTGACTTCAATTACAGCAAGATAACTGCCTATGTTAAATTTGCTTAAATTCTTCTTGCATTTATAAAACCAAATTGTCACTTATTAACTTATACTTCATTCAAACATCTAAAACTTTATCCAGTGATAAATGCACAGAGTGTTAATCAATCATTTGGTCACAAGTCCCATCTTCCCCTTCTCATCTTCCTCCATCCAAGAAATTCTGGACCAGTATTGCACACACAGTCAGATTCTTCAGCCTCAAAAAACTACTTCTGCTCAGCAGCCAGTAGAATAGAAAAAGCTCATTAAAAACCACTTGATACTTTCCTGGCCCTACAAAAACAAACAAACCAATCAAAAAAAGAACCAAAAGTTTTCTTATTGCTTGCTTAAGTCTTAGAAGTGATCTGCTCTATGGTGGCTCAACTGCCTTATGGGCCAGTGTTTCTCTATCATGCTGAAGCCAGTCCTGTATTACTTGGAAGATTACCAGCCTATCCCTACTGAAGCAAGCACACATCTGTCTGACCAGAAAAAAATCCAGCTTGTCTTCTATGGGTATCCATCAGCACCAACCTAGGGAACACACTGAACAGGCAAAAGAACCTTGACTAATAATAAGACAAGGAAATTTATTTTATTTTCACTTTGTTCACCTAAAGTTGGGTTCACTTGAACACTTTTCCTAAGGCCCAAGCCAGGGCCAGGATATTCCCAGGCTGTTTTATACAGGGCTGCTGGTCATTTATCCCCCCCTGCACAAAATATATGTCTGAACTGCAGCAGTCTAAAGCCCTTCCCCAGCACTCATGACCTATTTCGTTCAAGCCAACTATGGCTCCACGATGCTGCAATGGAGGAAGGAAAAGTCACCAGACCAGGGTGACCTGGTCCAGCAGGGGCAGCTCCCAGAACAGGTTATCATCTGCAATTGCAGCTCCCTCAGAAGCTTACTCTCACTCTACAATAGGAAGCAGCAGAACAACCAAAGGGCCAAAATGCAGTTGGGAAGCAGCAGGAAAAAAAAGTATTGACAAAATACTCGGAACCTGTCCTCCCTTCCAAAATTTACACACTAATGATGGGGCATCCTCTAAGATCCAACACACAACAATTATGAAAAGCACCAGCATTCATTAACTGGCTCGATGACCTCAGCTGCAGTTCTAAACACCCACAACAATCCAGGAACAATTCCTGAAATGCTGTTACTGAGGTGCTTAAAAAAAAAAAATCACCATGCAGCTAAAAAAAATCAGTGCAGATTTTACAGTGGAACAAAGTATATAAACACTTTTAGTTCTGAACTTCACTACAAAACTTTACTACTGCCACCACCACCACCACAACCAATAGGGCAGAAAAGCTCAAGAAACACACAGTTAAAAAAAGAACTAGGAGCAAATCAACTTTGAACAGACTTTATTTAAATGGCAATTGTTACCTAGAAACTGTATGTTAAAAGAACATTTTTTCATTTTTTCTGACTTTTGAAAAGCAGCTTCATTTCAAATTACTCAGAAACACCTTACGAAAGCTCACTAAGAAAAATGACCAGTGCAACTGCTACTGCTTACCAGACCACCTAAGAGGATGTCAATATTTCAAGAACAACTAAGAGCTGGAAAACCAAACACCTGTGAACTTCCAGAATTGCAAGCATGTAGAGGAAATTCCTAAGTCCCAATACTCAATTACAAGGCAGCTAAAGAAAGAGGTTTTGACAATTTCTTAGCATTTTATATTTTAACTGTACAGATTCATTTGATGTTGGCAAACACTCAGCACTTTCACCTAGGCCAAGTAAATCAGGCATCAAGAAAGGGATGAGCACAACATTTAAGCAGACTGATACTGTGTAATCTGTCCAGTGTCATAAAGAACTGCCCTTCTCTAAAGATCATTCAGGAAGCAATTTAATTTTCTGGAAAACAATCATTTGTTCAGCTGGCTTAACATGAGATAGCTTTCTCCTCTCTGCATAATTGTCTCATTCACTCATCTTCCAGTTGTTTGACACGGGTATCAGCTGCTTCACAGACAAGAACTGCCTTCACCATACCACCCTAATTCACCTTTAGACACTTTCTACAAAATCACAGCACAGTGGAGGGTGACAGGGACCTCTGAAGATCCAGCCCTGCTGCTTGAGCAGGGTCACCCAGAGCCCAGTGCCCAGAATTCAGTGCTTCTGAATACCTCCAAGGATGGAGACTCCATCACCTCCCTGGGCAACCTGTGCCAGTGCTTATCACCCTCACAGTGAAGCAGTTCCCCGATGTTCAGAGTGAACTGCCCACGTTTCAGCGTGTGCCCATTGCCTCTGGTCCTGCCACTGGGCACCACTTGAAAGACCCTGCCATTCCTCCCAGTTCCGTACCATCAGCAAACGTGCCAAGGGTACACTCTGCCCCATCATTCAGTCCTTTAACAAAGACACCGAACAGTCTCAGACACAGCACTGACCCCTCAGGCCTTCATCAGACTTTGCACCACTGATCACCCCTCTCTGGGCCCAGACATTCAGACAGTTTTCAATCTACCTCTCTGCCTGCTTCCCAGACAAAGGGCTACTTACCCTACTTTTGCTGCATGTTCAAAGCTTTTAAAACAGCTATTTAAACAGAGATTTAATCACGTTCACTTCTCAAAAACACAGATAATGAAACATGGAAAGCCTATTCTAAGACCTTTTATATCTGGAGGGAATCCAGTAGCATTTAATGTTACAGATGATTTCAAACTAGAAAGATTAAATCTGAGTTAGGCATATGACTTTTGATTTTTAAGACTGAAATGTTTTCAATATGCAAGACTTCAAACAAGATTTCTGGAAAGAATTAATAGACAAAAAATATGCAAGGCAATAAGCTCTGAAGAGCTGTGAAAACACAGTGTAAACAGAATCGAAGACTGGATAAAATTAATAGTCAATAAAAACTTGCAGTGGAATAGAGGTGTGCAAACACAGTAAAATCTAGTATATGTCTCCCTGTGCTCAAGCTCAATACACAGCATGTTGACTTGTATCATAATGCATTTGGACAAGTTGCATAAAGCAACCCTTTTGCTTTATTTGGGAAGAGGGGAGAATGGAACCATTTTTTGACAGGCCACATAATCTGGTTTATTTTTATCTGGTACCCTCAGATTCAGCAATTACACACAGAGAAATCTGCTTTAGTACAAGTATCTGTGTAATACTGTAAGTACTGAGATAGCTACAGGATAAAAGAGACCTTACCTGTTTTGAGCACATCAAGGAAGCCATAACACACAGATGTGGTGTTAGAAACAGTTTTAACCTCATGATTAAAATCGCTAGGACACTGTATGCCAACAGCTGCAATGCATGGAATACCAGCTGAAAAGAAAAAAGAAACCACAAGACACAGAAGCATATTTGCATACTTTTCATTTCTGCCTTAAACATACAACTTCATTTTCAGTATGGCTTAAATGACGAGCTTGTCTTAAACAGTCCAAGTCAAAGTAAAGATATTCATATTTCCGATGGTGATAAGGACTTTCTGTTATCTTTTATCTAAAGTGCATGTAGTATGCTGAGGAACAGAATAACACGAAAGATAAACCTTAATAATAAAAGAAAAAGGAGCTAGAGAAATGGCTAGCTATTTTAAAAATCCTTAGACATTAACATGCAATTATATATGTAAAATTTCTTGTATAACATCTTTATAGATGTTAAGAGACCTTGCTTTTTAGTGCCCAAAATATCCAAGTATGAAATAAAAGAAGCCAAGTAAGATCATCCTTGATAATCACACAATCAGAGGCAGCTTGCTTTAGTATTCTAAAAAGCAGAGACGTCACTCACTACTCCTAACATTAATCTGTGTTACTTGTCAAAGTGCTGTGCTAAATCAGTGGCATTTTTGCAATCAAATCTTTTATCTGATTGATTATCATAGAATCATTTAGGTCTGAAAAAACCTCTTAAGATCAAGTCCACTCATTTATCTAACACTGCCAAGTCCACTGCCAAACCACGTCCTCCGTGCCACATCTACGTGTATTTAAATGCTTCCAGGGATGGTGACTTAACTCCCTCCCTGGGCAGCCTGTCCCACTGCTTGACAACACTTTTGGCTATTTTTCCTAATATCCAATCTAAACCTCCCCTTAGGCAACTTGAGGTTAAACCATGACAGACATTTACCAGCTCTCTGGGCCACCTGATCCCAGTTTCACCACTCTCACTGTAGAAAGATTTCTTCCTTATAGCTAGTCTAAATCTACCCAATTCCAGTTCAAAGTCATTATCCCTTGTCCTGCTGGAACACGCCCTGCTAAAAAGTTGTCCTTGTCTTTCTTGTAGACCCCCTTTAAGCAATGAAAGGCCCCAATAAGGTCTCCCTGCAGCCTTCTCTTCTCCAGGCTGAACAACCCCAACTCTCTCAGCCTGTTTTCATAGGAGAGCTGCTCCATCCCTCTGTTCTTGTTGACCTCCTCTGCACCTGCTCTAACAGGTCCATGTTCTTCCTGTGCTGAGGGCTTCAGAGCAGGACACACTACATTGCTTTGCACAATTTTACTAAAAAGAACCACACGTACTGTTATATTCATTATGGCATACCTCAAAACAGAATTTGAACTTCACACGTCATGTGAAACCCCAGTAAAGGAATCAATCTGTTCTCAGTCTCCATGTGGAAAATGGAAGGTCCAGCCTAATTGTAGTGTCTTTTTGAACAGCTGCAGTAAAAGCCCAAGATTCCTCTCTTGCACAGTATTAGCCAGTATCTTCCTTTGTTCAACATTCCACAGTTACTCTGGTGACATACCAGACCCAACTGAAGATGAGGGAATTAATGATGCAAATACTTAGCTTCAAATAAACCACGTGTATCAGCATCAGCCTACTGCAACCTGCATTTCAATATGGAGTATTTGCATTAATATAGGAATAAAATTGTGCAGAAAAAGAATCTTACCTCACCATGGTTAAAACGTTCTTCTCTGAAAAAAAGAACAACCCAAAACCCACCATTATTTATGTACTACAGAAGCACTGGTTTTATTTTAAAAGCATCTCTAACGGCATTACACAATGAACTATAATCCAGTAAGCATGAGTCAAGTGCCAGAATTTTTTCCCCCTCTATCCAAGTTTTGAAATAAATTGCAAATCAGTAACTATCTCCCTCAAACCCTGTATCTATTTGGAAATCCTGAGTATTGATTTTAGCAGGTTTTTTTAATTACTTCCATGAGATGAAACTCACGTATCTTTATAACCTGGAAGAAAATAATGTCGAAAAAAGAATTTGCTTTCACTATTTACAGTAAAAAAGCGAAAAGGCACATAAATAAATACCGATTTAGGAACAGAGCAGAAAAGTAAATCATTAAATATAAAATCTAGGCACAAATGGGTTAAGATGTCTAAAACAGGTTTAGCAGCTAACCTTAGTTTTAGTTATAATATAAAAATACCATTTATAGTACATTCATTCAGTCACTGAACTGCACATAACTAACCTTTCAAAAACGACCAACATAATGTAGAATTCTGAATTATGCAGCATATAGCAAATCAAATGAACTTCCAGCAGAAAATTCAGTTTTATATTAAAAAAGAAGACTATACTTACTTTTCATATCGGCCTGTGTGAGATAAGGACCACAGAATGTATTT
Source organism: Pachycephala philippinensis (assembly GCA_013397055.1). Lineage (NCBI taxonomy): Eukaryota > Metazoa > Chordata > Aves > Passeriformes > Pachycephala > Pachycephala philippinensis. The sequence continues at coordinate 1,596,345 of VWZT01001059.1, forward strand.
AATTGCCTGAAGAAAACAAAAGATAACAAAAAGTATGAACAAACTTTCAAAAGCATTTTGAAGCATTTTCAACATTTGCTAATTTAAACTACACCTGGGAAATCTCTTTTTGAGGTAATGCTAAGATAAAAGACATGCAATGTTTTAGCTAAAATTTCTTTTAGAGGATGTTTAATTAGCCAGGCAGTTAGCAGTTATCCCATCTGTTCCTGTGCAAACTGTAAGTTGTTTTTACACAAATTATACTTAATCAAATTTACAAAAACAGTTATAAACTCCAGTTATAGTATTCATCAGCTAAATAACAGAAATTTCTTTGGCGCTTAACATCAAAGCAAGTTTTATCACTGACTCAGGACCGGACCTTTGCAAAAATCTTTGTAAAGAGAATACAGAATTTTAAATACATGGTTTTGAAAACCTGTATTTTTTTCTAACTGTGTTGGGTTTACGTGCCAAGGTTTCAGTAGAAGGGGCATTTGCAGGCGTGGCTTCTGTGGGAAGAGACCAGGGGCTGCCCTCATGTCAGAGAGAGCCAGTTCCAGACAGCTTCAAACCAGATCTACCACTGGCCAAAGCTGAACTCATCAGCAACACTGGTGGGGCCTCTATTGATAACATGTTTACAAAAAGGTAACTGTGCAGCAGGTTTAAGAGAGAGCAGTGAGAAAAATGGGAATTAAACAACCCTGAAGTCACCCAGGACAGTGAAGGAGGGGCAGGAGGTGCTCCATGATAAGCATAAGATAGCAGCTTTTGGAGAATACCACTGTGATGTAAGTTTTTTTCCCCCTGGAGCCCCAAGAAGGATTACAGTGGAGCACAGATATTCACCAGCAGCCTGTGAAGGACCCCATGCCAGAGCAGGTGCACATGCCTTGAAGGATGCTGCAACCCACAGAGAGGCCACAAAGGAAAAAACTCCTGGCAGGAACCACAGCTTGTGGACAAGAGCCCACAAAGGAGCAGGTTTTCTGGCAGGAGCTGCAAGCTGTGGGGGACTCATACTGGAGCAGTCTGTTTCTGAAGAACTGTACCCCATGGAAAGGACCTGTGCTGACCCAGTTCTTAAAAGAACTGCAGCCTATGGAAGGGACCCACAGAGCCTGGGGATGAGGGAAGATCTAATTTTAGTTTTGCTTCTTGTAGTCCTACTCTATTTTTAATTGACAAAACATTAAATTGATCTTCCTCAATTCAAGTCTGCCTTGCTCATGACAGCGAATCAGAGAGTGAGCCCCCTGTACTTATCTTGACCCATGAGATTTTTCTAATCTTTTTTCCCCATCATACTGAGGGGTAGGGAATGGCAGCATGGCTTGGCAGGCACCTGGCAGTCAGCAAAGGCTGACCCACCACACCAATTTCTTCCCATCTCAAATAAATAAATAAACAAATAAATAGCAATCCCTTCAAAAAAACTGAAATGTAAATTCAAGGTAAAGTTGACTCACTAAATCGATCACTTACCCTTTTGATGATTACCCCAAAAACCACCAGAACAACTGGTAACAGCAGAGTCTTTGTGTATCTTACTGGAGTCTACAATGGAAATCAACTTCATTAATTGCTTTCCTTCATCTATAATTATTTCAATCACCATTTTAAAGAAAATAATATAAGGAGCTCTTCCTGGAGTAAAATGTAAATGTAAACTCCACCCAGCAATCATGCTAAAGACATAATACCAGGGTCATCAGTAAATTATTTCCAGTTCTTTGGCAAGCCATCCAAAGATGAGAAATAGATTGTATCTCATCTGAATTTGAGTACTATGGGTTGACTAACCTACGAACATTCTAAATGCATATCTAGATACTGATAAACTAAAAGAAGTCTATTAATGCCACATTATGAAGCTTCAATGCTGTTCTGTAGTCTACACCTACCACACAAGGCCCTTGCAGCTCTCAGTACATTTTCCATATACTCAAAACCAGGTACTGTGAGCCCCGTAAGATCTTGTTTGCAGAACTGTAACCTTTCATTTATTCCTGAGGAAGCACTCTTTCATTCAAGCAAGCACATTTCTTAGATCCAAAATCAAAACACTGATTTGGTTTAAGTTCATTTAAATGCAATAAACCCAGTTAAATTTAGCTTTAGTTCATTAATTTCTCTTTTTACAAGTATGCACTTGAACTTATGATGGCAGCAGGAAGTGTGATTCTCAAATGTTTTAAATTACAAATCAAGATGAAGCAAGAATTTCCCTCTTCCACAATCACAGATTTTGACCAAATTACCTCTTTTTCCATGAAGTCAAACTCGGCAGCGCAGGTATACATTAATGTATCAAAATCCTTGTAGCCAATAAATTTAGATTTCAATATATTTCCTATATGAGCCTGGTAGGATACACAGGAAAGAAATACCAAACGGTAGTAAGCAAAAACTGTCCTGTTTTCCACAACAAAGTAGTATAAATATGAGAAATTATATTGTATGAGAAATATTTTTAATTAGAACAGAACTTCCTACCACTTACAGTATTGTTACAAGAGAACCAAAAATCTACTTCCCGTGTATTAAATAATATCTTTGAGTCTAACACAGATTGGACAGTGTTAAATAAAAAGCAGGAAACTGCAGAAAAAAGGTGTTACCACTGTGATTGGATTCAACAAGAGTAGAGTTTTGCACAGTCGTATTTTAAGACATGAGCTTCCTATCTTTTTTCCCCTTGATACACACATGCAGACAGGTTTTTAACAATAGAATAAAAGGATAAATTACAGCAAATTCTGTACTTGTTACAGCAAGCATTTCAAAACTGTAATAAAAATTAGCTTCAGAAAAGAGCGAACTGACAAACCGAGTAAATAAAGAAAAGGTGTAGGTAGAAGATACCCAAGACAAACAAAGCCCTATAAATCCACATTTAAAAACAAACATAATAGAGTATTCACCAACACCAAAGAAAAGATGTTTGTGTTTTCACAAATTTTGGTAATAACATCTCTAAGTAGTAATACATAACGAAAGAAAAAGCGAATATACAATCTCTCTCCCACTTCTGCAAAACAAATACTGGAAATTCAGGAAAGTGTATCAGTAAGATGTCAAAAACAAATTTGAAGAATTACAAAATTTTTGAAAGACACCAACCAGATACTGTGATAAGAGAACTTACATCATCAGCTATTCCAAACACAAGAGAAGTCAGGTATTTCAAAGTGACTGTCCCAAATAACCAGGCACATCCTTGAATGACCTTGAAAAATATATTTAAAATGAAATGAATATGTTTGTACTTTTACAATTTTTTTTCTTTTTTAAAAGGCTTCTTAAATTTAGCTATTACTTACAAACTCTCCTATGTTACAGCTGAAATATTTTTGTGCAATACATTTACACTACAGCTGTACCACTGCACACAACATTTTAGCAGAGGGTACCAAAGTTAACTTTAAACAGGGGCAGCCTCACTGTCAGTTCCATCTGTTCTGCACATACCAGCGTGTAGGGATTGTTTTTGGACAAGAGCTGCCCTACATTATCACATTGTGCTACCCTGGTAATTCAAATCTTCAGAGGAATTTGCTGATTTATAGCACCATCTCAAGATAATCTGAGGCTAGAATTTGACGGAAATATAAATAAAGTATGTACAGTTACTACTTTTAGTTATGAATCAAGTATATTCCTGTACCAGGAAGGTTAAATCCTTGGCACTGCAGCTTTATCTAGCTAATTCTTTATAAAACTGAATAGGACAACCTGCCTCAGTATCTTGTATTTGGGACTCACAGCAGACGCTTTCAGAGAGAATGCAACAAAGCACAAACCGATCTTTGCCCTAATGTAACCAGGGTTTTTATGTGACGGTGGGCTGCATTCAGTCATGTCATTTAATGGCTGCTAAGAAACCTAAATACCTAGGAGGTATCCTAATCCTTTACTGAATGCCTCTGTTTTTTTTGCTTCCACAATAACTTTTTCTATTCCTTACAAGCTTATTGCTGCTAGCGTAAGGGGCACTAAAAAAACTATAATTATATCCTACTTTTATCCACTGGCTTTGTAATACTTACCTTTATTTTACAAGATGTAGAATTCTAACATATTTTAAAACCTCGGCTATTTGGTGAATCTACATTAATAATTGTCTTCATACTCTACTTAATGGTAGTAGGTTTTGGGGGAAGGCATTCTAGTTTTTTAATTTTTTTTTTTTTTTAAGTAAGACACATTGAGACTACATGCAGTATTTCCAATGTTACGTATGAATTTACAAAATAAAAAAAAAATAATTCTGCTTTCTCTACAGGTCCTTCTCCATGATTGCCATCATGTATTTTCCTTTTTGGTACCTGCTCAGTAATGAATTGATGTGTTCAGAGAACTTTCTGTAAGAATACTGAGATTTCTCCGCTGAATAGTAAGACCTTATTTAGGATCAATTATTTTATATACACTTTTAGGGTCTTTTGAAAATTTACCATTTAATCCCACCCTTTGTTTCTGACCTTCTAACATTCACATCTTATCTCATGGAGTTTAATTTCTTTTATAGTTCCAGTTAGATAGCTTCTCCAAAGAACTCCTGAAATTTATGTACATTACATTCACCCACACACCCTTATCTACATCCCTCAGAGAAGTCAAACACTTTTGTGAGGCACGAGTTCTTCCACAGAGGCTGCATTGGATGTCTCCCATTATGCTGCACATACATCCAGCTTAACAACTTCCTCATTGCAGAAGTTTTTATTCTTTTACCAAAAATAGACCTATTAGTCTTGTATTCCACAAATGCCTTGGATCTCCATTTCAGAAAACTGACATGAGATTTGCCTACACTGATTTTCCCTGGTACCACAGCCAGGCGTGTATACATGCACTGCAGTTTGCTATAAATATTTTAATTCCTTCCTATTCTAATTCCTTTATAATAACTGTATGAAATTCATCCAGTTCTGCTAACAGCTTACCCCTCATTTAATAAGCATGCCTGTCTTAAGTAGGGCATAGTCTTGGTATGCTCCCATGTAATATGTTTTTACATATTAACGTTATGTCTTAAGCAGCAAGTCACTTCTCATGTTTTCTACAGTGTTATATTTTATTCATAATAGTTTTGGGAGTGTTCTCCCTGTTTGGACATGACTTCTACTACCCTCAAACCTCACCCACACACCCTACAGTGTTTTACTCCAACTTGCCTCCCTATGTAATTTTAAGATGTTTGCTGTTGTCATAAAGAAATCCTTAAAAATTTATATAGGACACATTTTAGTGAATATCTAATGCAGTATCAATCTCCATTTCTGCAAGCACTGTTAGCCTTTTACTTGCCTTTTCTAAATTGACCTTTACTTTAAAAGAATTTCCATTTAGATCTTAGCTTCTGTAAACATGTAAAGTTGGCAATTTAAAATTAAACGTGTTGCCAGGTAAAGGCTATTTCAGCTTTCTGATATAAATATATATTTATGCCCTCCTTATTTCTTAAGGAATTTAAGATTAATTGCTGGGAACACTGACAATTTATTAAAAACAGTAGTTCAGCTATATTCCTTGATTTTCAATTATTAGAAACGAAACCAGAAGTTATTTCTGTATTAGACTAAAACCAAAAAAAAAGTCATAGTTTTTCTCTGAAATTCAGAATATATGCAATTCCTTACCCATACATAGACTTCTCTTTTACGCCTTTTCAAGATTTTTGGACTCCATTCAAGAATTCCCTAATAAAAAATGAATGCACATTTTCAGGCAATGTAATAACAACAAGCTATTCTAGCACCCTGAATGAGAGGTTTTTCCTTTTGGTAAGCCTATTGCATCATAGTTATTTATTAAAAAATCTTCCACAATTAATACAACCTGAGATACAAATAAATGTATACTGGTATGGTTTCACCCTGCACTGGCAAAACTTGCCAACATAAAAACTCTTACTGCAGTTTGAGTACAGTTAATGGAAGACTACTATTCTCCTGAACAAGAAAGGAGATTCAGTATTATTTCAGTTCTAAGCTTCTTTAAATCAAAGCCAATGGGAAACTGAGTTCTGTCTGCTTCTGTGAATGACAAGAGACTGAGGCAATAAATAAATTACTGGCAGCATAACACAAACAATTTTCAAGTAAGGCAACAGAGCATGGAGGGCAGTAAGAGTCACTCTTTTCTGTTTCACAATATGTTCATTTTATGACACAAGGAAGACCCATTTTAGGCTAATTTGATGAACAATGTAATTAAAAGCTTCCAGAAATCCAGTCCATATGAAAGACTGAGGCCAATATAAGCATTCAAATAACACACAAACAACAAGTACTTTTTTCAAAGCAGAAAATAGGCAAGGAACTCAACAGGTTGAGAACTCAACTCAAATTGTACTTAATATATAATTAAAAAAGCTGCTAAAAGAAAGTAGAAAGGATTTACAACAAGCAAACTATACTACAGCAAATATGCAGCCAAGGCAGTTTATTGTTAGCATAAGTGAGAAATTACCACATTCCTGTGATGGACAAAATATAAACAAACAAAGAGACAAAAATAATCAGAAATTAAGATGATTTACAGTAAGCTAAATAGGATCTGTTCCCAACACCTTATCTCCTATTTCTTACGTGCATAAATCCCTTATGAGCAACTATACGAAAACTGAAAGAGGTTGTGGGTTTTCTTCCTTTTTAAGGAAAAATTAAGATAATGTATGATGAGATGAAGAATGTTCAGTGAGTAATTTCACTTAAACAGCAGAATAATGCAGCAGTTTCAAAAAGTCTTAAACCATTGTTATATATGGTTTAGTCATTTGTTCTACACTAGAGGATTCACTATCAATAAGAAGCATTTAATGAAGCTCCTCCTTGCTCATGTTCTTGTTTTACAGTTACTCTGGTCAAAATTACATACATGGTAATTTTATATTTTTATAAAAAGAAGGGAGCTATAAAAGTAGAAGAGCTAAGTCTTAACTGAATTTCTCTACAAAAAGGTTTTGGTGTAAACCTATGATTTCTTCAATCAGTATTTACCCTTTCAGCGGATACCTTCATGGCCTAATTCTGTTTCTCACTCGAAAGGTTTCTCATCTGTCTGGTAATGCAGCAGTTTCATATTTTACATCAATACATATATAACAGTACAGCATTGCAGTCTTAACATGTCATTGGATTATTCTTAAGCAACTTACCGAGATAACTACTAAAGATGCAGCATAATATGATGTCAGTAACATTGAATTACCGAACATCAGAATAAAACACACCAGAAGAGATACCTGAAAGACGAAAATAAAAATAATTCAATTTAAAATAGAAAAGGTAAGGTAATGTGTTAACAGCTTTAAATTTAAAAACACCTACTTTACAGCAAAGTGCAAGCCTGATACTCACACTTGCAGATTTGTTCTGAAAACACTGATTGTAAGGACTTAATGGCAGCAGGTAGCCAAGTGTAGATTATTGTTTTAATTTTTTTTTTTTTTAAGTACTTAAGAACAAATCCTGGTCATAGGATAAACTTATGTGATACAATAGCTACATTTCTGAAGTTATTTCTCACATTCATTTTTTTCCAAATTACTGCATGAGTTCTCCATCCTATTTGCTACCTCTTAGAATTCTGGACAAACATAATGTCGAATAGAATGTTTGGTATCTTCTTTTTTCCTAACTGAAAAACATATATTTAAATACAATTATCATCTAGGTCAAGGAAGCAGAACTTGGACTGTTTAATCATAAGCACCTAATTACATGAGTTCAAAAGTCAAGGCTGAAATACAACTTTTATCCACCATCCTGATCTACTGTGCTCTCATTTTTAACAGAAAGCAATCTGAATTACAGTTTCCAACTTGGAGGGCAAAAATCAATAAGCAAGCTCTGTCTTCTTTTATACACAGGAATAAAGAAAAATAACACAGTAATTTGCAGAATTTTCTACTCCCCTCTTCACATAGTTAAGGCTTTCATTTTCCACAGAAGGAGAGCAGGGGGAGGGAAAAATTGAAAACACCACAAAACAGACTGGCAGTTTACCCAGACTCACTAAGCTGTCTCTGTAATATAACATGACTGTTTATCTATCTGAAAATAGGCTATTGATGGCACTTCAGCACCAAAATTATGATATAGCTATTGACATAAGCCAGAAAGCCTAAGCATGTCTTCCTGTTCCTGTCAAAAAACTACAGAACAAATCTGCTTATTTTGTCCCTGGTTTAGATGAGAAATGAGTTGCAAAGAACTTACTACTGCCTTTAGTTTATAATTTACACTATTTAAAAAAAAAAAGTTTGAAAACATATGAAATACAATTTTTTTTCTTTTCTGGGGAAATATTCTCTTTCACCCACTGAGTTAGCATAGCACAATTTTAGCAAAAAATATATATTTTTAGGCACAATCACATTTCTTAAAAAAACTTTACATCTTCCTTTGTATTTAATACTGTAATCTCACTTCAAAGAGCAAATCTTGATCATTATCTCAACTTTAAAAATTAAAATCAGGTAACATGCAGAAACTGAAACATCTTTTACTTATCAGGTCCTTTCTTTCTTGACTTTCTCATCCAGTTTTGAAAAAAAAGAAAAATTGGTCTTCAGCTTAATAGTTTATTTTCTTTTCCTCCTTTCTAGATATCTCCCCAAATAGTTACACCACAAGATCTTTGCATGGTAAAGACTACAGCAGTTTTCAAAACCAAATTTTAATTCCAATCCAGACTCCTCCCTCCCTTATTACTGCATGTTTTCAACCTTTGTGCAACTAAGCAAAACACATCAGGCAAATGGTCTCGTTTCATGCTTTGACCTGTTTGAGGGGATTTAAGGTTTTTTTAAAAAAGCATTACCATATGAGCAGATAGTATCTTCTGTAATTTGCTGGAGTCAATATAACCCATAATACACACCGCAAATAATGAAGCTATCTAAAATCAGAAGTGAAAGGGAAGTTAAAACACGTTGCACTGGTGTACTCTTTCATGCAAAAAAAAAGAGATTATTCAAACAATCATTAACTTTTATTGCTACTTTTTGCTAATTACTTAGGCATTTCATAATGATTTATTTCAAAAATCCTATTGTGGTGCTCTGAATAAGAATTATCAAATATAGTTGAACATTTAAGAAATAAGTATTCAGCTTTATAAAAATGCAAGCCACCAAAATACAGCACTTACACATTACCTTTCACCTTTAAATTTAAAACAAAATAAATAATAAAAGACAAAAACAAACACAAAAGAACCCAAACCAAACAAAAAAATCAAAACAAATAAACCAAACCAAACCGGAAAAAAACCCCAACAAACAAAAAACCCCAAACCAACCAAAACCAAAAACCCGAAACATATTAGTCAAAAACACAAAAGAATTATTCATTAATTTTAAGTTTTCAGCAAAGTATGGAAACATCCACAATTTGCTGCTGAGGAAAATAAGACTTGTTGATTTATTGATTAGACAGCCTATTAAAAGTCATATGGGAAATTAAGTAAATTATGAAGTGAACCTGTGATTTCAAATTGCAGGCTCAGCATCTTAAACAGGTTATAGCGACAAGTTTCTCTCAATATTTTACAGAATTTATTGGTTTCCTCTTATGCAGTTAGAAAACTTGCATATCACAGCTTATATTGATTGTTTAAAGCTATCAACTCAAACCAAGCAATGTCTGCTTCAAGTAAGGCAGACAAGTGAAAAGGTCTGGAGACACAGATGGATTTCAGTCAACAGGCTACATTTCAACCAATTCAAACTACAAGAAAGTTGCTGTATGACAGTGTCCTACTGCTCCCATTGGCTTTCACCAGATTTCAATGCTAACTGAGGTTACCTCAACTATCCAAAATCTCAGATTACAGCACTACTCACAGACTCATCAAAACTGAACAGGAAATCATGCAGAATCATGCCAGATATTACATGCCATGCAAACACTGGTACATTTAAAAATTTAGAACAGCCTGAAGAGATGCAAGATCAATGCCTTTTTTAATTTCTGTACTTCAAAAGACAAAGTTTTTTCGTGTTCTAATGTACTGATCTCAGGCTGAAGGCTGTTTTTATGGGAGAAGCAATTTTTTTTAATCCTGGGGACAGAATGCTAAGTGGTGTAAATGGTCAACTTTTAAACTCAAGACTAGAAAAATATTGATGTGATAAATGGTGAGAATCTTTCCTGAGAGCAAAAGTGAAATCTGGCTAAAAGGAAAGCACTGGTATAGTTGTGAATTCAATGGCTGTCTATACAAAGCTGTCAATTTGTCCAGATCAGACAAAGAGGCTATTTAGAGGTAAATGTGGGCTTACCTGAGTAAGAAGAACAAACTGAGCAAACTGCCAGGGAAGCATGAAAAAGATATTAGAAACACACAGTGCAATCAAGCTTCCTGTATTAATACTCGGAATCCTTGGGAAAAAGAGACAGAATAGGCATCAGTAAGTACAATCACACAGGCGTTTGCATATAATTGAAAAGTACAACAGAAAATGCAATAAAACAGTTACCTTGGAAGATAGCTAGCAATATTGATCAACTACAAATAACACTGCTCAAGTAAATTTAATATCCTTTTTTTTTCTTGAGTTTCCATGACAACAGCTCTGATGTTTAATGTTTCTTAACTCTTTGATGAGTCACTGATTACCAAACAAGTCTTCTCCTGGCAGTATGTAGTACAGCAGGCAAAGTATGTCATTTGCAAGTGCTTCACCTTCTTGTGACAACTCTACAGTCAGGTCACAACCATTTCCATTTCAGCTGAAATCACAACTATTTCAGAATGGTCTGCATTTGAAAGAGATTTAACTCCCCTCTCTCATATTTCTTCCATATTTACTTTCTGCAACTTTCTGCTAGCAATCCTGACCGATGTTTCAGGGAAGGAGACAATGACAAATACATGAAACTCATCTGTAACTGAAATCCCAGTCTATTCTCCATGTCCTGAAATAAATGCTATTTAAAATATTTAATCCTGTGTTGCTTCAAGTTCAATTCAGAAACACATCATGTTTCAAATTTCACTAAATTCTGGAGAGCACACATCTTTTTCTCATATAAAAAACACAAATTAGTGGCAAGCATTAAATATTTTTGCTTAAAACATCAATAACTACAAATCAGTATGACCTAATAAAGGAAAATTTCTGGTTTTAAGTACTAAGTTCAGCTAAATCATAAATACATTGTAAATCTGATGCAATGGAGTTGGTGGAGAAACCCTTAAGTATCAATGGTCATGCTTATTTTCCAAAGCAGAGGCAAGACAGTAACATAATCATGTTGCAAGCCAGAAACAATCATGGAAAAGCAGGGCTAATGAACTCAAGAGCATCCCTGCATTAATGTAATTAGACTGCTCTAAACCATTGAACTAGTTAATGAGACTAGTTAATTAGTCATAGAAAACTGCAAGAACATACTACTAGCTTATGGGTGCCTATAGCATCCTCTGTTGCAAAGCATAGGCTTACTCTACGTGCAGCCAACATACCACTCTCCAAGAGGGACAAAACCAAATGATGAAGTATCAGCTTGTTTCTCATGGGAAGGAAGGGACATCAACCAAAAATTCTGATTTTTACTTTAGATACGTATTTGCCAACACAGTAATTCTGATTTTTATGTTAATCAGGTCTTCAAGTTGCAAAGTTTTTCCTTTTATTAAGTGAGTAATATGAGTGCAGTTCTACTGGTGCAGCGTCTGCAATGTAACAGCCACAGGAAAGTTTCTCTGTTAATGATACCATTGTTACAGCACACGGAGGCATTAAAATAAATATTTAAATAAAGGCACTTAAATACATGTCCTGTGACATTCAATTTTTTTAAAGCATTGTAAAGACCCAAGTATAAACGGAGAGGTACCTGAGAATATAGGTCAAAAGCAACATCTGCAGCACAAGGAATGGGTACGAGAAACTTTCACGAAGAGGTGGAGTCCACATGACACGAGTGCACTAAAAATAAGAACTGGGTTAGATGGTAACCTTCACTGATACATTTCCATAAAATCATGCATTTGTATTTCAAAATGAATGACTACAAATACTCCAATAAAGCAAAAACCAAAGCTACATAAGGTTTTAGTCAGAAAGGTGAAAAAAACAAGCCCGGAAACAGAAAAGAGGAAGGAAAAGGAAGTGGCTTCCATACTTGAGGCCTAATATGCACTGTTTAATTAAAATAGATTACTGCTTTTCTAGTGGCAGCTAGAAAACATCCAGGAAAAAAGCAGGACAGCAGCTGCTTGTCCCTGGTTCTGCTGAAATGATCAACTCTTTATGAGTAAATCACTCTCAAATTCAGGCAGTGACTTGCCACACTTAAGAGAGAGTGTGCGGGGAGATAATCTGAAGGATAAACCAATATACTCCTCATTATGCTAGAGTTCTCCAGGTTATAAACACTTCACATTTCTATTAGCAACAGCACATTAAGTATAAAATCTGAAGCTGCCCTCCATAACAGGCCAGCACACTAAACTCATGAAATTAAGTTCATACAGACCCTATACTACTTATACATAACTTATGTATTCCACTCTTTAACCTTAATAAAGCAAAGCATAATACAATGAAGTCAACTGAAAAGATTTTTTCATTAATTTCTTAATTAATGGGGTTCATGACAAATAAATAACGGGCCTCATAGCAAATGGCTCAGCTACAACTGTTGTCTCCAAAGTTTATATCAGCTCTTTATAAAGTGCTTGCACTGACCATAAAAAAGAACAAATACAACTTTACAGGACTACTTTGACATAAAAAAAATGGGTTCAAAGTGGCTATCAATAGATTTGTGTTAAAAATTAGAAGCAGATTCTTTACAACTACAGGAGAAAAATGCAATTCATCTTAACATGGACCATAACGAATCTATGAAAAGCTTGTAGGATACTGCTGCCGGGATGTTCCTTTTCCTTTGCTTCCTAGAGTCTTTAAAACGTTTTTTAAAATACTGTTTTACCAAAGAAGTCACTAAAATCAACATTATATAATTTCTTGCTTATTGTCTTGCTCTTTCCCAAATATGTTAAATTAACAGTGTAAAATAAAAGCAAAGTACAGAAACCCATCATTTTAATCACAGTCCCTGATGTCTAGAAGCACTCTTTGTAGAAGCTGCACCAATTACCATTAAAATTAACCTTTCATAAATATATGTACTAATGTGCTGTCCTCAGCTGACTGCACAGATGTGATGAGTTAATTTTTTCTTAATAAGCAATAAATGTAATCATGATTATTCTAAAGCAGTGTAGTTATTTTGAATATTTTTCAAGACTACAGCAACATTTGATTTACTAAATCTTATGACACTGGAGGAGATAAGACAGGAAAGAAATGACGAGCATTTACAACCATAAAAAGGAAGCATTACCTTAAAAGTGGATTGACTAACGTGGGCTATGCTACTTTTCTATATTTGGAATGTAATGCTAAACTCAATCATCTGTGGATGATTTATCAAGGCTGTAAACTCACTTTGCTGCAGGTAGAAATGTATCAGATTTGTCTTAAGTTTGAAATCATTAAAACACAGTAGTACAAGCACAGCACAAGTAAAAACATATAGCCTTAGGGTCACTAGCTCAAAGCCAGAGAGCATTTTTACATACCACTTTTACATAGCATTAGAGCTGAGATACCAAGACTTGCAGATCAGGCTTACTTGTGTAGCTCAGTCCTATCCTTCCCAAACAGGAAAGGAAATTTTTAGCAGCTGGTCTAGCTCAACTGCACGCACTATCGACCCACACAAGATGATTTGCACATAATCACAGGCGTATGGAAGAGCTGGGTATTTCTTACAAACACACACAGGCACACCCACAGCATGGGATTCAACAGAGCATCCATTGAGGAGAGAGCACCTGTGTGCCTGTAACTCCATGTACTACATAACTACATACACAACAGCATCAACTAAGTCTGAGTTATTTCATGCAGCTACAGTCCAAACACAAAGTGCTAGCTGAGACCCAATGCTGCACCTCCGCAAGTAATTCCTATTGTTCTGCAGGAATCCATACAGTTGAGCCTGAATCAGGGTCGCCTTACTTCAGCTCTACCTAAACCCAGACTACATCCGTGCAGAGCCACGCAGATCTGATGTCATACCATTCTCCAAAACACATTATCTGTGCTTTTTCCCTAAGTCAAGTCATTCACAGAGATATGCTCTCCTAGTCTCCTATGGATAGAACTGCTTGTACCACAGTGAAATAAACGTTTCTTTTCATTATTGCTCCCACTACCTTGAAGTTTTCAACACGTTTCCTTCTGACATTACACTTGCCACCTTCACAGACCTGGCAAAACAGTGCCTATTCTACTAGTGTTCCCTAGCAAAGGATAAAACATCATTTCACTTCAGGATGCCATTAAGAATAGAAATCCACATAAAATGTTGTGTTTACACTTGCAGAGCACAAAGAGTTTAGCAACTCTAATGTTTACCTGGTTTCAACCAGGCAGTTCAACATCCACAGGTGACAGTGCCTTAATATGCTTAAATTCTTAAATGCTTAAATTCTTTAAGCATCCCCCATGCATCCATGGGGAATATTTAGAGAAAAACATTTCAAATGAAACTTGAAAATAAAATAGCTACTTCATCACACAGATTTTTGTTTTATAAGAAAACTGTCAAAGCTTACTGTGAATGGAAGCATCTTTAATTCTGTTCTGTACAACTACATGTTCTTACTACTCTGTGTTCTCTATCAAGTTCAGCTCAATAAAATAGGAAAACAAAACATAAATTCAACCCTAAGCTAAATTATAAGGCAGTTAGTTTCCATTTAGAAGATCTTTAAAAATTTCCATTCATAAAATGAGCACTAAGAAAAAAAAACCTAAACAAAACTGCCTAAGGGAATCAGAATAAAAGCTATGAATTTTCTTCCAAAATATGAAACAATGACACGAACAGCATTAACTGGGAAAACCAGGAGCTATTTTAAGTGACAGTTTCTTTTTTTTTTCTTTCCTGCAATGCAGCTTACTTAACAAGTTTAGCATTGGAATCCTTTATATACATACACTATTTCTAAATTCTGTGTATCCTGGGTACAGTATATCAGTCATACAGAGGTTTCTTTGCACTTTTCTTTGTATTGACAGATTTCCAGTAAAATATATAGCAATTTAAAGAAGCTTCTGAAGCTTAGTCATATCATACATGAAACCCAGTTATGTGTAGAATGGGCATGAAAATAGAGTATTCTGATGTTTTGAAACTTGAAGCCATTGTGCTACTAAGTTTCAATCTCAGGACCAATTAACAATATATTTCCTTCTGATTTTTTATTTTAAGCACTAAAGTGACATTAGACTGTGCTATACATTTCCCAGTCATAGTCTATTTTGCTTTCAATTGTGTCTTATTCATTTATTTTAATTGAATTTAAGTTATAAAAATTCAATCCCAAATAAATAGGCAACATCACAACATTTAATGAAATTAGAATTAGCTTAAACTTCAATAATAATTAAAATAAAAGGGGTGGTGGGGGAGGGAGACCTACCTCTCCATGATTGAAAAAGAAGCACAACACAGTAACAAGGCCTCCTAGACGACTCCCACTGCGAAAACAAGAGGAAAAATAGGTACAACAGAATCTTATCATGGTCAATGTTGCTTAAAAAATGTGAAGCAGCACCTGTGTATAGCTAAGTTTATTGGGGGGGAAGAGAGGAATGCTTTCAAGCATCAAAGGAAGGCAATCAACAGAGTACACACAATATTAAAATACTAGTCAGTCAGACAGTGCTTATTTCAGAGCAAACCAGTTCTTCATACATCAACTCTTTTCTGCAGAACACCAATTTTAATGTTAATAACTTGGAAAACAGTTATTCCACTGCTCACAAATTTTGGTTTAGATCATTATGTCTGGTGCTTTTAAAAACGAGGCAATATAAAGGCAGTACTTCATCCCTAAGTGGTTGAGCAGTTAATTTCAGAATCTGCATGCTCAATCACTCAACAGGAAATTTTGGTCTGAATATAAAGATGAATTTAGGGTAATCAAATCAAGCACATTCAAAAAACATACTTAAAAATTAACTCATTATATGGTCAATGCAAGGTACAATTTAATTTTTATGTGAAATACTGCGATGTTAACATGAGGAAGCTTTTTAAACCCTTAAGGATTTTTTCCATTTCCAAACTAATCAAATTCACCTATTGAATAAACAGCAAAACTAAACCCAAAGATATTACTTAGATTTATCCCATTTCAAAAGAGCAATAGATAAGGTTCCTATTTGTTTGAACATATTTGTAATTACTCAAGTTATGTGACATAAAGCAAAGAACATTTTTGTGCCCACAAGTTCACTACTGCTCTGAATGACAGATTATGCTATTTTTGCTACTAAACAAAATCAGCAGTCAGCTGTTTAGATTATTTAAAAAAAAACCCAAAAACCAAACCAAACAAACAAGAAAAAAATCAACCACACACAAAAAAAAGGCCAACCAAAAAAAATCCCCTTCAAATTCTCTCAGGTCCTTCACCCATCACTAATATACAAGTCAAACAGAATCAGTAGGTTCCGGGTACAAAATCTGAGGATTAAAGATACCAACTGAGTGCTAAAACAATCTCCAGGAATTGTGAACTCTTGCACATAAAACTCAACCTTACATCCCATAAATTCCAAAAGCTTCAACACTATTATGAAAAATGACAAAAAGAATGTGCTTAACATTACAAATGCTACCCCTAGAAACAAAAAAAAAAAATTGCAAAAAAACATGCCAAACCAGAAAAAAAACTCAAGGTCTATGCTTTCTAAAGAAAGTAGTGAGAAATGAAGAGAATGAAGAGCTCACTGATTTTTCAATGACATTCATATATAAAACGTGAATTTCTGTATAACTCCCTTAAGAGAAGTATTACAAGTTAATGATACAAATATTCAAAGTTTACCGATTTCCTCAAAACATACCCTAGGCAACTTCCTCTTTTTACTGACAGTGTCTGCCCTGGGCTATTCCTTATTTGAACTATAAGCACATGCTTCAGAGAAAGAAAGAAAAAAACCCATGACAATGAAGCCAGAAAATGAATGAGGGGGAAAACCAATCACACCTCTCAGAGGAAAGTATTGCTGCCTTTTGCTTTTTGGCAAAACCAACACATGAAAACAGACATAAACAGAAAACGTATTTCCACTTCTGTTTTTCTGCTCACTGTAGAATCTATTTTTGTATGAAAGTGTATTACAGTTCCTGAAATGTAAGGACAGATGCTGAAAACACAAATTTATAGAAAAAGGGAAGTGCATACAATTTTTCCAAAAGAATGCATTGTGTCAAAAAATATTTTGCCTTCTCAGTTAAGTTAAAAAGGAAATACATGCAAATACAACTTGAGGCAAAGCATTGGTAAAACCCCAATCTTGGTTAAAAGTACACTGTCATTCAACTTATGTTTAAAAATGAGTTGCAGTGATAATTTTAAGAGCAGAAATATGTCAAAAGCTGTTTAAAACACATACAGCATCTAGTTTTATCCACAACTCAGTGGTATCAATGACATACCACCTCACCAAAATTTTCCATTATTTTTTTCCAGCATCATCATTTATTTTAAGCAAAAGCTTCTCTAGTTCAGTAATTTTTTTAGTGACAATGTATATATATTAAAAAAAAGCACTACTGATGTACAAACAATCAATATCCCATAGAAATATTTTTACATTCACTTTTTCATATTTTGTCTAAAAGCTGACAGCTAGTACCAACTGAACAGCTCAGTCTCAACTGCCTTACCTGAGGTATGTACCATATATGAAGAACAGTGACATCATGAATCCATTCAACAGAAAAATCACAGCAACGTAAAAGGAAGCAGGGTCTCCCAACCCTAACAAAAAACAGTTAATACATGTTGTCAAATATAGAAGAAAGGCCATATTGGTTACAAAGCACCATACAATCAGTATACTATCTTAATATATCTGTATTGTATATAAACTATCAGTATAATATCTCAGTATATCTGCAGAAAGAGACCATTTAAAAAGAAGTAAATGTCATTAACACTATTGTGAAGATTGAATCAGAAAACCACAGCTTTGAAAAAAAACAGGAGGAGTAGGGGTAGACAGCATTGGGGCAGTCAGTGACAGAATAAGTCAAGAGGGATGCACTAACTGCAGAGAAAAACCTGTGCGACTTACAAGGCAGAAGTACTGCTAAGAATATTCTCTAGACTCTGTTTTGATTTCATGGAGCTTTTTAGAACAGGTTTGTTAATCCCAGACTCTCACTCCCCATCTCTTGCAGGAATAAATCCATCTTTAAACATATCACACACAATGTTCTTTGCTTCTTTTGTTTCATTATAAGCCAAGATATTTTCCAGTAATGCAAGTCTTTCAATTTATTGACTAACAGACACTTCTGTGCTTGCTCCTCTGCTGTTATTCTCTTTCCCACTATTTCTATAAACACTCCTGGCTCTAATCATTTCAGCAATACAGCATAAAAAGCCTTATTCATTAAAGTGAATGGCAGCAAAACTTCATAGTTTCATATGCAGAACTGATTATTCCCCATTGCTGAAAATACAGCAAGACAGTTTTCTAAAGTAAGATGATGATATGCTCACCAAACACAGTAGTCTCCATAGCTGGTGCTTCTGTTGGTTTTGTTTTTATGAAAAACAGGAATGAAATGTTTACACTGTTTATTGCTTCTTACAAAATTAGAGAAAGTGAACCATTCAAGCTCCGAAGTTCTTACAGCCTTTGTGCACAGGAAAAATACTAACCTGTCATCACACAAAGGCATTTTAAATGATAAAATGAAACAACTTCACAAACGACCATCTATTATTCAGCTTGAACTGACTGTGGAACACCTCAAAAGCACTTATTGGTAAGGTACTTTTATTGTTTAATACTTACTTGACAAGCCAATATTTCAAATGTGGAAAAAAAAACCCTAAAAACAAAAAAGTGGCAGTGTCCTTGCTTTGGTGTCAAAATCAAGGTATAAGGTTGAAATTCGTATGCTGAATAGTAGGTCATGAGAGGAAGAGGATTCTTCTCAGCAGAATCACCAAGTAAGATTTCTCTAAAAAAATCTCTAAAACTGAGGGAGGAAATTTTGCAATGTAGGAACTCGGAATGTATTTGGGATCCTTCAGAAGTTACACAAAATTAATACACGTACAGTAGACTTCCAATTACATTTATGACATCTTATTCTTTGTTACAATCCAACATTATGAAGGCTCAGACCATAACTGTGAAGTTTTGAAGCTCAGGATAGGAATTTAATCTAGGCAGGAGGAGCTCTCTAATAAGCAAAATCCACATTTTCACCCTTGGTAACACAGGAATATTTATTATTTCTGAAATACATAAAGCCACAATTGTATGCTTCCAAGAAGAAACTGTAGTAAAACAGAATTTACCTTCACAGCTTTCAACAGGACTAAGCCCTTTTCCTCTGTTTACAGTCCAACATGTCTTTGTTGGTACCCCAAGGAAATCCATAATGGTGGTATATATGCGGTACCAGCTGGCGAGGACCACCTAGGGACAAAACAGGATTTGAAGTTTCTGCCCTGAGTAACCTCTCATGACAACTGGCCCTCATCCAGGATTATTTTCAAACTCAGAATTTATCTCAGCAACTCAGCACTTTTGACCATAATTTCCTAAAGGCATCTAACAGACCAAGTGTTCATTTATAGACTAAAATTATGCCTACTGATATTTAGATGCTTTATAACAGAAATAATGTCATGCATCAAGCTGCAATATTCAGAAAAAAACCCCTACATATTTCATTGTCTGGAAGGTTCCTCATTTGAGTATTTTTGTTTAGCAGATATTAAAATCATAGATGTTGTTGACAGTAGACAGTTGACCAAATTGAGTCCATTAAAGCCGATTAATTTTTTCAACCTCACAAGAATATTTGTGGACCAAATCTTTAGGGTCTTTACTCTGTTTAATTTTGATAGGTTAATTTTAAGCATGCATTACGAAGGGCTTCCAGATGCAATGTAAGAGAGCCTTGCCATTTTCCATGCAAAGGCTGTAATGTTCTTATAACAACAACTCAATTAAATCTCAACACCTGACACCGAAAACATCAGTACTTTACACACAGAAAAAATGACAACTCATCTCGTAGCAAAGTCATTAGTTAATAACATTACCAAGCTATTCTGTCAGGATATAACTGACTTTATGGGGTTCATAAATGAGTAATGTGGCCATTCCAGTTGAGCTGCTTTGAAAGTTATAACCCAGCAGTTCCCAGACTGACAATATGTTTCACCACTGCAGTATTAGCTGTCTCTGCCCTGTGTCACAGAAAACATATATAAGAAAGATGATTCTTTCTTTTTGTTCCCCATACAATTATTAAAACTCTTTATGTCACTTCTATCTTCGAGAAGGGCAAGAAGGAAAAACAGACAATGCGTCTGAGAATGTGATGGAGTAAATCCTCCTGGAAGCCACTTCCAAACATACAAAGGACAAAAAAGTGATTTGAAGCAATCAGCATGGATTTACAAAGGTGAAATCACACCTGCCCAGCTTTATAACCTTCTGAGAGGACTGTCTTGATAGATAAGGAGACAGCTGTAGATATTTTTTTAATCTGGTGCCAATCTGTTCTTAAGACTAGACAATGGCACAAGGGAACATCCTCAGCAAGTCTGCAGGATAAACACTGGAAGGAGTGACTGATCCTTGTGCTGCCATTTGGAGTGACCTCAAAAGGCAGGAGCAATGGGCCAACAAGAATCTTCCCAACAGGGAAATGCAAAGTCCTGCACTGGAAAAGAACACCACCGTGCACCAGTTGGATGCTGACCACCTAGAAAGCAGTTTTGCAGAAAACGATCTGTGAGTCCAGGTGAACAATTTGTACTGGAGCCAGCAACAAGCCCTTGATGCTAAAAAAGCCAAATATATCATCAGCTGTATGTCACCAGGACAAGAGAGGCAACTCCTCCCCTCTACTCAGCACTGATAAGACTGTATCTGCAGTGCTGAGTTCAGTTCTGGGCTGCCCAAGACAAGGAGGACATAGAATAAAGATGACTCAGACAGACTCTTTTTGGTTGACAAGAGAAGAGACAATGAGCACAAATTCAAATACAGGAAATTCCACTTCTACACAGGAAAAAAACTTTCTTAATTTGGGAGTTGTTGACCACTGGAACAAGCTGCCCAGAGGTGGAGTATATTCAAAATGAAACTGCAGATGACCCTCAGCAACCTGCTCTACTTCACCCTGGTTTGAGCAGTGTTCAGACTAGACGACGTTCAGACAGCCCTTCCAACCTCAACTCTTCTGTGATTCTAAAATTCATTGATTTTGAATACCAAGGCTCCAATCATCATGGGTCACTTCATCTGTGGCCTTCACATCCTCCAAATGTAAATGCTGTATATTTAAAATATGACTACATCTTTCTAGACCAAGACTCTGTGCCTCGACATTGTGCTTTACAAAGTACAGTACCCTGAATTCCTGGAAGCTTTCTGAAGATCTGTGCCCTGGCGCTTCTGGCAGTGCACGTGCACATACATGAACCAGACACCTGCCCCATCCCCAGACAGACATCAATAGGCCTGGAGAACCAAATCAGTCTTTCTTCTTATCACCTGAATGTGCTTTGTTAGGGGACATCTGTATAACATATTTGCATCACCAGCCCTGAAGCTGACATTAGCCAAGCACATAAAACATTCTTGCTGAACCAATGTTGTACCAAAAAAAATCGAATTAATAATTTATGAACTTAACCTTTTTATGCCCCAAGTGCCTGTGTCTGCTGCAAATTTTACAAGTGAATGCTCCCTAAAAAGGTATCAGGTTAGGTAATTCATGCAAAAACCCCCGTTTTTTTTCCGAAAGCTACTTTACATGAAACAGTTAACATGGGCATAAACATGGAAGCAAATCAGTAAGCAGTACAAAATTGCTAGGTCAGTTGGAGCACAGTGATGTTTCTGGAATTTCTACTGTTCCGTATCAGATAAGGCAGTAACCTGGAAAAACAGAACCTGGAAAACAAAAGCCTAGCTTTCAGACCCAGGAGACCTCTGCGGACAAGGACCGTCCTTTGCTGTAAAAGAACATGTAGAAAAGGCAAGCCCTTTCACTAGTTGCCCACAAGTGTGCACTTTACAGCCAACTACACGGATCTTTGCAACACTTCTCATTTCACTCACTTTTGCATTATCACCACCACACACAGAAATACAAACTGTTCCACAACAACGAACATCCAGAGAGTAAACTTAACACCTTATCTCTCCACCACAGAAACTAACACACTATCTCTCTGCCATTCTGCATCAGAAATGAAAACACCACAATTACTAGAACAACCTGACTATGGAGCAAATACTTGGAAAATCAACTTTATTGGGATTATAACATTGTACAGCTACAAGGACTACCTTGTTGCTTTCAATAGATTTTTTTACTGCTTATATGTATAATTTACATAAATGATGTATTGATTGCTACAGACTCATTTTACTTTTTTTTTTCTTTTTTTGAAGTTTTTAAGGCTAGTACTGGCTGTACATGCAAGTGAATTGTTTTATTGTTCTTAATTAATTTAACATCCTATTAAGCAATGGGATTTCCAGACTGGTTTTGATGAAATTAATTTTAAAATCCACTAAACAAACCAACATTGTATTAAAATTCAGCCTTAGTGCTACTAATGGGCTGAAAGAGCTGGAAAGATCCCAAAATATCAAACAGGAAATGAAACACTTTCAGGAAGCATGGCTGGATACTGAGCATCAGAAGGAAAAATTTTACTGCCAACAAACAAACCCACAAGCATCTTCTCACCACCCAGCCCCATTACAATCCTAAGAAAATTCTATAAACTTGGGCAACATATTTCAAATGTCAAGTTGCACCTATTGACAGTTTTTTTAATACAGTTATGTGGAAACAGGAGTACTCAAGAAACACTTAAAAAAAACCCCAAAGCACTATTTACAGGAAGGCTAGACATTAAGCAGTAAATGACTGTAAGGAGCAGAGGAGACTATTTGTCTGCTTTGCATGCCCACACAGGCACAGAAAAGATGAATGAATTCATACCTTATCACCAAGTCCTGCGAGCCAATATAATCCTAGAAAACGCTGAATGAACAGACAAGCCTACACATTTTGCACTGTAATCAACCTAGTGTTCTTACAGAATGTCAGCCACTATATCTGATGGTTCTTGTTTTGATTTCATCATCTAATTTACTTAGTCATCTTGCAGGATGATACTGATGAGTCTTTAAGAACAAGCTCATTTGACCAGTTATCTTTGATATTTGAAAGTCAGACTGTAGCTGAAGTCAACAAATCTTTGTCAGCTAAAGGAAATAACCCTTTCGTATTCCAATGATGTTCATAATGTGGCATTTCTAGAACTGAATTGTAATCCCTTTGAAGTTAAAAAAAAAAATCCAAGCAAACCCTAAACATTTGAGAGGACAACAAAAAGTGCACATCTATATTGCATTTAGAGGACTAGACCAAGGACTTAAGAAGAAAATGAAACCACTACGTGCAACTTGTACAAATACATGCACACCAAGAACTCTTACACATACAGTTCCTGGAAGCAGCTCTGCTCCAACAGAGCAGGAGAATGGGTTTAAAAGCCAGTACCCAACAATCACAGCCATTATTAGTTGGTTCTCATAAAAATAAGCTGCTGCTGACACATGAAATTACAGAAATGTACATTAACCAAAGGAATCTTCCCTTTGCAAAATGTTTGAGACACACTGGCAAAACCTTAAGAGACAGAAACCTCAGTATTTCTATACTTAAAACACACATTCCTTTTACTGACAAAAAAGGAATGTGATCTAACCAGGTAACAAGTCCAACATTAAATACGTACAAAACAAGAGCAGTCGGTCTTCCACAGAGGAATTTCCTCTGCAACATCTAAGTAAACTATTAGCACTCGTAGATTTCACAGCCACTGTGAACTCTGAAGTGTTTAATTCTGTCAGTTTTGTGTGTCCTACGCAAAACAGAAAACAAAATAACCTCTTGCAACCTTTATCACTGCAGTCATTATTGTCACATACTACTGATACTTCATACGTCTTATTTCCTGAAGTACATCACGTCAGCAACCCACCTGCTTTCAGAGAAAAGAACAAAAGAAGGCAAGAAGTATAGAATTGGTCTGCAACTTTAGGGCACAAAACACTAAGATCTAGAAAGCTTTCACATTTGATTGAAAACACTTGAAGTTTGGAAATGGATCACAATGCAGGAAGTAACTTTCTCATTTGAAATCTGGAACTGAAGTGCAGTATTTAAGCAACATTTCATTAGTCACTGTGTCTTTACAATCACAGTTTCCTGTGTAACATTTCTTACAAATTTGTAGTCAAAGCTTAAACAACCAAAGATTTGCAGAAGGTATTATATTGAAAACATAGCTCACCTCTGGGTAAAGATTGAACCTTTTTAAGGTGTTAATCACTAAAGGATATTCAGTTAGTCTGTCGTTCATAATTGCGCATACTCCACTCCAAAACGATGGTGCCTCAATAATGATCTTGAAGTAGGAATAATAAAGACCCTAGAGGAGAACAGATTTATTATTTACAATTAAAGATGTCACTTCTGCTTCAGGAACCACTATATACAAGCTTCATTTTTAAACAAATTTTATAATAACAAACAGGACAGACTTATTGAAGATGACAATCCCGTTTTTCAAATCTCTTCTATTACTGCCAGCAAAACAAGCAATGTGGGTTTCTTCCCACTTTGTTTCAGAACATACCTGGAAATCTCTCATTTGGGCTCGTAACTATGCATTAGCACATTATTTCACAAATCTCAAAATAAAAGCAGACGAAGGGTATATATATATGTGTATGTGTGTATATATATATGCCAGCTTTTATTAATTGAAAAAATATTAAGAAAAAAAGTCTACATAACAAGACTATAATTGAAGCAAGGTATATGGTACTTGCAGTTTTGTATTTTGGGTCCTCCAGAATCATACTTTTAGATTATATTTTAAGTGAACTGTGAAGTGATACATTTATAGGGATCAGCTGCAAGTCACACAGATCCTCTGCACATGAAAGTGTAATGCATAGTAGTTGTAAGAGATCAATATGTATACTTATGCAGAATGTATGATGAAATTTTAGAAAGCCCATGATCAGAGTACAGACAGAAGTTTTCCAAACACTGAAACATAATCTAACCATTTCTGTGCGAAAAGCCATTTCTCTTTCTAGCGTTGACAGGTGAGAAAAATGACGGTCATTTTCAAAAAGAGTTGTTATGTGACACCTGCCAAAAAAAAAACCCAATTAAAATGGAACAAAGAGGTTTAGAATATGTACTAAATCATAGATACCAAAGAACATTCAATGAATACCCAAAGTTTACTTACAAACTGCTATTGTAATTTACTCATATATTATACCAATATTGTCATCTATTCAGATAATTTCAAATTGAAAAAATATGAACACAGAGTAGTTATTAAATTCTCTTACGCCATTAGTAGTAATACTAAAATGCTATATATCATATATAATACTGTAACGTATTTTAATTTAAGTGCAGAGACTTAATGATTAAGCAGCAATTTTTCACCTGAAAAGCAGGCTTCACTCTTCTCTAAACAGGCTTAAGAAACCTTTCATGTCAGCTTCACAAGAACAGAATTATTCAGCTCAGAGATAATTTAGTCTTGAGAAGAAAATTCTAAATATAAATTATCCCAATATCTTCTCTAAAAATAACTAAAAATTATATTTTTATTATTTTAAAATACTATATTACTCTGTAGCAATAAATTTAACCTTACCAATGTAGGACTCCTGCAACAACAGCTGTAAAGGAAACAAAAGGTGCGAAGTTACTCAAATATTTAAATAACAGAACATGAAATCATGTTCACTGCAGTAATTGCAGTACTACTTCAGAGATGCACAAAAGGTACTCAAGACTCCAGCAAACAGAAGAAGAGGAGCATCTGAATTAACCTTCATGGCCAGGTCTTTGAACATTTTCTGTGGCATTCAGCACTAGGCAGTGTTTCCACCTATATTTTGCATCACTGAAGCTGGCCCACCAGCACCTAATGCACACATTTCGGTTATCAACAACAGAATTGAATTATAAGCATTTTTTTAAATAAGCGTAAATATTTTTAGCATTTTTATGACGCCTACTGTGACTGTTCACTCAGCTCCTGCTTAGATTTTCACTAACTCATGCTAAGGCCTGAAGCACACTACAAGCAGTGCTGCTAGGTCAAAGCA
The DNA here is from genome assembly GCA_013397055.1 of Pachycephala philippinensis. Classification (NCBI taxonomy): domain Eukaryota; kingdom Metazoa; phylum Chordata; class Aves; order Passeriformes; genus Pachycephala; species Pachycephala philippinensis. The sequence goes on from VWZT01001059.1 coordinate 1,622,647, forward strand.
AAGGGCAATGAACAGGCAGGACCTGGTGGCCTGAACGGGCTTAAGGTCACTCTGCAGCCATTATCACCTGCAGCCTGCTGTCTCCTGCAGCCATCTCCTGCACCTCCTGGTGCATTGATTGTCTGGCAGCTTCTTCAGAATCTGCTAGCTCATGGAAATGCTACAGACCAAACTTCCAAGTTTTAAGGTGTGAACACATCAGCTTAGCCAAAACATTTCTGAAGGAGATCCAGCAGCAGCTGGACTCCTGAGGCTTTTGTGCTTCTCGGTGCGATACCGGGGATGCCAGCACCATGATGAAAAAGGAAGGATGAACACTCCCATCATCTAGGTAATTATTTTGCTGAGAGGTGCACAAGTTAGAAGTTTCAAGTTGAGCTGTGAATTGGAGAACTTGCGAGTTCAAAACCTCATTACTTGAGTGATGAATTAGTGAATTCTTATGTTAGACTAGTGTGTACAAAGTGGACTGGCCCTTGTTTGTCATGTTTGTTTGTTTTCTTTCTAATGGACTCATAAAATTTAATTTACAGAGCACACTGTGCTGTAAATATGAGAAATCCAAATGGACCGTGACAACCAACACAAATCTAATTGAGACTATAATTGCTAAAAAAAGACAGACTCTGCACGCAGTAAGATTCCATTTGTCCATTTGAAGACTATCTGCACTGCTGCCACACACGTACAGAACAAGGGAGGTAATCTGAGGGACAAAGGGAAGAGACAAATGCTGATAAACCGGTGGGCTAACACTCTAGGTCTCTGACCTCTGCAGCATGACAGGATCCAGAGAGTGCAGGAACCACTCCATTTTGCTTGGGCAGCACTGACAACATATGCAGCTTACCATGGAAGCAAAGCCTGCATGAGTGAGGGATAATGGGAAGGCATTGAGAGGGACCACAGTGCTCCTCCTAGACTGAAGGTGTCTCGGTAGGCACACAGGGGCTTTCTGCCACAAAAAGATCTGGCAGACTAGTTGTCTTTAATCCATGACAATCTTTATGGTTAATGAAGAGCCCTCTCACTGACACAGGCTGTACGGAGCAGAGAGGAAGTGGAGAGGGCAACCACCCTCCCTGCTTACACCCAGCTGTGGCCAGGAAGGTGATGAGGACCGTGTCTCTCTCCAGGGTGCTGACTGGCACACACCTTCCCCCATTCTGGCACCTCGACACTGCCACTGCCTCTCTGAAGATGTGGAATGGGCAAAGTTGCTTGGATATTGGTAAAATACACAGCAGTGCCTGCACGCTGGTGCAGAATATAGTCTGAGAGTTAGTGAATGTACATTTGTTCAGGCTGCATGTTACAAGACTGAAGTTGTCTGTTTCTGGAAAGCAGCAGGGACAAGAGAAAGAAAAACACCTTTTCAAACCCACTAAATTTATGTGGAATTGGAGTGGACTTCATGTACGCTTCATGCCTTAGTATATATATCCAATATACTTATTCCATATATATATATTCCATATATTCCTCCAACACAGAGCCTGGAAGCGCTGCTGCTACTGACAGTACTTATTATCACGGTCACCACAAGGTTCATTAACCATAGTTTGTTGCATTATGACCTAATTTTAAAATTAAAGTTTTGCATGTGAAGAAGTCCAAGGTGAAGCTGGGTAAGACAAAAAATAATATAAAATTAAAAAAAAAAAAAGAAAAAACAAACAAACAAACAACCAAAACAAGACAAAATAAATACCACCACAAAACAAAAAGAAAAGCATAAAAAAAAAAATTACCTAAAAAAAATTCTAAACTAGCCGCTGGCACAATTTAACAACATTGACCTCATGCTTAACACTTTGCACAGCAGTTGAGGTGGTACTGTACCACACTGAAACTTCCTTCAGAGTTTTACAGCTCCACTTCCGTCACTGAAGTAGGTTTTTCAAAAACAAGCATGGGTCCCAGTTAGAAAATGAAGATCTCAGTCTTTCACGTAAAACTTCACCTTTTTCTATACTTTCTAGAACAAAAGCACCAAAATTGCTTGGTGTAAGCAGAACTCAATGTTTTAGGAAAGGTTCAGGAGCTGCAGGGGTTATTTTTATACTAAGGACATTAACATTAATTCTCACGGAAAGCTGCAAAAGTCTTTTTCAGAAAAGCAGGTATTGATATGACACAGAATTCCAGGTAAGCACATTAGCTCTATCAGCAATGCAGCAAACCATATTCCATACAAAAAACATGCTTTGCAGTAATTGTATGGAAAGAAACAGAGCAGCCCATCCCTTCCTTAGTTATTGCTTATTGAGTTACACATTTGCACAAGGCATTATTTAATTTCTCAGCAACATTCCTAAGATTCCCAGTAAGATTAGATGCTGAAATACATTCGCATGTAAACACACCCCGGCTATAAAAAAATAACAATTTTAAGACAGATCACATGTTAGGTAAGAATATACAGCGAAGTCCAATGCATTTTAGTTACCAGTACTGTTCATTAACTCAAATTCATGTGGTTCCAAATAAGGCAAATATGTGGTATTTTATTGATGCAAATAAATTACCTGTTATTATGGAAATTACATTTCACACCCAGACATACCACTTATTTCATACAGGAAACAATATCTTTAAATCTGATTCTTCCCTTCCGCAAATGTTTTAATGAAAGTCAATGTAATAAGTGTAAATACATTCACAGTTATTTTGGGGAATTTCATATACATTTTCACAGTATCATTCTATTATCAGTACAAAGTCAAGACCTTTCATAATCACACAGCAATTAATGTTAATGACTCATATTCCAAGAGATAATGGGCTTAATTCATAGACTTCCACTCTAAGCCCAAATCAGCATTTTTCAACAGACTGCACTGAGCCAGTTTCTGATGGAAAACATGCCGCTCAGCTCTGTTAAATTACCATCCTTTGATCCCATTAATGTCCCTACTGGAGAGGGAATGAAGGAGGGGACAGGAAGGGAATACTGTAGTCCTAATGCTGCAAACACTTACACAGCTACTATGTACTTGAACTTGCAGATGCCATTTTCTCACCCAGCCTAAGAATCCCTACAAGCAAAGCATATGATAAGATTTTTGCAGACTAGGGCTATTATGTAAAATCTGATAGATTTCCTATTTTTGCCTGTGTGCTATTCTAAGAAAAGCAATATGAATGGCATATAAAAAGGATTCTAATTCTGGAAATTAAATACTGAAGAATAAAGCCATTCTTTGGCTTTATTTACCAAGAGAACAACAAATGCTGAGATACTGTAATTCAACAGGATGTGAAGGGTACAATAAACTGATTCACAGTTTGCAAATATCCACAAAGTGACCAGGTAGGAATACAGAACTGAAAACAATGAGGAGCCTGCAAGCATTGACTACTTCTGCAGCTTAGTCAAGTTGTTACATTTTGAGATTCTGTGCAATGTAATAAGGATGTCTTCAGGAATAAGGCCTCAAGTCAATGGTTATTATGAAAAAGAACCCAAACAACATAATAGGGTGAAGTGTTGTGTAAGAACGTCCTTGAAAGTCTGACAACTTTACTGCTGCACATAAATTAGAGATAATTCATACAAGAAAAAAATTCACACTCTATAATTAAACTAGCTCCAGCTGTGGGAGCCTCTGTTTTTAAAATATGGGCCTTAAAGCTTAAGCAAAGCAACAACAAAAATTCAAATTCCACTTAACTTAATCAAAACTCACTATTTCATATTTAGTGTATATACATTCTTTGCTGCTGCAAATACTGTATGTGATTACCTACTTTGCTATTAAGGTTTTACTCCCATTAAAAAGGTAAATACCTCCCTGAAAGATTTACTTGGTTATCTGGGTTTCACAGACAAATTCAAATTCCAGAAATTATAAAACTCTCTCTGCTCTCAAATTTCAATCAGAGGAAAGCATTTTTCAATTCTGACCATCAGTTTAACATTTCTATGTCATTTAAGTAACTACAAGTCTAGGAAATGCTGAATAAATAGATGCAAGTAAAGCAATTCAGGAACACTTTATTTATTAATTAGCTTGTAAGCTAAGGGCTGTTTCCCTGCTACTACTTTGCAATGTAATTCATCAAACTGAAGAAACCCCCTTTGGCAACCAGGACTGCTGGTGATGTGATTAATAGTACCAGCATTTTTGGAATACCCTGACAGTCTTTACTAGAATACCTTTCAGGGTATATCTAATTGTGCATCCGACAAATATGCTATTACTTAACATTTGTTAACTTTAGGAATGCATCTCTTTGCAAACACCTTAGGTGTTTTTTTTCAAGATTTTGGCCATTAGCCATTTCATTATTTGCTCAAAAATATTCCCAAAGATAATAACATCTGAATTTACATCCCTCTACAACTGTATGCACTTCCACCCATACTTCTTCCCAAACAAGCTGCTGCGATTACATTACCTAATAAGAGCTGCTGCCTTTTTCTTCTTTTTTTCTGAGAAATTAATGACTGATTAGGAGAAATCCATAAACATGTGGAAATTTTTTTCCTACAAATGTTGTGATACTACATCAACTGCTACAGTAACAGCTTTACAAAAGTTACCAGGTAGGAAGTTTCCTGTCCCTTTTCAATATCAGCTAGGTTTTTTTGTTTTTCCAAGTTATATTTCCAAATATATTTTGACACAATTTACAATTCCAGAGAAAGAAAGGTAAAAAGATGACTATTTCCCCCCATGATGTATTCCTTCCACTTACCCAGAAGGAACGTGAGCCACATCTTGCTATCAGCTTTTGCGATGAAGGCCTTTCTGTCGACAACAAATACTGCCAAAAGAACACAAGCACCTTAAGCATCAATTAAGCACAGCCTCTATAAAAGGAAATCTGAATTCCGCAACATTAGTTTTACGTAAAAAGCTTGACTAGACCTCAAAAATGCTGCAAGAGACTTCCTACAGCAAGTTCGTAACTACACGTAAAAGCTTTAAACATCACAGACAGACTACTAAGGTGACTATATAAATCATCAAGTTTTTAATTTCTGAACTAACTTTTACAGAATAACTTGACAAAAGGGGATTTCTACATAGCTACGTTACTGGCAAATTTGCTAAAGCACAAAGTCAGACTTTTAAAGAATACACAACCCTCCACGCTTTCCAGCAGAAATAAGCTGGTCACGCCAGCACTGCAAGCTGCGGTAGTCAACACCACCGGAGAGACTGTTTTAACAAGAGTTAGTTACACAAACAGCACGTTTCCCCACTTCTCCCCCAAAGGATGCTGAAGTGGTAAAAAGCCCTTTCCCTTTCCCTCGCCCCCGTCTCGCCGATCCCTGTGTGGGTTTTGTCAGCTTTTCTCTCTCTTCCCCCTCCCCGCGCTGTGACAGGCTGGAGCCCGGGCCCGGGCAGAGCAGGAGCGCGACCCCGCCGCCGCTGCCCCGGGCAGTGCCAGACCCCGCCCGCCCGCCTCCCTTCCTGCTTCCCTGCCGCGGCAGGGACCTTCCCGCCCGCCGGACCCCGGTCGCTGCTTCCCGGGGAAAGATGTCCCGGCGCTCCCTTCCCCGGCAACAGCCACCCCGTGCCACGGGGCAAGGGTACCGCCACTTGCCGGAAAGAGGGACGGGAAGCGACGCTCAGCCCCACCGCACTTCCCCCGGGCGGAAGGGCCGGTTCCCATCCCAGCGGGAGCAGAGGGAGCGGGGAGGGGGCAGGGTTCAGGGTAGGAGCCTCACCTCGGAGCCGGTCCCCGTAGACGCGCAGGAGACTCAGGGGGCCGCGGCCCAGCACGTCCCGCTCCCCGTCGGCCGCGGGCCCCTCCCGGTAGGGTCCCCGGGGGTCGCCCCTGGCTCCCCGCCGGCCGCCGCCTCCCTTCCGCATGGCGCGGGCCCCGCCGGAGACCTGCCTGACGGGCGAATGCGGCCGGCGGCCGCGGCTGGGGCTGGCGCCCGGCGACTGCTGCTGGTGCTGCTGCTGCTGCCCGGGCTTGAGCGGCGGCGACTCTTTGTTCCTGCCTCGGCTCGGGACGACCATCTCCGCATAGTCCCCGCCGGGGCCGGGGCGCCGCGCCGGAGGGGAGG